>CM051241.1:8145325-8294361 GCA_027917425.1 Gastrophryne carolinensis
GTATCATTCTAAAGCCTCCACAGCCCAGGCTGCCAGAAACCGCAGAAATGTCAATCATCCAGCCCAAATGTTACATTTGTAACTATCACAAACCTTGGCAGCACGCTAACTTATTGCTGGCAGGCTGATTCATCACTAACGCCAGGTAGCGACAGATGAGCGTCTGCAGCGGCACTTTCAGAGCGCCCGCTAGTAGTCGCTGTGCTCGGCCGTGGTTCGCTAGTTCTTAGCGACTCAATCGCTGTTCAGTAATGTTGAATACATTGTGAGGAGTCGCTATTTGACCAGTACAGCGCTGTATGGGAGCTCATGTTAGCGACTGCTCATAGCGACCGACACCATATTCAGCAAAAAAACTGCCTCACAAATCTCTGGCGCTGAAAAATGCTTCTCTGAAGCCCAGAGCGCAGGAGGCTGTGTGATTAAAGTCTGTTTTTCAGCATCTATCCACCAGTAACAAAGTGAAAACATATGGAATTACATTGAAACCACATTGTAACATGAACACTTTAATGGCAGAGCTGTAATGTCATTTCTGAAGAAATATATAAAACATGAAAAAATTGTGAAAAAAAAAAACTGCTTATTCAATGTCAGGAGAGGTCACAGAATTATTTGTGATTTTTTGGCAAAAAAAAAAACCCGGTTTAAAGAGAAGAAAAAGTTTGTCAATTGAAATGTATATTGGAGAGCGACAGGTAGCGAGAGGTCATACCTGGTGCTGTGCAAGGCGGAACGCTGGAGCTGTTCGCTGAGGCTGTGAACATTTTGAATCAGACGCTACATGGCGCTATCCCAGTCGCTAAACAGATTCTGCTTGATAAATGTGGAATTGCGTGCCGTGTCCGGCGTTCACCAGACGCTACCTGTTGCTTCCTGTCATTAACCAGCCACTACCTGACGCTATCCCTTCTTAAATAAGGGCCAAAGTATCATTCTGAAGCCTCCACAGCACAGGCTGCCAGAAACCGCAGAAATGTCAATCATCCAGCCCAAATGTTACATTTGTAACTATCACAAACCTTGGCAGCACGCCAACGTATCACAAAGTATCATTCTGAAGCCTCCACAGCCCAGGCTGCCAGAAACCGCAGAAATGTCAATCATCCAGCCCAAATGTTACATTTGTAACTATCACAAACCTTGGCAGCACGCCAACGTATTACAAAGTATCATTCTGAAGCCTCCACAGCACAGGCTGCCAGAAACCGCAGAAATGTCAATCATCCAGCCCAAATGTTACATTTGTGACTTTTACAACCTCAGCAGCACGCCTGTCTAATACAAAGTAAGCATTCAACCAATTACAATGTAACCAGCGCACGCACGCTCTGAAAAAACTACTGACTGAAACTACCTTTCCCAGTAACCCTTTCAGCGACAAACAACCAATAAAATCACTGAGCACCTAACCCGCCCCAGATCACCTTGACAAAATCCTTGACGAAACGCGCGTCAGTGAACCAATTCTATATCGATTTTTGCACTAATTTTGCAAGGATTAAAAGATGATTGCAGCTTTTTAGCCGCTGCTGCATTTTTTAAAACAAACCGCGAATTGGCTTTCCTTTCCTTTCAGCCGCCTTACCTACGGTCGCCGGCCCAGATCTGACCACCCAAGGCAGCTTGAACAACGTCCCCTACATCTACACAACTAATCCAGCGCAGAGGAAACCCCAGCGCGGCTCCTGCCTGCGCCCTCTGCAGAAACCGGCAATCTGTTTTTTCCGCCTGCGCCCTCTGCACTGCAAGTAATAGCACAGCCCATCCAGGCCGTGGCGGCGAGTAAAACACACCGAGCATGAACTGTACTAATTGTTCTATCAATTTAGATCAGCTTACCGAAACTGAGAGACACACAATCTCCTTATTTTCGTTTTACCATTAATTAAAAGGATTTTCATATTTCCTATACAATGGTTGCAAGTATCACAACACATGTGCAATCAGAACAACAAAGCAGACCTTAAAGTGGACCAACACCCAGGATTTTGACTATCCTGGGTTTTGGTCCACTTCGCGGGGCACCCCGATCGGGGGTTCCCCACTGTGTGAAACCCCCAGATCGCCAATGCCAACTCACCTCTCCCTGGTTCTACAGAGCATGCTCGGCCGCTCATCCAATCAGCACGCTCGGAGCCGCTGACGTCACGGCGTCTAAGGCCAGCGGCATCGAGCGCGCTGGCGGCCGCATCCCCCGCTTCCCTCTAACAGAGAGCGTGCCATTCACAAATGCCTGGCACGGGCATGCGCCCTGCTAGAGGGATAGCGGGATGCGGCAACGGCTCGCGCATGCGCCGTTAGACTGGGAAGCAAGGTAAGTGTATGGTGTGACTTGGGGGGTTTCACACAGCGGGGCATCCCGATTTTGGATGATTCGGGGGGAGGGAATCGATCAGCCCGGAAATTATAGGCCAGGGTTTGGTCCACTTTAAAGTGGACCAACACCCAGGATTTTGACTATCCTGGGTTTTGGTCCCGATCGGGGGTTCCTCGCTGTGTGAAACCCCCCAGAAACCCCGAAAAACTCACCTCTCCTCGCTCCCACGTGACCGCCGCTGCCAATCCGCACCGACGGACAAGCGGGAGGCAGCGACGGACAAGAGAGCGTGCCCGCCGCCGCCTCCCGTGCGTCACTCTTATAGGGCGCGCGCCCGCGCTGGCCGTTTGTGAATGTCCGGCGCGGGTGCACGTCCTGCTAGAGGGATGCGCAGGAGGAGGCAGCGGGCGCAGCTGGATCGAGGAGCAGGTAGGGATTTAGGGGTTTTTGGGGGGTTTAGGGGTTTCCGGGGTGCCCCGCAGTCAGGGGACTGATCGGTCCGGGAATCTTATAGATTCCCGGGCCGATCATGGGAGGATGTTGGTCCACTTTAAAGGAGCACTATCGCGAATAAATGGGCCAACAATAAAAATCCATAGAAATATGCTGGATAAAGGAAGGACAGGTCACTTATACACCCAACATCAAGAAATATCCAGCCAGGCTTGTTGTTTATTTTTATTAATGAAAGGAAGAGGAAATCGGGTGACAGGTTCTGTCACCCCGGATACACTATACCTGTTACCCCTGGATTTTCTTCCTACCAGAGGAAGAAAACCACGAGCTTGGCGGGAGTTTTATTCAGTTTAGGTGTATAAGTGACCCCTCCTCTCATTAGCCAACGTGTTTATATGGGTTTTTAAATTACACAATTCCGCGATAGCGATCCTTTAACCAACTAATCTGCACTACCCACTGGGACCCCCATTTACCTGGTCCCGCCAACCATCCAGAACAATCATTATTTACCTACACCGCTTCCTTGAACCCTAGGATCACTACTTACCTTTCTACAACGCCAACCTGCAACTTTTAAACCATCAGCATCCACCTACCACATCGCTCCACCCTCCTACGAACTTACCTCACCTAGAACAAGGATCCGTCCACCACAGACCAACTACAACCTGAATAAGGAATCAAATACAACACTGACCAATCTGTATAACGGCATCTGATCATAGATAGATAAATGGCCAGCAATGTGTATTGTGTGTGAGTGGATGAGCCGGGCTCTCCTGCCATAGAACAGCCACATCCAGCATCACTACTACTCCTATCATAGATAAATGGCCAGCAATGTGTATTGTGTGTGAGTGGATGAGCCGGGCTCTCCTCTGCCATAGAGCAGCCACATTCAGCATCACTACTACTCCTATCATAGATAAATAAATGGCCAGCAATGTGTATTGTGTGTGAGTGGATGAGCCGAGCTCTCCTGCCATAGAACATCCAGCATCACTACTACTCCTATCATAGATAAATGGCCAGCAATGTGTATTGTGTGTGAGTGGATGAGCCGGGCTCTCCTGCCATAGAACATCCAGCATCACTACTACTCCTATCATAGATAAATGGCCAGCAATGTGTATTGTGTGTGAGCGGATGAGCCGGGCTCTCCTGCCATAGAACATCCAGCATCACTACTACTCCTATCATAGATAAATGGCCAGCAATGTGTATTGTGTGTGAGCGGATGAGCCGGGCTCTCCTGCCATAGAACATCCAGCATCACTACTACTCCTATCATAGATAAATGGCCAGCAATGTGTATTGTGTGTGAGTGGATGAGCCGAGCTCTCCTGCCATAGAACAGCCACATCCAGCATCACTACTACTCCTATCATAGATAAATGGCCAGCAATGTGTATTGTGTGTGAGTGGATGAGCCGGGCTCTCCTGCCATAGAACATCCAGCATCACTACTACTCCTATCATAGATAAATGGCCAGCAATGTGTATTGTGTGTGAGTGGATGAGCCGGGCTCTCCTGCCATAGAACATCCAGCATCACTACTACTCCTATCATAGATAAATGGCCAGCAATGTGTATTGTGTGTGAGTGGATGAGCCGGGCTCTCCTGCCATAGAACAGCCACATCCAGCATCACTACTACTCCTATCATAGATAAATGGCCAGCAATGTGTATTGTGTGTGAGTGGATGAGCTGGGCTCTCCTGCCATAGAACATACCAGCATCACTACTACTCCTATCATAGATAAATGGCCAGCAATGTGTATTGTGTGTGAGTGGATGAGCCGGGCTCTCCTGCCATAGAACAGTCAGCATCACTACTACTCCTATCATAGATAAATGGCCAGCAATGTGTATTGTGTGTGAGTGGATGAGCCGGACTCTCCTGCCATAGAACAGCCACATCCAGCATCACTACTACTCCTATCATAGATAAATGGTCAGCAATGTGTATTGTGTGTGAGTGGATGAGCCGGACTCTCCTGCCATAGAACATCCAGCATCACTACTACTCCTATCATAGATAAATGGCCAGCAATGTGTATTGTGTGTGAGTGGATGAGCCGGGCTCTCCTGCCATAGAACATCCAGCATCACTACTACTCCTATCATAGATAAATGGCCAGCAATGTGTATTGTGTGTGGATGGATGAGCCGGGCTCTCCTGCCATAGAACATCCAGCATCACTACTACTCCTATCATAGATAAATGGCCAGCAATGTGTATTGTGTGTGAGTGGATGAGCCGGGCTCTCCTGCCATAGAACATCCAGCATCACTACTACTCCTATCATAGATAAATGGCCAGCAATGTGTATTGTGTGTGAGTGGATGAGCCGGACTCTCCTGCCATAGAACATCCAGCATCACTACTACTCCTATCATAGATAAATAAATGGCCAGCAATGTGTATTGGGAGGATTCCGGATGCAGTGTAGGTTATACTTACCAGCGTGGTGATGTTTTGGCAGCGGAGGACCTCTTCATATTTCACCATGAGCCTGTAGTCGGTCGGGAAGTAATCGCGCTGCCAAAGAGAAATCGTTCAGTTAATCCGGACCTTCAGCATCATTTAATGAAAAGCCCAAACCCTTTAAAAACTATTCCCCGGCATCTAAACATAACCATATTTTTAGCCATTTTCTTGTTTTTCTTTCCCCCACTGGGCTTCAACTCTGTTCAGGACTCTAGGATATGGGTGCCGCCATCTTGCCTCAGAAGCATCACATACTGAGGAGAGGTGAGCGGGATAATGTGCTGGGGGCGGGGCTATAGCTGTGCTTTGCTCAGACAGAGCAGATCTGGCGTCAGGAAAAGGACAGCAATCCCAGAATGCAGAGCGGCACAATCAGAAGACACTTAATGTGGGCATTCTGTATGTACAGGGGGGAAACATACAAGATAGGCTCTTATTCAGGGTGAGGGTCTGGATTAATGTGGGCAATCTGTATGTAGGGGATGGGGTAAATATATAAGATAGGCTCTTATTCAGGGTGAAGGTCCGGATTAATGTGGGCAATCTGTATGTACAGGGTGTGGGAAACATATAAGATAGGCTCTTATTCTGGGTGAAGGTCCAGATTAATGTGGGCAATCTGTATGTACAGGGTGTGGGAAACATATAAGATAGGCTCTTATTCAGGGTGAGGGTCTGGATTAATGTGGGCAATCTGTATGTAGGGGATGGGGTAAATATATAAGATAGGCTCTTATTCAGGGTGAAGGTCCGGATTAATGTGGGCAATCTGTATGTACAGGGTGTGGGAAACATATAAGATAGGCTCTTATTCTGGGTGAAGGTCCAGATTAATGTGGGCAATCTGTATGTACAGGGTGTGGGAAACATACAAGATAGGCTCTTATTCAGGGTGAGGGTCTGGATTAATGTGGGCAATCTGTATGTAGGGGATGGGGTAAATATATAAGATAGGCTCTTATTCAGAGTGAAGGTCCGGATTAATGTGGGCAATCTGTATGTACAGGGTGTGGGAAACATATAAGATAGGCTCTTATTCAGGGTGAGGGTCTGGATTAATGTGGGCAATCTGTATGTAGGGGATGGGGTAAATATATAAGATAGGCTCTTATTCAGAGTGAAGGTCCGGATTAATGTGGGCAATCTGTATGTACAGGGTGTGGGAAACATATAAGATAGGCTCTTATTCTGGGTGAAGGTCCGGATTAATGTGGGCAATCTGTATGTACAGGGTGTGGGAAACATATAAGATAGGCTCTTATTCTGGGTGAAGGTCCGGATTAATGTGGGCAATCTATATGTACAGGGGGGAACATACAAGATAGGCTCTTATTCAGAGTGAGGGTCCGGATTAATGTGAGCAATCTGTATGTACAGGGGGGAAACTTACAAGATAGGCTCTTTATCAGGGTGAAGGTCCGGATTAATGTGGGCAATCTGTATGTAGGGGGTGGGGTAAACATATAAGATAGGCTCTTATTCAGAGTGAAGGTCCGGATTAATGTGGGCAATCTCTATGTACAGGGTGTGGGAAACATATAACATAGGCTCTTATTCAGGATGAAGGTCCGGATTAATGTGGGCAATCTGTATGTAGGGGGTGGGGTAAACATATAAGATAGGCTCTTATTGAGGATGAAGGTCCGGATTAATGTAGGCAATCTGTATGTACAGAGGGGTTAAACATATAAGATAGGCTCTTATTCAGGATGAAGGTCCGGATTAATGTGGGCAATCTGTATGTACAGAGGGGGGAACATGCATGATAGGCTCTAGGCCTTCACAGCTCCAGAGGGCACCAGCACCATTCCTACCAGTAAAGTTTCTGGCATTTACGGGCAGTTGCAGGGTGGGCATCCCGATTTAGTTAGCCCTGGAGCAGGCTATGGGCTGGCCGTGGAGTCTTTTACCTTTTTTTTTTTTGCCACATCAGACATTTTGTCATTGTGTCATCTCAGTGTTTGTATGAAGCGCGTGAACACTTACCATGTAGGTGACGCGGTTATCGTACAGCAGCTTTTCATGTAACAGCCGTATGAGCTGACACTCGTTGCGAATCACCGCCGCTCTGCCCAGCGCCAGCAAACCTGCAAAATACACTTAAATAACGCTGCTGGTCACACTGGGCGCATCAATACTGTGCGCAGTTTAGCATCATAGAAACCCTTGCTGCTCTTCCCAATGCGTTTCACCCTTTTTAGCTTCCTCAGGGGAAAATAAAAGGACACGATTAAATCGCATCTTGTCCTGCGCTGGGGGAAAATCCTTTATCCAAATTTTCTCTCATTAAAGTGCCCGCACCCGGGTCCTTCTGAATGAGGGGGGGGGGGGGGGGGGGGCGGGCACGCCACGGCTAGAAGGTGAGTGGCCATCGGCAAAGCTCGGATGCTTAGCCGTCAGCAGAGTTGAAGGTAGGTAGGAGTGACAGCGAGCGCGCTAATTAGCTGAGCATGCCACTCAGCCAATCAGCACACTCGTTCTCCTCCCAGTCTGCACCATGGGAGCGACAGGAAGGTGAGTGTATGGGGAGAACATAGGGGGACATGCACAACCCTCTTGTCCCAGGGGCATCACCCCTCAGCGCAGGGGATCACCCATACAAACTCACCTTTCCCTGGTGCTACATCGCATACACAGGCTCTCATCCAATCAGAGCCATTTGCTGCCCATATGTAATGTTTGGCAAATGACTTGAGAGCACAAGCAGCTGCAGCTACCTATCTGAATCGCTGGGGGTCGGAGAGCACAGCCCAATGATGCCGGGGACGTGGTCAGGAAGAAGGTGAGTTTTACCGCGCCCCCGGCACCAGCACACCTGCAAAATACACTTAAATAACGCTGCTGGTCATACTGTGCGCATCAATAGCAATTTATCATCATAGAAACCCTTGCTGCTCTTCCCAATGCGTTTCACCCTTTTTAGCTTCCTCAGGGGAAAATAAAAGGACACAATTAAATCGCATCTTGTCTTGTACTGGGGGAAAATACTCTATTCAAATTTTCTCTCATTAAAGTGCCCGCACCCGGGCCTTTCTGAATGAGGGGGGGGGGGCGGGCACGCCGCGGCTAGAAGGTGAGTACCCTTCGGCAAAGCTCGGTTGCTTAGCCGTCAGCAGAGCTGAAGGTAGCCGAGTGACAGGGAGCGCACTGATTGGCTGAGCATGCCACTCATCGCACTCGTTCTCCTCCTAATCTGCACCATGGGAGCGAAAAGGAAGGTGAGTGTATGGCGAGCACATGGGGGGACACGCACAGCCCTCTTGCCCCAGGGGCATCACCCCTCAGCGCAGGGGATCACTCATACAAACTCACCTTTCCCTGGTCCTACATAGCATACACAGGCTCTCGTCCAATCAGAGCCATTTGCCGCGCATATGTAATGTTTGGCAAACAGCTCTGTGCTTGGCAGTTGGGAGCACAAGCGGCCGCATCCCCAGCTACCTATCTGAATGGCTGGGGGTCGGAGTGCGCAGCCTAATGATGCTGGGGACGTGGCCAGGGAGAAGGTGAGTTGTGCCGCGCCCGGCACCAGCACACCTGCAAAATACACTTAAATAACGCTGCTGGTTACACTGTGCACATCAATAGCAATTTATCATCATAGAAACCCTTGCTGCTCTTCCCAATGCGTTTCACCCTTTTTAGCTTCCTCAGGGGAAAATAATCCTTTATTCAAAATAAAAGCAGCTGCATCCCCAGCTACCTATCTGAATGGCTGGGGGTCGGAGTGCACAGCCCAATGATGCTGGGGACGTGGCCAGGGAAAAGGTGAGTTTTACCGCGCCCGGCACCAGCACACCTGCAAAATACACTTAAATAAACGCTACTGGTCACACTGTGCGCATCAATAGCAATTTAGCAACATAGAAACCCTCGCTGCTCTTCCCAATGCGTTTCACCCTTTTTAGCTTCCTCAGGGGAAAATAATCCTTTATTCAAAATAAAAGCAGCTGCATCCCCAGCTACCTATCTGAATGGCTGGGGGTCGGAGTGCACAGCCCAATGATGCTGGGGACGTGGCCAGGGAAAAGGTGAGTTTTACTGCGCCCGGCACCAGCACACCTGCAAAATACACTTAAATAAACGCTACTGGTCACACTGTGCGCATCAATAGCAATTTAGCAACATAGAAACCCTCGCTGCTCTTCCCAATGCGTTTCACCCTTTTTAGCTTCCTCAGGGGAAAATAATCCTTTATTCAAAATAAAAGCAGCTGCGTCCCCAGCTACCTATCTGAAACCCAATGATGCTGGGGACGTGGCCAGGAAGAAGGCCTGGAGGGGTTCACACAGTGGAGAATCCCAATTTGGGATGCCCCAGAGGGGAAGCTCTGTAATCTTTCAAATCCAGGGCTGGCCCGCTTTAAAGACAGATGGATTCAGGCAATCTTTCAGGAAGAAGGTGAGTTTTGCAGCATCCTGGAGGGGTTCACTCAGCAGAGCATCCCAATTTGGGATGCCCCAGAGGGGAAGCTCTGTAATCTTTTAGAATCCAGGGCCGGCACGCTTTAAAGACTCAGGCAATCTTTCTATGCTAAGTGCACGGATGGAATGGCTCCGCTTGAGGACTGTATGTGGATACTTACAAAGAAAGAAGGGGATTCCTCTCATCCTTGTGACAGGGGATACGCCGGTTGTCCCGTCCCGGGGTCCGGAGCTGCTGCACGCTCGGCCGCTCAGTCCACAGAGCTGTTTTCTGTCTGGAATATAAAAAACAAGTGTTGCTGTGACTCAAGTGTCACCCGGTTTCTTGTGACAAACACAAAGCCTGACCCCGGCGCGAGGCCGCACGGCGGGTACACAGGCTGTTGTCAGCGGCGCGCACATTTCTATCCATCATGCCTGGCACAGGATCCCCTGGACTGCTGCTGCTGCTGCTGCTGGAAATATCCCGGCCGGCCTGAGAAATCACAGCAGATGTTTTTTTCCCTTAAAATTCCCCAGAAAAATGCCCGGAATTCTTTTCTAATAACTAAGCGAGTTTTATTTTTTTCCAACCCGTGAAGAAGTTGCATCACATTTCCTCCTACTGGGTGCGGACTGGCACCTGCTCTGACACGTGTTTTCCTGGACTCCCAATACCAGCCTGGTGACCGGACCACAGCCGGAACAATGCTCCAATCTATCAAAGAGGAACAACACACCCGATTTTCCCTGCAGCAGAGGCGTGGCTAGGGGGGAGCAGGGGGGGCACTTGCCCCGGGTGCAGAAGGTGAGGGGGGCACCAAAGGGGACCTTGAGAACAGGTGGGGGGGGGCGCCATTTAGATTCTTTGCCCTGGCTGGTTGAACAGGCCACTCAGCCAATCGGCACGTTCGTTCTCGCCCGCAGCGGGGCATCCCGTAAAGTGATAACCCCGGCCCCCAATACTATAGCCCCGGCATCATGGTTGGAGGGAGCTCAGCGGGATGTCTTGAGTTGTCCATGGGCTGGTAAAAGCCCCCTGTACCCCGCCCCACTGTACCCACAAGCCAAGGAACCCCGGCCCCCAATACTATAGCCCCACTGTACCCACAAGCCAAGGAACCCCAGCCCCCAATACTATAGCCCCACTGTACCCACAAGCCAAGGAACCCTGCCCCCCAATACTATAGCCCCGGCATCGTGGTTGGAGGGAGCTCAGCGGGGATGTTTTGGGTCATCTATGGGCTGTAAAAGCCCCCTGTACCCAGCCCCACTGTACCCACAAGCCAAGGAACCCCGACCCCCCAATACTATAGCCCCGGCATCATGGTTGGAGGGAGCTCAGCAGGGATGTTTTGGGTTGTCCATGTGCTGGTAAAAGCCCCCTGTACCCCGCCCCACTGCACCCACAAGCCAAGGAACCCCGGCCCCCAATACTATAGCCCCGGCATCATGGTTGGAGGGAGCTCAGCGGGGATGTCTTGGGTCGTCCATGGGCTGGTAAAAGCCCCCTGTACCCAGCCCCACTGTACCCACAAGCCAAGGAACCCCAACCCCTTACCCATCCCCACTGTACCCACAAGCCAAGGAACCCCGGCCCCCGATACTATAGCCCGGCATCATGGTTGGAGGGTGCTCAGCGGGATGTCTTGGGTTGTCCATGTGCTGGTAAAAGCCCCCTGTACCCAGCCCCACTGTACCCACAAGCCAAGGAACCCCGGCCCCCAATACTATAGCCCCGGCATCATGGTTGGAGGGAGCTCAGTGGGGATGTCATGGGTTGTCCATGTGCTGGTAAAAGCCCCCTGTACCCAGCCCCACTGTACCCACAAGCCAAGGAACCCCGGCCCCCAATACTATAGCCCTGGCATCATGGTTGGAGGGGGCTCAGCGGGGTGTCTCGGGTTGCCCATGGGCTGTAATAGCCCCGCTGTACCCCGCCCCACTGTACCCACAAGCCAAGGAACCCCGGCCCCCAATACTATAGCCCTGGCATCATGGTTGAAGGGGGCTCAGCGGGGTGTCTCGGGTTGCCCATGGGCTGTAATAGCCCCGCTGTACCCCGCCCCACTGTACCCACAAGCCAAGGAACCCCGGCCCCCAATACTATAGCCCTGGCATCATGGTTGGAGGGAGCTCAGCGGGGATGTCTTGGGTTGTCCATGTGCTGGTAAAAGCCCCCTGTACCCCGCCCCACTGTACCCACAAGCCAAGGAACCCCAACCCCGTACCCATCCCCACTGTACCCACAAGCCAAGGAACCCCCAGCCCCCAATGCTATAGCCCCGGCATCATGGTTGGAGGGAGCTCAGCGGGGATGTCTTGGGTTGTCCATGTGCTGGTAAAAGCCCCCTGTACCCCGCCCCACTGTACCCACAAGCCAAGGAACCCCAACCCCGTACCCATCCCCACTGTACCCACAAGCCAAGGAACCCCGGCCCCCAATACTATAGCCCCGGCATCATGGTTAGGGATGTCTCAGGGCAGTCAGGGGTCAGTAAAATCCAGGGCTGGCTTTGGCCCCAGTCCACCACTGCCTCTAGCCATGAATGCCTTTCTGAATGCGCAGCGCGGTGCAGGCGACGGCTAGGAGGTGAGCAGGGGATGCGGCTCGCACATGCGCCATTGGACTGGGAAACAAAGTAAGTGAATGGGTCGCCCTGGGGGTTTCACACAGCGGGGCACCACGGTTTTGGATGTCCCGGGGGGGGGGGGGAAATCGATCGTCCCGGGGACCTTATAGATGCAGAGGGGCAGGCCATGAGCGCGCTCGGAGACACCGGCCTCAGACGACGTGACATCAGCAGCTCCGAGCGCACTGATTGGACGAAAGGCCGCACATGCACCAAAGGGTCGGGAATAGGTGAGAAGAGGGGGGGGGGGTCACACAGCAGCACATCGGGTGCCCCGGGGCAAAGACTGAAACCCAGGATAGACAAAATCCACTTTAATGTTACCGCACAAGTAAATGCAATAAAATAAAAATGGATGTTTCAGATTTTCCTCAAAAATGACCTGTTATGGGGCATTTATACAGATGAGGGACATCCCCTAAAACGCACCAAATAATTAGCATGACCCCCCTTTGTGTCCAAATTGGGATGCCCCAAGGAGGGGCAATTGGCTTTTAAGACTCTGTCGTCCGAGATTGGTTTTGGCATACCTTCCAACTTTTCAGGGCGGGAAAGAGGGACATTTTAAAAATGAAGCCACGCCCCCTCATTGAGGGATGGGTGAAGCCACGCCCCCTTATTGAAGGATGGATGAAGCCACGCCTCCTCATTGGGGGATGGATGAAGCCACGCCCCCCATTGAGGGATGGATAGGAGATACATTGTAACAGTTACAACAATAGAAACACTTTGAATAGGCAAATGAATCATTTATTGCTGCAGATCTGCATGTTACACCTCAAAGAGGGACAATATGTAAGTGAAGCCACACACCCTCATTGAGGGATGGATGAAGCCACGCCTCCTCATTGAGGGATGGATGAAGCCACGCCCCTCATTGAGGGATGGATGAAGCCACACACCCTCATTGAGGGATGGATGAAGCCACACACCCTCATTGAGGGATGGATGAAGCCACGCCTCCTCATTGAGGGATGGATGAAGCCACGCCCCTCATTGAGGGATGGATGAAGCCACGCCCCCTCATTGAGGGATGGATGAAGCCACACACCCTCATTGAGGGATGGATGAAGCCACGCCTCCTCATTGAGGGATGGATGAAGCCACTCCCCCTCATTGAGGGATGGATGAAGCCACGCCCCCACATTGAGGGATGGATAGGAGATACATTGTAACAGTTACAATAGAAACACTTTAAATAGGGAAATGAATCATTTATTGCTGCAGATCTGCATGTTACACCTCAAAGAGGGACAAATGGGAACAACGAGGGACAGGGAGACACAGACTAAAAAGAGGGACAGTCCCTCCAAATCAGGGACACTTGGGAGGTATGGTTTTGGTCCACTTTAACTTAAACCGGACCGGCATGATTTATTGAAAAACCCAAACCCTTAAAAAAACGATTCCCCAGCATCTAAAATTAATACATTTTACGTTTTTAGTCACTTATTATTCTTTCCCCCACTGGGCTGCAACTCAGAAGCATCACATACTGAGTAGAGGAGAGTGGGATAAAGTACCGGAGGCAGGTTATAGCTGTGCTTTGCTCAGACAGAGCAGAGCTGGGGTCTGGAAAAGGTCAGCAGTCCCAGAATGCAGAGCGACACATCCACTTCCTGTTTGCAGGCTGCCTGATGTCCCATGAGCCACCATCTTGGATGTTTGAAGGCTCATAACATACAGTAGATGCAGGTAGGATGATTTTTAATGTGGGCAATCTGTATGTACAGGGTGTGGGAAACATATAAGATAGACTCTTATTCAGGGTGAAGGTCCGGATTAATGTGAGCAATCTGTATGTACAGGGTGTGGGAAACATATAAGATAAACTCTTATTCAGGGTGAGGGTCCGGATTAATGTGGGCAATCTGTATGTACAGGGCGTGGGAAACATAAGATAGGCTCTTATTCAGGGTGAAGGTCCGGATTAATGTGGGCAATCTGTATGTACAGGGGAAACATATAAGATAGGCTCTTATTCAAGGTAAAGGTCCGGATTAATGTGAGCAATCTGTATGTACAGGGGGAAACATATAAGATAGGCTCTTATTCAGAGTGAGGGTCCAGATTAATGTGGGCAATCTGTATGTACAGGGTGTGGGAAACATATAAGATAGGCTCTTATTCAGGGTGAAGGTCCGGATTAATGTGAGCAATCTGTATGTACAGGGTGTGGGAAACATATAAGATAGGCTCTTATTCAGGGTGAAGGTCCGGATTAATGTGGGCAATCTGTATGTACAATATAAGATAACCGCTTTAATGCCTGTACTCTTTGATACGCGCTTTAAAAATACTTTGAACTAAAAATATTCTGTTGGAACAAAACACCCCCCCCCCCCCACATTGCACTTGTAGTGTCCTGAGAAGTCCCGGCCTGGTGATGAAAGAGCTGTAAATCTTCGGGGCAGCGTGTGACAGTTTATGGGCCTGTCTGCATGCTGGTAATCAATATGGCGGCCTGTGTACGCCGAGAACACCCGCGTCTAGCCATGGACCAGACGCCAAAAGAGGGACAAATGCAGGGACCCGCCTCATGTTGGAAGGTGCCCTGTGCTATAGGGACAACAGCGGGGACAAAACTGCATTAGGTTTGCAGGTCACGTGTCAGCACTGGGGTATCGGGGACCCATACCTCCCAAGTGTCCCTGATTTGGAGAGAGTCCATGTCCCCCTGTCCCTTGTTCTCATTTGTCCCTCTTGGACAATCCCTCAATGAGGGGGCGTGGCTTCACCCATCCCTCAATGAGGGGGCGTGGCTTCACCCATCCCTCAATGAGGGTGTGTGGCTTCACCCATCCCTCAACGAGGGGCGTGGCCTCATTTACATATTGTCCCTCTTTGAGGTGTAACATGCAGATCTGCAGCAATAAATGATTCATTTGCCTATTCAAAGTGTTTCTATTGTAACTGTTACAATGTATCTCCTATCCATCCCTCAATGAGGGGGCGTGGCTTCATCCATCCCTCAATGAGGGGGCGTGGCTTCGTCCATCCCTCAATGAGGGGGCGTGGCTTCATCCATCCTTCAATGAGGGGGCATGGCTTCATCCATCCTTCAATGAGGGGGCGTGGCCCAAATGTCCCTCTTTCCCACCCTGATAATTTGGAAGGTATTCCCTGCCCCTATGCAGGACGCAGGGAGCGTATGTGTGAGCCGCAGCCGCATCCCCGGCATCCCTCTAGCAGGGCCAGGCATTTGTGAATGGCCGGCGCACTTCCTGTTAGAGGGAAGCAGGGGATGCGGCCATCAGCGCACTCGGAAATGCTGACCTTAGACGACGTGATGTCAGCGGCTCCAAGCGTGCTGATTGGACGAGTGGCCGCACATGCGCAATAAGACCGGGGAGAGGTGAGTTGGCTTCGGGGGGTTCCACGCAGCGGGGGAATCCCCGATCAGGGGAAAGGACCGAAACCCGGGATAGTGAAAATGCTTGGCTTTGGTCCACTTTAAAGTGAGCCACACTTCTACCCACACTTGGTTTCCTAACTCCCCCGCCCAACGTGGGGACGAGAAGCTGCTGCAGCCAGTGTTAGGGGACGCCCGCACACACGCCGTCTCCTGATTGGCTGAAACACTGGGATGATTCATCGCCTCGTGCTGCTGCTGCTGATCATTGTCCCCTGATAGCGGCCCATCTCCCTCCTCTGCATAGGAGCCCATCAGTGACCCTGCATTAGAGAGATACTCACCTTTTCCTAGCAGAGCGCCATCTGATGGGGGACAGGAACCTCCTGACTTTGGGGGGACGCCGGTCCCAAACCCCGAGTCTGTCTATCCCAGGTTATGTTCTCTGACCCCCCTCTGGGATGCTCTGCTGTGGCGGGGGAAGCAGGTGAGTTTAGTGGCGGCCTGTGGGGGGGGTTTCACACAGTGAGGCATCCTGATTGGCCAGCAGCCAGCCCTGGAATCCGGGGCAGACCGTGCTGGGTTCTGTTCCGCTTTAAGAATGCGGATTGCTTTTTTTCTTGGCTCAGTGTCAGAAACATGTCCGCCATAAATCCCATTGGGCTGCTTAGTGATTGCGCAATGTTTCGTGCCGCGGGTTAGTTGCATTGCTGAGTCGCTGCGCGCTGCGGGGATCCGATCGTTCCCTGATCTGACCACAAGCCAAACGAGGATCTGCCTGTTACTGACCACAGGCTGCAAAGCTGCAACCACAGGGGGGCGCTATTCCTCTGCTCACCCTTATCTTCTGTCTCACCTGACCCCATTCAGCTGCAAGCGTTATTACCTCTGCAGGCAGCTCAGATCCCAAAATCAGCAAGTGCCTCATCACTGCATTAACACCCACAGAGCTCACACTCACACAGGAATATCAGATCATGCAGCCTCATTCTGCCTCCATGCGCCTGTCATTCTGCCTCCATGCGGCCGTCATTCTGCCTCCATGCGCCTGTCATTCTGCCTCCATGCGCCTGTCATTCTGCCTCCCTGTGTTTCTGCCTCCATGCGGCCATCTTTCTCCATCTTTATCCCTCCATGCGGCCATCTTTCTTCCTCCATGCAGCCACCTTTCTCCCTCCATGCGGCCATCTTTCTCCATCTTTCTCCCTCCATGCAGCCACCTTTCTCCCTCCATGCGGCCATCTTTCTCCCTCCATGCAGCCATCTTTCTCCCTCCATGCGGCCATCTTTCTCCCTCCATGCGACCATCTTTCTCCCTCCATGCGACCATCTTTCTCCCTCCATGCGACCATCTTTCTCCCTCCATGCGGCCATCTTTATCCCTCCATGCGGCCATCTTTATCCCTCCATGCGGCCATCTTTATCCCTCCATGCGGCCATCTTTCTCCCTCCATGCGGCCATCTTTCTCCCTCCATGCGGCCATCTTTCTCCCTCCATGCGACCATCTTTCTCCCTCCATGCGGCCATCTTTCTCCCTCCATGCGGCCATCTTTCTTCCTCCATGCGGCCATCTTTCTCCATCTTTCTCCCTCCATGCGGCCATCTTTCTTCCTCCATGCGGCCATCTTCCTCTCTCCATGCGGCCATCTTTATCCCTCCATGCGGCCATCTTTATCCCTCCATGCGGCCATCTTTATCCCTCCATGCGGCCATCTTTCTCCCTCCATGCGGCCATCTTTATCTCTCCATGCAGCCATCTTTATCCCTCCATGCGGCCATCTTTCTCCCTCCATGCGGCCATCTTTATCTCTCCATGCAGCCATCTTTCTCCCTCCATGCGGCCATCTTTCTTCCTCCATGCGGCCATCTTTCTCCATCTTTCTTCCTCCATGCGGCCATCTTTCTCTCTCCATGCAGCCATCTTTCTCCATCTCCTCCATCTTTATCCCCCCATGCGGCCATCTTTCTCCCTCCATGCGGCCATCTTTCTCTCTCCATGCGGCCATCTTTCTCCATCTCCTCCATCTTTCTCCCTCCATGCGGCCATCTTTCTCTCTCCATGCGGCCATCTTTCTCCATCTCCTCCATCTTTCTTCCTCCATGCGGCCATCTTTCTCCCTCCATGCGGCCATCTTTCTCCCTCCATGCGGCCATCTTTCTCCCTCCATGCGGCCATCTTTCTCCCTCCATGCGGCCATCTTTCTCCCTCCATGCGACCATCTTTCTCCCTCCATGCGGCCATCTTTCTCCCTCCATGCGGCCATCTTTCTTCCTCCATGCGGCCATCTTTCTCCATCTTTCTCCCTCCATGCGGCCATCTTTCTTCCTCCATGCGGCCATCTTCCTCTCTCCATGCGGCCATCTTTATCCCTCCATGCGGCCATCTTTATCCCTCCATGCGGCCATCTTTATCCCTCCATGCGGCCATCTTTCTCCCTCCATGCGGCCATCTTTATCTCTCCATGCAGCCATCTTTATCCCTCCATGCGGCCATCTTTCTCCCTCCATGCGGCCATCTTTATCTCTCCATGCAGCCATCTTTCTCCCTCCATGCGGCCATCTTTCTTCCTCCATGCGGCCATCTTTCTCCATCTTTCTTCCTCCATGCGGCCATCTTTCTCTCTCCATGCAGCCATCTTTCTCCATCTCCTCCATCTTTATCCCCCCATGCGGCCATCTTTCTCCCTCCATGCGGCCATCTTTCTCTCTCCATGCGGCCATCTTTCTCCATCTCCTCCATCTTTCTCCCTCCATGCGGCCATCTTTCTCCCTCCATGCGGCCATCTTTCTCCATCTCCTCCATCTTTCTTCCTCCATGCGGCCATCTTTCTCCCTCCATGCGGCCATCTTTCTCTCTCCATGCAGCCATCTTTCTCCATCTCCTCCATCTTTCTTCCTCCATGCGGCCATCTTTCTCCCTCCATGCGGCCATCTTTCTCTCTCCATGCGGCCATCTTTCTCCATCTCCTCCATCTTTCTCCCTCCATGCGGCCATCTTTCTCCCTCCATGCGGCCATCTTTCTCTCTCCATGCGGCCATCTTTCTCCATCTCCTCCATCTTTCTCCCTCCATGCAGCCATCTTTCTCTCTTCATGCGGCCATCTTTCTCTCTCCATGCGGCCATCTTTCTCTCTCCATGCGGCCATCTTTCTCTCTCCATGCGGCCATCTTTCTCTCTCCATGCGGCCATCTTTATCCCTCCATGCGGCCATCTTTCTCCATCTTTATCCCTCCATGCGGCCATCTTTCTCTCTCCATGCGGCCATCTTTCTCTCTCCATGCGGCCATCTTTCTCTCTCCATGCGGCCATCTTTCTCCATCTCCTCCATCTTTCTCCCTCCATGCGGCCATCTTTCTCTCTTCATGCGCCCATCTTTCTCCCTCCATGCGGCCATCTTTATCCCTCCATGCGGCCATCTTTCTCCATCTTTATCCCCCCATGTGGCCATCTTTCTCCCTCCATGCGGCCATCTTTCTCCCTCCATGCGGCCATCTTTCTCCCTCCATGCGGCCATCTTTCTTCCTCCATGCGGCCATCTTTCTCCATCTTTCTCCCTCCATGCGGCCATCTTTCTCCCTCCATGCGGCCATCTTTCTCCCTCCATGCGGCCATCTTTCTCCATCTCCTCCATCTTTATCCCTCCATGCGGCCATCTTTCTCCCTCCATGCGGCCATCTTTCTCCCTCCATGCGGCCATCTTTCTCCCTCCATGCGGCCATCTTTCTCCCTCCATGCGGCCATCTTTCTCCCTCCATGTGGCCATCTTTCTCCCTCCATGCAGCCATCTTTCTCCCTCCATGCGGCCATCTTTCTCCCTCCATGCGGCCATCTTTCTCCCTCCATGCGGCCATCTTTCTCCCTCCATGCGGCCATCTTTCTCCCTCCATGCGGCCATCTTTCTCCCTCCATGCGGCCATCTTTCTCCCTCCATGCGGCCATCTTTATCCCTCCATGCGGCCATCTTTCTCCCTCCATGCGGCCATCTTTATCCCTCCATGCGGCCATCTTTCTCCCTCCATGCGGCCATCTTTCTCCCTCCATGCGGCCATCTTTCTTCCTCCATGCGGCCATCTTTCTGCCTCCATGTGGCCACCTTTTTACCCTTCATGCGGCCATCTTTCTTCCTCCATGCGGCCATCTTTCTTCCTCCATGCGGCCATCTTTCTGCCTCCATGCAGTCATCTTTCTCCCTCCATGCGGCCATCTTTCTCTCTCCATGCAGCCATCTTTCTCCATCTCCTCCATCTTTATCCCTCCATGCGGCCATCTTTCTCCCTCCATGCGGCCATCTTTATCCCTCCATGCGGCCATCTTTCTCCCTCCATGCGGCCATCTTTCTCCCTCCATGCGGCCATCTTTCTCCCTCCATGCGGCCATCTTTCTCCCTCCATGCGGCCATCTTTCTCCCTCCATGCGGCCATCTTTCTCCCTCCATGCGGCCATCTTTATCCCTCCATGCGGCCATCTTTATCCCTCCATGCGGCCATCTTTATCCCTCCATGCGGCCATCTTTCTCCCTCCATGCGGCCATCTTTCTCCCTCCATGCGGCCATCTTTCTCCCTCCATGCGGCCATCTTTCTCCCTCCATGCGGCCATCTTTATCCCTCCATGCGGCCATCTTTCTCCCTCCATGCGGCCATCTTTCTCCCTCCATGCAGCCATCTTTCTCCATCTCCTCCATCTTTATCCCTCCATGCGGCCATCTTTCTCCCTCCATGCGGCCATCTTTCTCCCTCCATGCGGCCATCTTTCTCCCTCCATGCGGCCATCTTTATCCCTCCATGCGGCCATCTTTCTCTCTCCATGCGGCCATCTTTCTCCCTCCATGCGGCCATCTTTCTCCCTCCATGCGGCCATCTTTATCCCTCCATGCAGCCATCTTTCTCCCTCCATGCGGCCATCTTTCTTCCTCCATGCGGCCATCTTTCTTCCTCCATGCAGCCATCTTTCTCCCTCTATGCGGCCATCTTTCTTCCTCCATGCGGCCATCTTTCTGCCTCCATGCAGTCATCTTTCTCCCTCCATGCGGCCATCTTTCTCCCTCCATGCGGCCATCTTTCTCTCTCCATGCAGCCATCTTTCTCCATCTCCTCCATCTTTCTCCCTCCATGCGGCCATCTTTCTCCCTCCATGCGGCCATCTTTCTCCCTCCATGCGGCCATCTTTCTCCCTCCATGCGGCCATCTTTCTCCCTCCATGCGGCCATCTTTCTCCCTCCATGCGGCCATCTTTCTCCCTCCATGCGGCCATCTTTCTCCCTCCATGCGGCCATCTTTCTCCCTCCATGCGGCCATCTTTCTCCCTCCATGCGGCCATCTTTCTCCCTCCATGCGGCCATCTTTCTCCCTCCATGCGGCCATCTTTCTCCCTCCATGCGGCCATCTTTCTCCCTCCATGCAGCCATCTTTCTCCCTCCATGCAGCCATCTTTCTCCCTCCATGCGGCCATCTTTATCCCTCCATGCGGCCATCTTTCTCCCTCCATGCGGCCATCTTTCTCCCTCCATGCGGCCATCTTTATCCCTCCATGCGCCCATCTTTATCCCTCCATGCGGCCATCTTTATCCCTCCATGCGGCCATCTTTCTCCCTCCATGCGGCCATCTTTCTCCCTCCATGCGGCCATCTTTCTCCCTCCATGCGGCCATCTTTCTCCCTCCATGCGGCCATCTTTCTCCCTCCATGCGGCCATCTTTCTCCCTCCATGCGGCCATCTTTCTCCCTCCATGCGACCCTCTTGCAACCTCCATGTGGTCCATGGCCGCTATAGAAATAAATCCTGGATTAGGCTTTGTCTGCTCTTTGCTTATGGGCCCCGGCCCTGCATTTGGCATGGGGCCCTGAGCTCAGGTAGTGATTGTATTACCTGAGCCTGGGTTATATGAGGAGAGGAGTCGGCGCTGCGTGCAGGACCAGAGACAAATCACACCGGCGGAATGGGTCAGGTTGGCGTCTGTGTAGCCAGATGGAAAATTCCCAGAGGTGTCTGGTTGGTAAATCATTACATGGCAGTGACCTATATGCTGTGGTATGTATTGTGGCTGGGAGAGCGCGGCCCCACAGAGGAGAGTGACCCAAGCCTGACCCACGTCTCTGCTGCCCAGTGTGATGTCACCACTATGACATCACACCGGACCCGCCCCATAGTGCTCCATCCTTTATTATTGGTGAAGTGCGACCCCTGCTTTAGATAGAAGAGCTGATACACACAGACAATGAACTCTCTTATATAGTTACATAGTTAATACAGTTGAAATAAGAGCTATGTCCATCAAGTTCAACCAAGAGTGTTGGGGGAGGGGAAGTTATATTTTATTTTATAGGGGAAGCTATTTATTTATTTTTTTTTTTTTTTATTGATAACCGCTAATAGTAACTGTTAATGTTACTTTCTTCTAAATAAGCATCTAATCCTTTTTTGAAGCTGTCAGTGGTTGATGCTGTGACAAGCTTCTGTGGGAGGCTATTCCATAGATTTATAGTTCTTATGGTAAAAAATGATTGTCGCCGGAGACTAAATTTCTTTTTTTCCAGTCGAAGGGAGGCAGTGCCCCCTTGTTTTTTATTTTACATGAAATAGTGCTCCCCCATATTTTTTGTATGGACCATTTATATATTTATACAAGTTAATCATGTCCCCCCTCAGTCGTCTCCTCTCAAGACTAAACTGATTTAATTCTCGTAATCATTCCTCATAACTAAGATCATTCATTCCCCTTATTAGTTTGGTGGCTCCTCTGCTCCCTTTCCATAGTCAGAGCGTCCTTTCTATGAATGGGTGCCCAGAACTGGACGGCATATTCCAGGTGAGGGCGCACCAGTGCCTTGTAAAGAGGCAAAATTACATCCCTATCCCGTGATTCTATGCCTTAAAGTAGACCAACACCCAGGGGGGATCAGCCCGGGAATCTATAAGATTCCCAGGCCGATCAGATCCCTCCCCGCGGGGGATCCGAAATCAGGATGCCCTGCTGGGTGAAACCCCGCAAGACGCCCAGAAACCATACCTTATCCCCGTTCCAACGGCGCATGCGTGAGCAGCGGCCGCATCTCACACTTCTCTCTATCAGGGCGCTGTTTGTGAATGGCCGGCGCGGGCGTGCTCCCTGTTAGAGGGAGGCGCGAGATGCGGCTTCCAGCGCACTCAGAGCCGCTGTGGTTGTCCGTCGCTTGTCCGTGCACACCACAGCGGCTCTGAGCGCTCTGATTGGACGAGCGCTCGCGTAGGAGCGGGGTCGGGGTGCCCCACGGAAGTGGACCAAAACCCAGGTTAGTGAAAAGAAGTCCACTTTAATGCATGATAGTATCTTGGTGGCCTTGGAAGCAGCTGCTTGGCATTGCATGCTGTTATTTAGTCTGTGATCTACTAGTACCCCCAGATCCTTCTCAACAAGTGACTCTCCCAGTTTTACCCCCCCGAGGACATATGTGGCCTTCAGGTTATTAGACCCCAAGTGCATGACTTTACATTTCTCCACATTGAACTTCATTTGCCAAGTGGATGCCCAGACACTCAACGTGTCCAAGTCCGCCTGAAGCTTGTGACCATCTTCCATAGTCTGCACTGTGTTACATATCTTTGTGTCATCTGCAAAAATACAGACAGTGCTTTTAATCCCATCTTCTATGTCGTTTATAAACAAGTTGAATTATAGTGG
The DNA here is from genome assembly GCA_027917425.1 of Gastrophryne carolinensis. Classification (NCBI taxonomy): domain Eukaryota; kingdom Metazoa; phylum Chordata; class Amphibia; order Anura; family Microhylidae; genus Gastrophryne; species Gastrophryne carolinensis. The sequence goes on from CM051241.1 coordinate 8,168,645, forward strand.
TGCCCAGCACTGAACCCTGGGGTACGCCGCTTACAACCGGTAACCATTCAGAGTAGGTATAAGTAACCGTAATCACCCTGTAAGACTGGTTACCGTGGAAGCATGAATGTCAAAAAGAGAAAAAGAAGGAAATAAGATGAAAAAGACGCAGCTAAAGAATTGTCGAAAAGATAAAAAGGACGGATTGTGAAAAAGATAAAAAGAAGAAAATGGGGGGAAAAAGAGGCAGCTGGAGTAATTGTCGAAAAGAAAAAATATAGCTAGAGAAATTTGGAGAGGTCGGGGGGTTGCTGTTGCTGCCCATTATTTCCTCATTACTCTTCCGTGGGAACAATGTTGCCGTTTAAATCCTGTCTTTTTAATTAAGCCGCCGCCATGCTGTCAAGCCACGCCCACTTCTAATTGCGCCAATTGTTTATCACCCAGAGGAATGGCTCGGTTTTAGGTGTAGCTCACTATGGCTCCGCCCCCTCTGCTGGCATGTGCTTCTGCTGCTGAGGGCAGATAGTCACAGAACCCACCAGAGGAAATCATTCTCAGGGTCACCAGAGGAAATCATTCTTGGGGCCACCACCAGAGGAAATCATTCTCGGGGTCACCAGAGGAAATCATTCCCGGGGCCACCACCAGAGGAAATCATTCCCGGGGCCACCACCAGAGGAAATCATTCTCGGGGCCACCACCAGAGGAAATCATTCTCGGGGCCACCACCAGAGGAAATCATTCTCGGGGCCACCACCAGAGGAAAACATTCTCGGGGCCACCACCAGAGGAAATCATTCTTGGGGCCACCACCAGAGGAAATCATTCTCGGGGTCACCAGAGGAAATCATCCTTGGGGTCACCACCAGAGGAAATCATTCCTGGGGCCACCACCAGAGGAAATCATTCCCGGGGCCACCACCAGAGGAAATCATTCCCGGGGCCACCACCAGAGGAAATCATTCTCGGGGCCACCAGAGGAAATCATTCTCAGGGGTCACCACCAGAGGAAATTATTCTCAGGGCAACCACCAGAGGAAATCATTCTTGGGGTCACCAGAGGAAATCATTCTCGGGGCCACCAGAGGAAATCATTCTCGGGGTCACCAGAGGAAATCATTCTTGGGGTCACCAGAAGAAATCATTCTCGGGGTCACCAGAGGAAATCATTCTCAGGGTCACCAGAGGAAATCATTCTCGGGGCCACCACCAGAGGAAATCATTCCCGGGGCCACCACCAGAGGAAATCATTCTCGGGCCACCACCAGAGGAAATCATTCTCAGGGTCACCAGAGGAAATCATTCTTGGGGCCACCACCAGAGGAAATCATTCTCGGGGTCACCACCAGAGGAAATCATTCCCGGGGCCACCACCAGAGGAAATCATTCCCGGGGTCACCACCAGAGGAAATCATTGCCGGGGTCACCACCAGAGGAAATCATTCTCGGGGCCACCAGAGGAAATCATTCTCGGGGTCACCACCAGAGGAAAATATTCTCGGGGTCACCACCAGAGGAAATTATTCTCAGGGTCACCAGAGGAAATCATTCTTGGGAGCCATCAGAGGAAATCATTCTCGGGGACACCAGAGGAAATCATTCTCGGGGTCACCAGAGGAAATCATTCTCGGGGCCACCAGAGGAAATCATTCTCGGGGCCACCAGAGGAAATCATTCTCGGGGTCACCACCAGAGGAAATTATTCTCAGGGTCACCAGAGGAAATCATTCTTGGGAGCCATCAGAGGAAATCATTCTCGGGGTCATCAGAGGAAATCATTCTCGGGGTCACCAGAGGAAAATATTCTCGGGGTCACCACCAGAGGAAATTATTCTCAGGGTCACCAGAGGAAATCATTCTTGGGAGCCATCAGAGGAAATCATTCTCGGGGTCATCAGAGGAAATCATTCTCGGGGTCACCAGAGGAAATCATTCTCGGGGTCACCAGAGGAAATCATTCTCGGGGTCACCAGAGGAAATCATTCTCGGGGGCCACCACCAGAGGAAATCATTCTCGGGGGCCACCACCAGAGGAAATCATTCTCGGGGGCCACCACCAGAGGAAATCATTCTCGGGGCCACCACCAGAGGAAATCATTCTCGGGGGCCACCACCAGAGGAAATCATTCTCGGGGCCACCAGAGGAAATCATTCTCAGGGGTCACCACCAGAGGAAATTATTCTCGGGGTCACCACCAGAGGAAATTATTCTCAGGGTCACCAGAGGAAATCATTCTTGGGAGCCATCAGAGGAAATCATTCTCGGGGACACCAGAGGAAATCATTCTCGGGGTCACCAGAGGAAATCATTCTCGGGGCCACCAGAGGAAATCATTCTCGGGGTCACCACCAGAGGAAATTATTCTCAGGGTCACCAGAGGAAATCATTCTTGGGAGCCATCAGAGGAAATCATTCTCGGGGTCATCAGAGGAAATTATTCTCGGGGTCACCAGAGGAAATCATTCTCGGGGTCACCAGAGGAAATCATTCTCGGGGTCACCAGAGGAAATCATTCTCGGGGCTACCAGAGGAAATCATTCTCGGGGCCACCAGAGGAAATCATTCTTGGGGGCCACCACCAGAGGAAATCATTCTCGGGGCCACCACCAGAGGAAATCATTCTCGGGGGCCACCACCAGAGGAAATCATTCTCGGGGGTCACCAGAGGAAATCATTCTTGGGAGCCATCAGAGGAAATCATTCTCGGGGTCATCAGAGGAAATTATTCTCGGGGTCACCAGAGGAAATCATTCTCGGGGTCACCAGAGGAAATCATTCTCGGGGCCACCAGAGGAAATCATTCTCGGGGTCACCAGAGGAAATCATTCTCAGGAGCCACCAGAGAAAAACATTCTCATGTGACCCCTCTATAAGTCACTGGTCCAACGCCATATGGAATACTTTGTACAGTTCTGGGCACCAGTGCATAAGGAGGACACGTCAGAACTGGAGCGTGTTCAGAGGTGGGCAAATAAATGAATAAATGCAATGCAGGGACTGGACGATGCAGAAAGATTGTCAAAGTTAGGTTTATTTCCGGGGCAAATACATAAATCTGATCTATTTATACCCCGGAGTGTAACCATAACCCAAGAGCATCCACTAAGTTTAGAGGAAAGGCAATTCCTCCCCTGACATAGGAGGGGATTCTTCTCTGTAAGAGCAGTGACACTATGGAACTCGCTGCTAGAGAAAATAGTCATGAAGGATACAGAGAATAAAGAATAACAGAATTCAAAAGTGTCCGGGATACCCATGTAATAACATTACCAGCTATGGCTACTAGACCACTGGAAGAAGATCTATAGTGGCCGGGATGCCCTCCTTGCATGTAATAACATTACCAGCTATGGCTACTAGACCACTGGAAGGAGAACTATAGTGGCCGGGATGCCCTCCTTGCATGTAATAACATTACCAGCTATGGCTACTAGACCACTGGAAGGAGATCTATAGTGGCCGGGATGCCCTCCTTGCATGTAATAACATTACCAGCTATGGCTACTAGACCACTGGAAGGAGATCTATAGTGGCCGGGATGCCCTCCTTACATGTAATAACATTACCAGCTATGGCTACTAGACCACTGGAAGGAGATCTATAGTGGCCGGGATGCCCTCCTTACATGTAATAACATTACCAGCTATGGCTACTAGACCACTGGAAGGAGATCTATAGTGGCCGGGATGCCCTCCTTGCATGTAATAACATTACCAGCTATGGCTACTAGACCACTGGAAGGAGATCTATAGTGGCCGGGATGCCCTCCTTACATGTAATAACATTACCAGCTATGGCTACTAGACCACTGGAAGGAGATCTATAGTGGCCGGGATGCCCTCCTTACATGTAATAACATTACCAGCTATGGCTACTAGACCACTGGAAGGAGATCTATAGTGGCCGGGATGCCCTCCTTGCATGTAATAACATTCCCAGCTATGGCTACTAGACCACTGGAAGGAGATCTATAGTGGCCGGGATGTCCTCCTTGCATGTAATAACATTACCAGCTATGGCTACTAGACCACTGGAAGGAGATCTATAGTGGCCGGGATGCCCTCCTTGCATGTAATAACATTACCAGCTATGGCTACTAGACCACTGGAAGGAGATCTATAGTGGCCGGGATGCCCTCCTTACATGTAATAACATTACCAGCTATGGCTACTAGACCACTGGAAGGAGATCTATAGTGGCCGGGATGCCCTCCTTACATGTAATAACATTACCAGCTATGGCTACTAGACCACTGGAAGGAGATCTATAGTGGCCGGGATGCCCTCCTTGCATGTAATAACATTACCAGCTATGGCTACTAGACCACTGGAAGGAGATCTATAGTGGCCGGGATGCCCTCCTTGCATGTAATAACATTACCAGCTATGGCTACTAGACCACTGGAAGGAGATCTATAGTGGCCGGGATGCCCTCCTTGCATGTAATAACATTACCAGCTATGGCTACTAGACCACTGGAAGGAGATCTATAGTGGCCGGGATGCCCTCCTTGCATGTAATAACATTACCAGCTATGGCTACTAGACCACTGGAAGGAGATCTATAGTGGCCGGGATGCCTTCCTTGCATGTAATAACATTACCAGCTATGGCAACTAGACCACTGGAAGGAGATCTATAGTGGCCGGGATGCCCTCCTTGCATGTAATAACATTACCAGCTATGGCTACTAGACCCCTGGAAGGAGATCTATAGTGGCCGGGATGCCCTCCGTGCATGTAATAACATTTCCAGCTATGGCTACTAGACCACTGGAAGGAGATCTATAGTGGCCGGGATGCCCTCCGTGCATGTAATAACATTACCAGCTATGGCTACTAGACCACTGGAAGGAGATCTATAGTGGCCGGGATGCCCTCCTTGCATGTAATAACATTACCAGCTATGGCTACTAGACCACTGGAAGGAGATCTATAGTGGCCAGGATGTCCTCCTTGCATGTAATAACATTTCCAGCTATGGCTACTAGACCACTGGAAGGAGATCTATAGTGGCCGGGATGCCCTCCGTGCATGTAATAACATTACCAGCTATGGCTACTAGACCACTGGAAGGAGATCTATAGTGGCCAGGATGTCCTCCTTGCATGTAATAACATTACCAGCTATGGCTACTAGACCACTGGAAGGAGATCTATAGTGGCCAGGATGTCCTCCTGGCATGTAATAACATTACCAGCTATGGCTACTAGACCACTGGAAGGAGATCTATAGTGGCCGGGATGCCCTCCATGCATGTAATAACATTTCCAGCTATGGATACTAGACCACTGTATGGAGAATTGGATGGACTGAGTCCCCTGTGAACCTACAGTAACACTTTTAACTTTGTATATTATCATGTCTTTGTATTGTAACATAATAGTTGTGGCTGAATAAAGAATCAGCCATACATTCTATGTTACTCTGTTACAATATAAATGAGTGATAACACACAACGTTAAAATGTAACAGAGGACTCACACTCTGGCCAAAGCAAGCTGTTCATTATTAATATTAGTAAAGTATCCAATAAAGTGCCCACAGGGTAAAACTAATGTTACACATTCTAGAAAAATAATATATACATTCCATTCAAGTAATGATACGATGGGGGTCAATGCTAAAGATTTAGTGAAGCAACTTCAAATCAATGGCTGTGAATCGCCACCTGCATCTCGGTGAGCTTTTTAATTTTAACACACAAAAAAGTGCAATAAAAAATATTTATAATTTCTCTTAAAAAACTCATAATCTGTACATGTGATGCAGCATTTCTACAGGTGAGGTGCATTCTTTTTACAATGAGATGAGAATAATTGTTTAGAAGAAGCACCCTATGGGGAATGCATACATTTAAAAAAAAAATATTTTAGCGTGACCCATAGGGTGCGGTTTCCAAACTTCAAAAACCCCCAAATTCTTACCTCACCCGTAAAAATGCCCCATCCCATGTAAATTGGTGATTTTCTATCTATGTCTATGAGGCATACTCGCTCCCACTGGGGCATCCAGATTTGGGATTGGTCCATCCGTACCATGGGAACGAGGAAAAGAGGAGTTGACGGTCATATTTGTGGGTGCAGTTCCTCTTTCAGGCTGGACCAGTCCCGGGAGCGGAAGCACCCATTCCCTGCCGCCTGCGTCCCTAAATAACTGACTGACTCACACACGCAGGTCTCCCCGCACTAGACGATGCTCCCGGTTACCAGGATATCACATTCCAGCTTCTCTCCGGTGACTGGCCATGATACATTGATAGTGATTTTCTATGTGGGTGCCATGGCACTAAAGGGGGCCTTGGGTGATCTTTAATGGTAACTGGGTGTGGGTGGCCCCAGAGTGGCCTCCAGCTGGAAGCTGTTCCCTGTATACCGGATGCCACTGGCAGCGATAAAGTGTTGGCATTTCAAGAGAACCCCTACTAGGAACTGTGGGTGCCAAAGGAGGCCTTGGGTGATCTGTGGCACCCTTCAATGGTAACTGGGAATGGGTGGCCCCAGAGTGGCCTCCAGCTGGAAGCCATTCCCTGTATCCTGGATGCTACTGGCAATGATACAGTGTTGTAATTTAAGGAGAACCCCTACTAGGCCCTGTGGGTGCCAATGGAGGCCTTGGGTGATCTGTGGCACCCTTTAATAGTGACCGAGTAGCCAGCTGGGTATAGGTGGCCCCAGAGTGGCCTCCAGCTGGAAGCCGTTCCCTGTATCCCGGATGCCACTGGCAGCGATAAAGTGTTGGCATTTCAAGAGAACCCCTACTAGGAACTGTGGGTGCCAAAGGAGGCCTTGGGTGATCTGTGGCACCCTTCAATGGTAACTGGGAATGGGTGGCCCCAGAGTGGCCTCCAGCTGGAAGCCATTCCCTGTATCCTGGATGCTACTGGCAATGATACAGTGTTGTCATTTAAGGAGAACCCCTACTAGGCCCTGTGGGTGCCAATGGAGGCCTTGGGTGATCTGTGGCACCCTTTAATAGTGACCGAGCAGCCAGCTGGGTATAGGTGGCCCCAGAGTGGCCTCCAGCTGTGGGCCGTTCCTTGTATCCCGGATGCCACTGGCAGCGATAAAGTGTTGGCATTTCAAGAGAACCCCTACTAGGCACTGTGGGTGCCAAAGGAGGCCTTGGGTGATCTGTGGCACCCTTCAATGGTAACTGGGAATGGGTGGCCCCAGAGTGGCCTCCAGCTGGAAGCCATTCCCTGTATCCTGGATGCTACTGGCAATGATACAGTGTTGCAATTTAAGGAGAACCCCTACTAGGCCCTGTGGGTGCCAATGGAGGCCTTGGGTGATCTGTGGCACCCTTTAATAGTGACCGAGCAGCCAGCTGGGTATAGGTGGCCCCAGAGAGGCCTCCAGCTGTAGGCCGTTCCTTGTATCCTGGACGCTACTGGCAATGATACATAGTTACATAGTTACATACCGTAGTTAATACGGTTGAAATAAGACATATGTCCATCAAGTTCAACCAAGGGTGTTGGGGTAGGGGAAGTTTTTTAATTTTATATCGGAAGCTATTTATTTTATTTTTTGTTTTTATTTTTTATTTTTTTACTGATAACCGCTAATAGTAAATGTTATTTTCTTCTAAATACCGGTAAGTATCTAATCCTTTTTTGAAGCTGTCAGCGGTTGATGCTGTAACAAGCTTCTGTGGGAGGCTATTCCATAGATTTATAGTTCTTATGGTAAAAAACGATTGTCGCCTCCGGAGACAAATTAATTTTTTTCCAATCGAAGGCAGTGCCCCCTTGTCCTTAGAGAGGATTTTACATGAAATGTTCCCCCATATTTTTTGTATGGTCCATTTATATTATTTATACAAGTTAATCATGTCTCCCCTCAATCGCCTCCTCTCAAGACTAAACAGATTTAATTCTCGCAATCTTTCCTCAGTGTTGTAATTTAAGGAGAACCCCTACTAGGCACTGTGGGTGCTAAAGGAGTAATCTGTGGCACCCTTTAATGGTAACAGAGCAGCCAGCTGGGTATGGGTGGCCCTGGAGTGTTGTACATACTCGTCTCCTTCAGCTGGAAGCCATTCCCTGTTCCTGGATGCCACCGGCGGCAATACAGTGATGTCATTTAAAGAGGACACCTACTTGGAACTGTGGGTGCCAAAAGAGCCTTGGGTGATCTGTGGCACCCTTTAATAGTGACCGAGCAGCCAGCTGGGTATGGGTGGCCCTGGAGTGTTGTACATACCCGTCTCCTCCAGCTGAAAGCCATTCCCTGTATCCTGGATGCCACTGGCGGTGTTACAGTGATGTCATTTAAAGAGAACCCCTACTAGGCACTGTGGGTGCCAAAGGGGGCCTTGGGTGATATGTGGCACCCTATAATGGTAACAGAGCAGCCAGCTGGGTATGGGTGGCCCTGGAGTGTTGTACATACCCGTCTCCTCCAGCTGAAAGCCATTCCCTGTATCCTGGAGGCCACTGGCGGCAATACAGTGATGTCATTTACAGGGAACCCCTACTAGGCACTGTGGGTGCGAGAGCCTTGGGTGATATGTGGCACCCTTTAATAGTGACCGAGCAGCCAGCTGGGTATGGGTGGCCCTGGAGTGTTGTACATACTCATCTCCTTCAGCTGGAAGCCATTCCCTGTTTCCTGGATGCCACTGGCGGCAATACAGTGATGTCACTTAAAGAGGACACCTACTTGGAACTGTGGGTGCCAAAAGAGCCTTGGGTGATCTGTGGCACCCTTTAATAATGACCGAGCAGCCAGCTGGGTATGGGTGGCCCCGGAGTGGCCTCCAGCTGAAAGCCCTTCCCTGTATCCTGGATGCCACTGGCGGTGTTACAGTGATGTCATTTAAAGAGAACCCCTACTAGGCACTGTGGGTGCCAAAGGGGGTCTTGGGTGATATGTGGCACCCTATAATGGTAACAGAGCAGCCAGCTGGGTATGGGTGGCCCTGGAGTGTTGTACATACCCGTCTCCTCCAGCTGAAAGCCATTCCCTGTATCCTGGATGCCACTGGCGGCAATACAGTGATGTCATTTAAAGAGAACCCCTACTAGGCACTGTGGGTGCAAGAGCCTTGGGTGGCCTGTGGCACCCTGTAATGATAACAGAGCAGCCAGTAACCAATCAGTCTGTGGCACCCTTTAATAGTGGCAGAGCAGCCAGCTGGGTATGGGTGGCCCCAGAGTGGCCTCCAGCTGAAAGCCATTCCCTGTATCCCGGTTGCCACTGGTGGTGATACAGTGATGTCATTTACAGAGAACCTTTACTATGCGCTGTGGGTGCGAGAGCCTTGGGTGAATTGTGGCACCCTGTAATGGTAACAGAGCAGCCAGTTACTTGGTTGGACTATTATTTTAAGAGAAAAAAAATACTGTATCTGGGGCCTCCATCAGATTTTGTGCCCAGGGGCCTCCTCCACACTTAATCCGGCCCTGTGGGCGTACATACCATAAAGGCAGGGAAAGCAGGCGCTACTGGGCCCTTGGGAGAAGGGGGCCCCATGCAAGCACCCATCGGGTGCCCCTGAGGAGGGCTTTACCAGTCCCTAGAGACTTTAGGGTAATATTTTGCTGTGGAACCAACGCACGCCCCTGTATAAATATGTGTATGTATATATAAATACATATAAGTATGTCAATATATTTATATTTTTTTATTTCTCCCTTCATTCCTCCCACCCAACAAGCTCGTATCAAGAGAGATACTAAGTATATATGTTCTTATACACCCGGTCATCACCATGGATGGTCTTGTTACAGTAGCTTTGCACTTGGCTTCCCAGCCTCCCAGCATTGCATCTGCTATTCAAAGTGGACCTCAAATCAAAAGTGACTGAGGGTTCACCTACATGCCCACACCTGGTTAAAGTAGACCAAAACCCAGGATTTTGAATATCCTGGGTTTCGGTCCTTACCCCTGGAGCATCGGGGGTGCCCCGCTGTGTGAACCCGCCAGGTTGCCCAATCGCACTCACACTTCCTCGGTCCTACGACGCATGCGCAGCCGCTCAACCAATCAGGGTGCTTGGATTCGCACCCCTCCTTGACTAAGGCGAGTAGATCTGAGCACGCTGGCGGCCGCATCCCCCGCTACCCTTTAACAGGGAGCGTACCCGCGTTGACTATTCACAAATGCCTAAGGCCTGCTAAAGGGATAGCGGGGATGCAGCCACATGCGCCGTTGAACCGGGAAAGAAGGCGAGTTTTTGGGCGATCTGGGGGTTTGACACAGTGGGGCATCCCGAATCTGGATGCCCCGGGGGAGTATGCCTGCCCAGGAGTCTCAGACTCCAGGGTTGGTTTTCGTCCATTTTAAGAAAAAGCAAAAAGAAGGCCAAATATAACTCATCAGATACTGCATTCCCACGCCACTAGTACTCATCACATGACCATCAGTGGCCAATGGGGTACACCAGACAATGCATGCACGTGAATTGGTCACCAACCAAGTGGGAATTTGTAAGACTGATGACAAAGCTTTGACAATTGCAATGTGGAAGGGCAGTGGCGGACTGGGTCCCAAAACCAGCCCTGGATTTTACCCGCCCCAGGCATCCCCGCTGAGGCCCCCCAACTTTGATGCTGGGGCTATAGCATTGGGGGCTGAGGTTCCATTGCTTGTGGGTACAGGGGGCTGAGAGGAAGACTAAGGGGCAGAGATTGAATGTGGGTGTTAGCAGCAGCCCAACTGGCACCAAAGCATTGCGGCCCACTGGGCATTGTCCCAGGTCTCCCTATGGCCAATCCGTCCCCGTGGAAGGGTGAGTATTTTGCCCGATTTCAGGCTTCCTATTGATTTGTATCCGGTGAAGTATCCAAAATCAGGATGCCTTGGTAGTGTCAAACTGGAATGCCTGGGCCCACCAGTAGAACCGACTCAGGAGGGCCCCTCAACATTTAGATTTGAGTATTACAGGCTTATATTCAGGGTCCATGCACAGAAACATTATGCCAGACTGTATTATTTGTCCCTGTGCATTAGGGATGCCACAAATAAGCTAATCATTGCTCAGATTTTTGGTGATAAAGGCCTGCGAGTCCAGGGGGCCCACTGAGGAATCCCTGGTAACCCAGTGGGCCAGTCCGAGCCTGTTTCTTGGAGGTTGGCAAGTAAGTGGACCATCGGCCTTTTTGACTGGAGAAAAAAAAGAGGTTTGCTTTAACCTTTTTGCCTGAGGACTGACATGTACCCGGGTATTGTTACTGGAAGCATTTCCAGCTGTTTCTTGTCTTGTAACATGTTTTTCCGACCACATTGTTTCCTCATTCTCCCCATCTCTGTACTGTGTCCCCTCCTCTCTATCTCTCACATTCACACCATTATCTTTATCTCTCCATCTCTCTTATCATCCTTTCTTTTTATCTGTCTCCAGGATACAGGAGGAGAAGAGCTTACACTCTATTAGGGTATAAGGGAGGATACAGAAGGAGAAGAGCTTACACTCTATTAGGGTATAAGGGAGGATACAGGAGGAGAAGAGCTTACACTCTATTAGGGTATAAGGGAGGATACAGAAGGAGAAGAGCTTACACTCTATTAGGGTATAAGGGAGGATACAGGAGGAGAAGAGCTTACACTCTATTAGGGTATAAGGGAGGATACAGGAGGAGAAGAGCTTACACTCTATTAGGGTATAAGGGAGGATACAGGAGGAGAAGAGCTTACACTCTATTAGGGTATAAGGGAGGATACAGAAGGAGAAGAGCTTACACTCTATTAGGGTATAAGGGAGGATACAGGAGGAGAAGAGCTTACACTCTATTAGGGTATAAGGGAGGATACAGGAGGAGAGGAGCTTACACTCTATTAGGGTATAAGGGAGGATACAGGAGGAGAAGAGCTTACACTCTATTAGAGTATAAGGGAGGATACAGAAGGAGAAGAGCTTACACTCTATTAGGGTATAAGGAAGGATAAAGGAGGAGAAGAGCTTACACTCTATTAGGGTATAAGGGGGGATACAGGAGGAGAAGAGCTTACACTCTATTAGGGTATAAGGGGGGATACAGGAGGAGAAGAGCTTACACTCTATTAGGGTATAAGGGAGGATACAGGGGGAGAAGAGCTTACACTCTATTAGGGTATAAGGGAGGATACAGGAGGAGAAGAGCTTACACTCTATTAGGGTATAAGGGAGGATACAGGAGGAGAAGAGCTTACACTCTAATAGGGTATAAGGGAGGATACAGGAGGAGAAGAGCTTACACTCTATTAGGGTATAAGGGAATTTTTATTAGTAAACAAACAAACAAAACTCAGCTAATCAGCATTAATACATAATACAAATAAGAAATATAATTTTATACAAAATAAACATAACACAGCAGAACTACTGCTACTACTACACACTATTCATTATCCATCATGTCAATACTGTTAATGATTAGTCAGTAAGGACCCATCAGGCTACAGGTCGGGGGGGGGGGGGGGGTAGGTACCGGGTTATCACAGGGACACATCATGCCATAACCTCCTGTTTTCTCGGCCTCGGATCCAGCGTAACTCAGAGATTATCAGGTCTGCGGCCTCCTTGTGCTGGAAAGGCTCGCGGTACATGGAGGTGCGGGTTCGGGTGTGCCAATGGTAATACTTTATGGTGGTTATAATGAGGTACAGGGTCTCTGGGTGGATTTCTGGACACAGTGGGGACACTCCATAGACTCTTTCTAGGTAGGTCAGATCTTTTAACCTCCTAATCTTTAACCTATTGGCCACCTCCTCCCAGATTCTGCAAGCCCCCCAGCACTGAACCAGAAAGTGCTCCATTGTCTCCTCCACGCCACAACCTAAAGGGCAGCTCCGCTCAGGCTGGCACAACCACTTCATGTTCCCGCGAACATATAACTTCCTGTGAAAGGAAAGCCAGGCAGTGTCATAGAATTTAGGGGGTAACCTGGCCCCATTCAGGAACCTCAGGCCGTCCTGAAGGGTTGAGCAGCTGCAGTCCGTGATCTCGAGTGGTGAACAAAAGAAAGTCTCACATACTCTATTGTATACCTGCTTTCTGGAGTTGCCCTCTAAGTAGGACTTCCCAATTTTCCACGTTCTTAAAGACCTCAAACCCCCCTCCAGGTATGTAGGAAGGTGAGTCTGGGTCCACCTCCCCCGCTTAAGACTTCCATCCCGCATCCAGGACTCAGCAAAGGGCATAATCCAATTTATTATGCTTTTAACCCACAGGGAACTGCTACTAGGGCTCAGGCTTCCAAAATTGGTCTTTAAAAAGAGAGAGTCATACAGGACTTTAGGGTTCAGCATTTCCAGCCCCCCTTCCTTCTTTTTTAGATATGTCACCCCCCTCTTTACTGGGTTCAGTCTATTACCCCAAAGAATGCGGAAGAACAGACTGTAGAGCCTGGCTGATAGGGATTCTGGCAATGGGAAGATGACTGCAACATACAGGAAGATGGGAACTAGGTAAGTCTTTATCAGCTTGACTCTTGCTAGATAGGAGATCTTAGGGTTTCTCCACTGCTGGACTCTGGAACTTGCAATCTCTAGCTTCTCTTCCCAGTTTAGTTTGGCATTGTCCCCTCTCCCAAACTTGATACCTAGGATCTTGATTTCAGTCTCTGCCTTTGCAAACTGAGGGAGGTCAAATGTTGGGTCACCCTGCAGTGTCCAGAATGCCTTGCTTTTCTCGAGGTTTACTAGAGACCCTGAAGCCTCCGAGTAGCATGAGATGACCTGGGACAACCTCTGTGTCTCACCTGGGTCAGACAACACCACTGTCACATCATCTGCGTAGGCCAGAACGGTAAATGGTTCAGCACGGGGCACTGGCACTCCCTGAAAGTCACACTCCTGCAGAGATCTCAAAAAGGGGTCAATGGCGAAAACATATAACAGGGGACTCAAGGGACAGCCCTGCCTCACCCCTGCTTCAACACTAAAGGTGTCTCCTTTCCACCCATTTATTAAAGGAAAGGCCTCTGCCCCACGGTATAAGGTTTTTAACCACTCCACGAATGATGCAGGAATGCCGTATCGAAGTAAAGTCATCCACAGGTATTGGTGATCAACCCGGTCAAAAGCCTTGGCTTGGTCAAGGCTAACCACATATTTGCTATGGCCAAAAGCTCTGCACCTCTCTAGCATTTCTCTAAGCGATATCACTGCCCCAGTGATGTTACGGCCTTTCACAGTCCCATACTGGCAAGTTGACAACAGGGCAGGAGACAAGCAGTTGAGTCTGGAGAATAGAATTTTTGCCAGGATCTTCCTGTCCACATTAAGGAGGGCAATGGGCCTCTAGTTCTTTATATCATTGGCTTCTTTCCCCTTAAAAAGCAGGATCAAGGATGATTCTCTCATCGACTTCGGCATCATATGACTGTTAAAACAACTACTATATACATCAGCCAAGATGGGAGCCAGGAGATCTTTAAATTTCTTATAGAATTCCGCTGGTAGGCCATCGGGCCCAGGGGTCTTCTTTAAGTGCAAGCTACTTATGGCTTCTTTCACCTCCTCCATCGTTATATCTGCTGTTAAATGGGAAAAGTCCACATCTCTGGTGTCTGGTTTTGGAGAGGATTCCAAAAAATGCAACATTTTTTCTTGATCTAGCGCCTTTTTCTGGAAAAGATCTTCATAAAAGGTCTTAACAACTCCCAAAATACCTGCCTGGGACTCTTGCATGTTACCCTGGGTATCACGAAGGGCCATTACCAACTTTTTGGCCACTTTGTCCCTGCAGCTTTCGAAAGGGTCGGGTGTCCCTTGGGGTCCATAATCCCGCTCCACTATTAGGGACTTATAACGATTATACTGGTGTTGCTGTAATTGGGACTTCAGATCATCTATTTTTCCCCTTGCCTCCAGCCCTTGTGAATAAAGTGACTCTAGTTGTTTCCTCAACTTCATATACTGGCAGTAGCTGCTCTGTCCCCTCTTAGCTGATAGTTTCCTCAGCAGTGAGGCAATGTCCTTCTTCATGTCCTCCCACCACTCAGCGCTGCTTTCATAAAAATCTATTCTGTCCATCTGCTGTTCTATCAGGACCTCCACCCGCTCTTGGACTTCTTGTTCCTCTAGGAGCCTTGTATTGAGCCTCCACAGTCCTTTGCCGACGTCTGGGCGCTTACTATCCCCTATACAGAAGCACAAGGCCACGTGGTCAGAGTAAGGGACCAACTTTTCGCTTAAGGAATGAACAGATTCCGCCGGGCTCACAAGTGCCAAGTCTATTCGGCTCCTTCTCCCTGCGCATGAGTAAGTAAAGCCAGGTTTCCGGCCATTTTGGGCAAAGACATCACAAAGTCCGGCCTGCAGGATAATGCTGTTCAGTGTTCTTGCATCAGTGCTTACTCCTCTGCCAGATAAACGATCACTTGATGACCTGGCTACATTAAAATCACCTGCAAATATCACTGGCACAGAGGTGAACAGATATGGCTTAATTTCCTTAAATAAGCTGATCCTTCTGGTCACTGTCTGTGGCCCATAGATATTGATGAGCCTGAGCCTTCTACCCTGGATTGTGACCTCCAGAATTAGACACCTGCCCATCAAGACCTCAGTCAGTCTATGAATAATCACGTTTTGGGTCTTAAAGAGTATTGCAACGCCTGCAAAAGGCTCCACAGCCAGTGACCAAAAGGATGGGCCCATCTGCCATTCCCGCTGTGCCTCCTGGATCTGCTGGATGGAGGACAAGTGATGTTCCTGCAGGAAGACGACGTCTGCATCTAGATACTTCAGGTGTTCATACACAGCATGACGGGTTTTCTTATTCTTTATACTGTTCACATTGCTGGTGACTATACTTAAAGAGAAGCCTGCCATCATTATGCAGAGCAGCAGCACCTTAAACCCCATCATCATAGATCAGAATCAGAGTCGCCCTGCCTGCCAGTCACTTCCATATCAGAGTCTATCGGGTCTATAGCTGCTGATGACTTTTTCTTAGTCGGTGGGTCCTCCTCTGACCCCGAGTCACATTCTCTGGCTATACGCTTTAACTCTTGCTCCAGCTCCATAGTATCGTGCCCAGAAATATCTGCACCTGACTCAGAAAGTACGTTATATCTGTTTGATGTAACTGTCACTGCTGTATCCGTTCTTCCTTTGGACTTTTTCCCTGGCTTTTGGACTAAGGACCATGTGTCCTCCGGTCTGCGGGAGGACTTGTCTTTTTTCTTCTTTCTCTTATCACCCGGGACTTTGCTATCTCCAGAAGAGGCCGGAGCAGAGCAATGGGCCATAGCAGGGGAAGGGGCTACAGGGGAAGGGGCTACAGGGGAAGATGGGCTATCAGCTTGCTCCGGTGCTGGCCGTGGGATGGTGGCCACAGGCTGTGGGGTTACATCTATCTGATCTCTTATCTCAGTTGTCTCAGACCCTGGCCTTGTTACTATCTGCCCAGACATCAGAGCCTCCTCCTCTGTAACCTCACCTGTTGCCACCAACTCCTCTGCAGTCTGGCTATAGAGGTTATGGAAGGCCTCCGAGCAGTCCTTATGGTAGTGACCCATCTGACCACACAAGTTACACCGGACATTTGTACACATGGCGCTGGTGTGACCAATCTCCCCGCACAGGTTGCACTTCACTACAGTGCACACTCCGGCCACATGACCGGCCTTCCCACACTTAAAGCACAAGCGGGGCTGACCGGCATAGAAACACACCCCCCTCTCACGGCCGATAAAGAAGGAGTTGGGCAAATGTAAAGTAACATTACTGTGCTGCCTGAGCTTCACCAGCACCCTCCAGCCTCCCGTCCAGATCCCATCATCATCAAGACACTTTGTCAGGTCGGACACCATATCACAATGTCTCCTCAGCCATATCACAATATCCTGCGGGGGGACGGACTCATTCCAGAACAAGATGTTAACGCTCACAGTACCCGGCTTTGATACCGGGATAAGGATAAACTGGTCCCATCCCTCAGCGCCCCTAAACTTTGTCACACTTGCCCAGAACCTGTCCAAGCTGGCCATGAGCTTAAAGCTTATATCGTAGCCCTGCCTGTCTGGGAGGTTTATGACGGCCAAGATATCTGCGGGTGTGAACCCCATCTGGTTACACAGGAGCTCCCGGATCACATGTCTCCTGTCTGGCAGATCTTCCTTTGCCCCCTTATTCTTAAATCTTACCACGTTCCTCCTCTTAAATGCCTGACCGGTGTAATGTAAGCCGGGGCTAAAAGATGGGGCACCGCGGCTCCAGGCATTCTGAGGAGGAGCGTGGCCAGATGCATTGCCAGTAATATCACTGCGGGGTCTTGATTGAGGGGGACCCGCTACCTGTGGTCGGTCACCTGTGGGAGGAAAAACATTATTAGTGCATGCAGTCGATTCAGTCCCATTACTATCAGGAACCGCAGGCTGTTCATTGTCCCAAACAGATTGCAATGCAGTGGGACTTGCTTGCTTGTTTCCTCGATTGGGGGACAGTTCTGAGGTGTCACTATGTCCCGGATGTGACCCCAGGGTTGCAATTTGGGGGGTCTCTCCAACTTCCATAGTGTCACTGGCTGCATCACTTCCATTCTCAGGCTGGGGGAGGACGCCTTGTGATACACAGAGTCCATTGCTGGAACCTTTCAGGGATTGCTCACTGCTGCCCCCTGGGGGTGGCTGGCTTACTTGGCTGGTATCATGAAAAGGGGCAGAATCTTGCAGCACTGGGGTCCTGTACAGCAGCTCCTGTGAGGATGTCTCCTGCTCTGATGGTGAGGGGGTGGCTGAGCTGGGTTCAGGTATCTGTCTGTGTTTTAGGAGCTTTTGAGACTCCTCAAACCGATCCAGGTTCTTGTATCTCTCTGCCATGGGCCCCATTTGTTTCTCAAGTGTCACAATGTCACTAACAATTTCAGCAAGCTGTGTGCGTAAAGTCTCTATCAGCACATCATAGGCGGTTGCGCTATGGGGGTTTACTGCTTTTTGTTTATTTGCTTCATCTATTTGTCTTTGCAATTGTGTCCTGGTTGCTCTTAAGCTGTTCATTTTAATGACTAAATCTGGAATCTTGTCTGCAAGCTGCAGTTCTGGTGCGCGCTCTGTCTCTTTAAGGCTTGCCTTGCGCCTTGGCTTTTCTGCTGGGTCTTTGAATGTCTCTGCTGCCTCAGTCCTGGGAGACTTGTGGCCATTTGCCCCCAGCTCAGCATTTGCATTGTCTGATAACTTCTCAGATTTATGTCCAGTGGCAGATTTAGCAGATTTCCCCCCAGTTATGGGGTCACCGGTGGCCGGCTGGGTCTTGGATCTAAGGGCCCGGGACTCTCGGCTCACACACACATTCTGCTGCAGGTTTTCCTGCATTGTCAGTCTTTCCAAAGATGTCCTCCTCAGCTTGTGCTGCTTCCCACTGCCGGCCTGAGCTGGCTGCTGAGTGTCCATCACAACAGGTTGTTGGTTCTCCCTGCCTGGATCAGCACAGTCACTTTGCTGGGGTTGCCGCCCTCCCTCCATTACATGCTGCACACAGACACTGCTACACGGCCCATCATTATTATCCACCACTTCCATTCCAGCTTCACTTACTTTACTGTAACTTTCTTCCATAAAGAATCTTACACCTTCATTGTAATCCACCGCGGTCAGCCGGTCAGCAGCATATTCAGTAGCCAGAGGGTCTCTAACATGGACTCCAGATTCAGACCCAGAAGCCTGGAGCTCACCTGGGGAGCGACCCCACCCAAGGCAGCCAGGCCCTGGGCTAGAGCCAGACATTCACAGCACCTGCAGAGCTCACTCACACACCTCCTCCCACCTTAACGATCTATTAGGGTATAAGGGAGGATACAGGAGGAGAAGAGCTTACACTCTATTAGGGTATAAGGGAGGATACAGGAGGAGAAGAGCTTACACTCTATTAGGGTATAAGGGAGGATACAGAGGGAGAAGAGCTTACACTCTATTAGGGTATAAGGGAGGATACAGGAGGAGAAGAGCTTACACTCATGGGAAGACAAGGGAATGGCGGCGGCGTGTGACTTACCGTGTCTTGTACTAATTGCCGGCCGCTCCCCCGTCAGACGAGGTCCCCGTGTGATCCGGCAATGGTGGGTCCCCGTGTGATCCGGCAATGGTGGGTCCCCGTGTGATCCGGCAATGGTGGGTCCCCGTGGGATCCGGCAATGGTGGGTCCCCGTGTGATCCGGCAATGGTGGGTCCCCGTGTGATCCGGCAATGGTGGGTCCCCGTGTGATCCGGCAATGGTGGGTCCTCTGGCTCCTCTTATTCCCGTGCAATGTTCTCTATGCTGTTCCTGTCGGGAACACTGTGGCTCTGCAGGGACAGAGCTTCGGGGTCAGGGAAATGGGTGGAGCGGGGGTGAGATGACAGAGGAGCAGACTCATTAGACCGCCCGTCCCTCCTTTTCTGGCAGCTGGAGGCAGCACATGGCCGAGCGATCTCCTCTCCAACTTTCACTTTTGCAGAGCTGTAAACACGCAGCGTCACCCCAGCGACGCGCCAGGAATTCCGCTCCCAGACTCCGGTGACTGAGGGTAAGTGTGATGCTGCGGTGATTCCTCTGAGGGTAAGTGTGATGCTGCGGTGATTCCTCTGAGGGTAAGTGTGAGGCTGCAATGATTCCTCTGAGGGTAAGTGTGATGCTGCGGTGATTCCTCTTAGGGTAAGTGTGATGCTGCGGTGATTCCTCTGAGGGTAAGTGTGATGCTGCAATGATTCCTCTGAGGGTAAGTGTGATGCTGCAGTGATTCCTCTTAGGGTAAGTGTGATGCTGTGGTGATTCCTCTGAGGGTAAGTGTGATGCTGCGGTGATTCCTCTGAGGGTAAGTGTGATGCTGCAGTGATTCCTCTTAGGGTAAGTGTGATGCTGCGGTGATTCCTCTTAGGGTAAGTGTGATGCTGCGGTGATTCCTCTTAGGGTAAGTGTGATGCTGCGGTGATTCCTCTCTGGGTAAGTGTGATGCTGCGGTGATTCCTCTGAGGGTAAGTGTGATGCTGCGGTGATTCCTCTGAGGGTAAGTGTGATGCTGAGGTGATTCCTCTGAGGGTAAGTGTGATGCTTCAGTGATTCCTCTGAGGGTAAGTGTGATGCTGAGGTGATTCCTCTGAGGGTAAGTGTGATGCTGCGGTGATTCCTCTGAGGGTAAGTGTGATGCTGCGGTGAATCCTCTGAGGGTAAGTGTGATGCTGAGGTGATTCCTCTGAGGGTAAGTGTGATGCTGAGGTGATTCCTCTGAGGGTAAATGTGATGCTGCGGTGATTCCTCTGAGGGTAAGTGTGATGCTGCAGTGATTCCTCTGAGGGTAAGTGTGATGCTGCGGTGACTGCTCTGAGGGTAAGTGTGATGCTGCGCTGATTCCTCTGAGGGTAAGTGTGATGCTGCAGTGATTCCTCTGAGGGTAAGTGTGATGCTGCAGTGATTCCTCTGAGGGTAAGTGTGATGCTGCGCTGATTCCTCTGAGGGTAAATGTGATGCTGCGGTGATTCCTCTGAGGGTAAGTGTGATGCTGCGGTGATTCCTCTGAGGGTAAGTGTGATGCTGCGGTGATTCCTCTGAGGGTAAGTGTGATGCTGCAATTATTCCTCTGAGGGTAAGTGTGATGCTGCGGTGATTCCTCTGAGGGTAAGTGTGATGCTGCAGTGATTCCTCTGAGGGTAAGTGTGATACTGCGGTAATTCCTCTGAGGGTAAGTGTGATGCTGCAGTGATTCCTCTGAGGGTAAGTGTGATGCTGCAATTATTCCTCTGAGGGTAAGTGTGATGCTGCGGTGATTCCTCTGAGGGTAAGTGTGATGCTGCGGTGATTCCTCTGAGGGTAAGTGTGATGCTGAGGTGATTCCTCTGAGGGTAAGTGTGATGCTGCGGTGATTCCTCTGAGGGTAAGTGTGATGCTGCAGTGATTCCTCTGAGGGTAAGTGTGATGCTGAGGTGATTCATCTGAGGGTAAGTGTGATGCTGCGGTGATTCATCTGAGGGTAAGTGTGATGCTGCAGTGATTCCTCTGAGGGTAAGTGTGATGCTGCGGTGACTCCTCTGAGGGTAAGTGTGATGCTGCGGTGACTCCTCTGAGGGTAAGTGTGATGCTGCGGTGATTCCTCTGTGGGTAAGTGTGATGCTGCAGTGAATCCTCTGAGGGTAAGTGTGATGCTGAGGTGATTCATCTGAGGGTAAGTGTGATGCTGCAGTGATTCCTCTGAGGGTAAGTGTGATGCTGCGGTGACTCCTCTGAGGGTAAGTGTGATGCTGCGGTGACTCCTCTGAGGGTAAGTGTGATGCTGCGGTGATTCCTCTGTGGGTAAGTGTGATGCTGCAGTGAATCCTCTGAGGGTAAGTGTGATGCTGAGGTGATTCATCTGAGGGTAAGTGTGATGCTGCGGTGATTCCTCTGTGGGTAAGTGTGATGCTTCAGTGATTCCTCTGAGGGTAAGTGTGATGCTGCAGTGATTCCTCTGAGGGTAAGTGTGATGCTGCAGTGATTCCTTTGTGGGTAAGTGTGATGCTGCAGTGATTCCTCTGTGGGTAAGTGTGATGCTGCGGTGATTCCTCTGAGGGTAAGTGTGATGCTGCGGTGACTCCTCTGAGGGTAAGTGTGATGCTGCGGTGATTCCTCTGTGGGTAAGTGTGATGCTGCAGTGATTCCTCTGTGGGTAAGTGTGATGCTGCGGTGATTCCTCTGAGGGTAAGTGTGATGCTGCGGTGACTCCTCTGAGGGTAAGTGTGATGCTGCAGTGATTCCTTTGTGGGTAAGTGTGATGCTGCAGTGATTCCTCTGTGGGTAAGTGTGATGCTGCGGTGACTCCTCTGAGGGTTAGTGTGATGCTGCGGTGATTCCTCTGTGGGTAAGTGTGATGCTGCGGTGATTCCTCTGAGGGTAAGTGTGATGCTGCGGTGATTCCTCTGTGGGTAAGTGTGATGCTTCAGTGATTCCTCTGAGGGTAAGTGTGATGCTGCGGTGATTCCTTTGAGGGTAAGTGTGATGCTGCGGTGATTCCTCTGAGGGTAAGTGTGATGCTGCGGTGATTCCTCTGAGGGTAAGTGTGATGCTGCAGTGATTCCTCTGAGGGTAAGTGTGATGCTTCAGTGATTCCTCTGAGGGTAAGTGTGATGCTGCGGTGATTCCTCTGAGGGTAAGTGTGATGCTGCGGTGATTCCTCTGAGGGTAAGTGTGATGCTGCAGTGATTCCTCTGAGGGTAAGTGTGATGCTTCAGTGATTCCTCTGAGGGTAAGTGTGATGCTGCGGTGATTCCTCTGAGGGTAAGTGTGATGCTGCGGTGATTCCTCTGTGGGTAAGTGTGATGCTGCGGTGATTCCTCTGTGGGTAAGTGTGATGCTGCGGTGATTCCTCTGTGGGTAAGTGTGATGCTGCAGTGATTCCTCTGAGGGTAAGTGTGATGCTTCAGTGATTCCTCTGAGGGTAAGTGTGATGCTGCGGTGATTCCTCTGAGGGTAAGTGTGATGCTGCGGTGATTCCTCTGTGGGTAAGTGTGATGCTGCGGTGATTCCTCTGTGGGTAAGTGTGATGCTGCGGTGATTCCTCTGTGGGTAAGTGTGATGCTTCTGTGATTCCTCTGAGGGTAAGTGTGATGCTGCGGTGATTCCTCTGTGGGTAAGTGTGATGCTTCAGTGATTCCTCTGAGGGTAAGTGTGATGCTGCGGTGATTCCTCTGAGGGTAAGTGTGATGCTGCGGTGATTCCTCTGTGGGTAAGTGTGATGCTGCAGTGATTCCTCTGAGGGTAAGTGTGATGCTTCAGTGATTCCTCTGAGGGTAAGTGTGATGCTGCGGTGATTCCTCTGAGGGTAAGTGTGATGCTGCGGTGATTCCTCTGTGGGTAAGTGTGATGCTGCAGTGATTCCTCTGTGGGTAAGTGTGATGCTGCGGTGATTCCTCTGAGGGTAAGTGTGATGCTGCGGTGACTCCTCTGAGGGTAAGTGTGATGCTGCAGTGATTCCTTTGTGGGTAAGTGTGATGCTGCAGTGATTCCTCTGTGGGTAAGTGTGATGCTGCGGTGATTCCTTTGAGGGTAAGTGTGATGCTGCGGTGATTCCTCTGAGGGTAAGTGTGATGCTGCGGTGATTCCTCTGAGGGTAAGTGTGATGCTGCAGTGATTCCTCTGAGGGTAAGTGTGATGCTTCAGTGATTCCTCTGAGGGTAAGTGTGATGCTGCGGTGATTCCTCTGAGGGTAAGTGTGATGCTGCGGTGATTCCTCTGAGGGTAAGTGTGATGCTGCAGTGATTCCTCTGAGGGTAAGTGTGATGCTTCAGTGATTCCTCTGAGGGTAAGTGTGATGCTGCGGTGATTCCTCTGAGGGTAAGTGTGATGCTGCGGTGATTCCTCTGAGGGTAAGTGTGATGCTGCAGTGATTCCTCTGAGGGTAAGTGTGATGCTGCGGTGACTCCTCTGAGGGTAAGTGTGATGCTGCGGTGATTCCTCTGTGGGTAAGTGTGATGCTGCAGTGAATCCTCTGAGGGTAAGTGTGATGCTGAGGTGATTCATCTGAGGGTAAGTGTGATGCTGCGGTGATTCATCTGAGGGTAAGTGTGATGCTGCAGTGATTCCTCTGAGGGTAAGTGTGATGCTGCGGTGACTCCTCTGAGGGTAAGTGTGATGCTGCGGTGACTCCTCTGAGGGTAAGTGTGATGCTGCGGTGATTCCTCTGTGGGTAAGTGTGATGCTGCAGTGAATCCTCTGAGGGTAAGTGTGATGCTGAGGTGATTCATCTGAGGGTAAGTGTGATGCTGCGGTGATTCCTCTGTGGGTAAGTGTGATGCTTCAGTGATTCCTCTGAGGGTAAGTGTGATGCTGCGGTGATTCCTCTGTGGGTAAGTGTGATGCTGCGGTGACTCCTCTGAGGGTAAGTGTGATGCTGCGGTGATTCCTCTGTGGGTAAGTGTGATGCTGCAATGATTCCTCTGAGGGTAAGTGTGATGCTGCGGTGATTCCTCTGAGGGTAAGTGTGATGCTGCGGTGATTCCTCTGAGGGTAAGTGTGATGCTGCAATTATTCCTCTGAGGGTAAGTGTGATGCTGCGGTGATTCCTCTGAGGGTAAGTGTGATGCTGCAGTGATTCCTCTGAGGGTAAGTGTGATACTGCGGTAATTCCTCTGAGGGTAAGTGTGATGCTGCGGTGATTCCTCTGTGGGTAAGTGTGATGCTGCGGTGATTCCTCTGAGGGTAAGTGTGATGCTGCAGTGATTCCTCTGAGGGTAAGTGTGATGCTGCAATTATTCCTCTGAGGGTAAGTGTGATGCTGCGGTGATTCCTCTGAGGGTAAGTGTGATGCTGCGGTGATTCCTCTGAGGGTAAGTGTGATGCTGCGGTGATTCCTCTGAGGGTAAGTGTGATGCTGCAGTGATTCCTCTGAGGGTAAGTGTGATGCTGCGGTGACTCCTCTGAGGGTAAGTGTGATGCTGCGGTGATTCCTCTGTGGGTAAGTGTGATGCTGCGGTGATTCCTCTGAGGGTAAGTGTGATGCTGCAGTGATTCCTCTGAGGGTAAGTGTGATGCTGCAGTGATTCCTCTAAAGGGTAAGTGTGATGCTGAGGTGATTCATCTGAGGGTAAGTGTGATGCTGCGGTGATTCCTCTGAGGGTAAGTGTGATGCTGCAGTGATTCCTCTAAAGGGTAAGTGTGATGCTGCGGTGACTCCTCTGAGGGTAAGTGTGATGCTGCGGTGATTCCTCTGTGGGTAAGTGTGATGCTGGGGTGATTCCTCTGTGGGTAAGTGTGATGCTGCGGTGATTCCTCTGAGGGTAAGTGTGATGCTGTGGTGATTCCTCTGTGGGTAAGTGTGATGCTTCAGTGATTCCTCTGAGGGTAAGTGTGATGCTGCGGTGATTCCTCTGAGGGTAAGTGTGATGCTGGGGTGATTCCTCTGTGGGTAAGTGTGATGCTGCGGTGATTCCTCTGAGGGTAAGTGTGATGCTGTGGTGATTCCTCTGAGGGTAAGTGTGATGCTGTGGTGATTCCTCTGAGGGTAAGTGTGATGCTGTGGTGATTCCTCTGTGGGTAAGTGTGATGCTGTGGTGATTCCTCTGAGGGTAAGTGTGATGCTGCGGTGATTCCTCTGAGGGTAAGTGTGATGCTGTGGTGATTCCTCTGAGGGTAAGTGTGATGCTGCGGTGATTCCTCTGAGGGTAAGTGTGATGCTTCAGTGATATATCTGAGGGTAAATGTGATGCTGCAGTGATTCCTCTGTGGGTAAGTGTGATGCTGAGGTGATTCCTCTGAGGGTAAGTGTGATGCTGCGGTGATTCCTCTGAGGGTAAGTGTGATGCTGAGGTGATTCCTCTGTGGGTAAGTGTGATGCTGGGGTGATTCCTCTGAGGGTAAGTGTGATGCTGCGGTGATTCCTCTGAGGGTAAGTGTGATGCTGCGGTGATTCCTCTGTGGGTAAGTGTGATGCTGCAGTGATTCCTCTGTGGGTAAGTGTGATGCTGCGGTGATTCCTCTGAGGGTAAGTGTGATGCTGCAGTGATTCCTCTGAGGGTAAGTGTGATGCTGCAGTGATTCCTTTGTGGGTAAGTGTGATGCTGCAGTGATTCCTCTGTGGGTAAGTGTGATGCTGCGGTGATTCCTCTGAGGGTAAGTGTGATGCTGCGGTGACTCCTCTGAGGGTAAGTGTGATGCTGCGGTGATTCCTCTGTGGGTAAGTGTGATGCTGCAGTGATTCCTCTGTGGGTAAGTGTGATGCTGCGGTGATTCCTCTGAGGGTAAGTGTGATGCTGCGGTGACTCCTCTGAGGGTAAGTGTGATGCTGCAGTGATTCCTTTGTGGGTAAGTGTGATGCTGCAGTGATTCCTCTGTGGGTAAGTGTGATGCTGCGGTGATTCCTCTGAGGGTAAGTGTGATGCTGCGGTGATTCCTCTGAGGGTAAGTGTGATGCTGCAGTGATTCCTTTGTGGGTAAGTGTGATGCTGCAGTGATTCCTCTGTGGGTAAGTGTGATGCTGCGGTGATTCCTCTGAGGGTAAGTGTGATGCTGCGGTGATTCCTCTGAGGGTAAGTGTGATGCTGCAGTGATTCCTTTGTGGGTAAGTGTGATGCTGCAGTGATTCCTCTGTGGGTAAGTGTGATGCTGCGGTGATTCCTCTGAGGGTAAGTGTGATGCTGCAGTGATTCCTCTGAGGGTAAGTGTGATGCTGCAGTGATTCCTTTGTGGGTAAGTGTGATGCTGCAGTGATTCCTCTGTGGGTAAGTGTGATGCTGCGGTGATTCCTCTGAGGGTAAGTGTGATGCTGCGGTGACTCCTCTGAGGGTAAGTGTGATGCTGCGGTGATTCCTCTGTGGGTAAGTGTGATGCTGCAGTGATTCCTCTGTGGGTAAGTGTGATGCTGCGGTGATTCCTCTGAGGGTAAGTGTGATGCTGCGGTGACTCCTCTGAGGGTAAGTGTGATGCTGCAGTGATTCCTTTGTGGGTAAGTGTGATGCTGCAGTGATTCCTCTGTGGGTAAGTGTGATGCTGCGGTGACTCCTCTGAGGGTTAGTGTGATGCTGCGGTGATTCCTCTGTGGGTAAGTGTGATGCTGTGGTGATTCCTCCGAGGGTAAGTGTGATGCTGCGGTGATTCCTCTGAGGGTAAGTGTGATGCTGCGGTGATTCCTCTGTGGGTAAGTGTGATGCTTCAGTGATTCCTCTGAGGGTAAGTGTGATGCTGCGGTGATTCCTTTGAGGGTAAGTGTGATGCTGCGGTGATTCCTCTGAGGGTAAGTGTGATGCTGCGGTGATTCCTCTGAGGGTAAGTGTGATGCTGCAGTGATTCCTCTGAGGGTAAGTGTGATGCTTCAGTGATTCCTCTGAGGGTAAGTGTGATGCTGCGGTGATTCCTCTGAGGGTAAGTGTGATGCTGCGGTGATTCCTCTGAGGGTAAGTGTGATGCTGCAGTGATTCCTCTGAGGGTAAGTGTGATGCTTCAGTGATTCCTCTGAGGGTAAGTGTGATGCTGCGGTGATTCCTCTGAGGGTAAGTGTGATGCTGCGGTGATTCCTCTGTGGGTAAGTGTGATGCTGCGGTGATTCCTCTGTGGGTAAGTGTGATGCTGCGGTGATTCCTCTGTGGGTAAGTGTGATGCTGCAGTGATTCCTCTGAGGGTAAGTGTGATGCTTCAGTGATTCCTCTGAGGGTAAGTGTGATGCTGCGGTGATTCCTCTGAGGGTAAGTGTGATGCTGCGGTGATTCCTCTGTGGGTAAGTGTGATGCTGCGGTGATTCCTCTGTGGGTAAGTGTGATGCTGCGGTGATTCCTCTGTGGGTAAGTGTGATGCTTCTGTGATTCCTCTGAGGGTAAGTGTGATGCTGCGGTGATTCCTCTGTGGGTAAGTGTGATGCTTCAGTGATTCCTCTGAGGGTAAGTGTGATGCTGCGGTGATTCCTCTGAGGGTAAGTGTGATGCTGCGGTGATTCCTCTGTGGGTAAGTGTGATGCTGCAGTGATTCCTCTGAGGGTAAGTGTGATGCTTCAGTGATTCCTCTGAGGGTAAGTGTGATGCTGCGGTGATTCCTCTGAGGGTAAGTGTGATGCTGCGGTGATTCCTCTGTGGGTAAGTGTGATGCTGCAGTGATTCCTCTGTGGGTAAGTGTGATGCTGCGGTGATTCCTCTGAGGGTAAGTGTGATGCTGCGGTGACTCCTCTGAGGGTAAGTGTGATGCTGCAGTGATTCCTTTGTGGGTAAGTGTGATGCTGCAGTGATTCCTCTGTGGGTAAGTGTGATGCTGCGGTGATTCCTTTGAGGGTAAGTGTGATGCTGCGGTGATTCCTCTGAGGGTAAGTGTGATGCTGCGGTGATTCCTCTGAGGGTAAGTGTGATGCTGCAGTGATTCCTCTGAGGGTAAGTGTGATGCTTCAGTGATTCCTCTGAGGGTAAGTGTGATGCTGCGGTGATTCCTCTGAGGGTAAGTGTGATGCTGCGGTGATTCCTCTGAGGGTAAGTGTGATGCTGCAGTGATTCCTCTGAGGGTAAGTGTGATGCTTCAGTGATTCCTCTGAGGGTAAGTGTGATGCTGCGGTGATTCCTCTGAGGGTAAGTGTGATGCTGCGGTGATTCCTCTGTGGGTAAGTGTGATGCTGCGGTGATTCCTCTGTGGGTAAGTGTGATGCTGCGGTGATTCCTCTGTGGGTAAGTGTGATGCTGCAGTGATTCCTCTGAGGGTAAGTGTGATGCTTCAGTGATTCCTCTGAGGGTAAGTGTGATGCTGCGGTGATTCCTCTGAGGGTAAGTGTGATGCTGCGGTGATTCCTCTGTGGGTAAGTGTGATGCTGCGGTGATTCCTCTGTGGGTAAGTGTGATGCTGCGGTGATTCCTCTGTGGGTAAGTGTGATGCTTCTGTGATTCCTCTGAGGGTAAGTGTGATGCTGCGGTGATTCCTCTGTGGGTAAGTGTGATGCTTCAGTGATTCCTCTGAGGGTAAGTGTGATGCTGCGGTGATTCCTCTGAGGGTAAGTGTGATGCTGCGATGATTCCTCTGTGGGTAAGTGTGATGCTGCAGTGATTCCTCTGAGGGTAAGTGTGATGCTTCAGTGATTCCTCTGAGGGTAAGTGTGATGCTGCGGTGATTCCTCTGAGGGTAAGTGTGATGCTGCGGTGATTCCTCTGTGGGTAAGTGTGATGCTGCGGTGATTCCTCTGTGGGTAAGTGTGATGCTTCAGTGATTCCTCTGAGGGTAAGTGTGATGCTGCGGTGATTCCTCTGAGGGTAAGTGTGATGCTGCGGTGATTCCTCTGTGGGTAAGTGTGATGCTGCAGTGATTCCTCTGAGGGTAAGTGTGATGCTTCAGTGATTCCTCTGAGGGTAAGTGTGATGCTGCAGTGATTCCTCTGAGGGTAAGTGTGATGCTGCGGTGATTCCTCTGTGGGTAAGTGTGATGCTGCAGTGATTCCTCTGAGGGTAAGTGTGATGCTGCGGTGATTCCTCTGAGGGTAAGTGTGATGCTGCGGTGATTCCTCTGTGGGTAAGTGTGATGCTGAGGTGATTCCTCTGAGGGTAAGTGTGATGCTGCGGTGATTCCTCTGTGGGTAAGTGTGATGCTGCAGTGATTCCTCTGAGGGTAAGTGTGATGCTTCAGTGATTCCTCTGAGGGTAAGTGTGATGCTGCGGTGATTCCTCTGAGGGTAAGTGTGATGCTGCGGTGATTCCTCTGAGGGTAAGTGTGATGCTGCGGTGATTCCTCTGTGGGTAAGTGTGATGCTTCAGTGATTCCTCTGAGGGTAAGTGTGATGCTGCGGTGATTCCTCTGAGGGTTAGTGTGATGCTGCGGTGATTCCTCTGAGGGTAAGTGTGATGCTGCGGTGATTCCTCTGAGGGTTAGTGTGATGCTGCGGTGATTCCTCTGAGGGTAAGTGTGATGCTGCAGTGATTCCTCTGAGGGTAAGTGTGATGCTGCAGTGATTCCTCTGAGGGTAAGTGTGATGCTGCGGTGATTTCTCTGAGGGTTAGTGTGATGCTGCGGTGATTCCTCTGAGGGTAAGTGTGATGCTGCGGTGATTCCTCTGTGCATAAGTGTGATGCTTCAGTGATTCCTCTGAGGGTAAGTGTGATGCTGTGGTGATTCCTCTGAGGGTAAGTGTGATGCTTCAGTGATTCCTCTGTGGGTAAGTGTGATGCTGCGGTGATTCCTCTGAGGGTAAGTGTGATGCTGCGGTGATTCCTCTGAGGGTAAGTGTGATGCTGCAGTGATTCCTCTGAGGGTAAGTGTGATGCTGCAGTGATTCCTCTGAGGGTAAGTGTGATGCTGAGGTAATTCCTCTGAGGGTAAGTGTGATGCTGCGGTGATTCCTCTGAGGGTGAGTGTGATGCTGAGGTGATTCCTCTGAGGGTAAGTGTGATGCTGCGGTGATTCCTCTGAGGGTAAGTGTGATGCTGCGGTGATTCCTCTGAGGGTAAGTGTGATGCTGCGGTGAGTCCTCTGAGGGTAAGTGTGATGCTGCGGTGAGTCCTCTGAGGGTAAGTGTGATGCTGCGGTGATTCCTCTGAGGGTAAGTGTGATGCTGCGGTGATTCCTCTGTGGGTAAGTGTGATGCTGTGGTGATTCCTCTGAGGGTAAGTGTGATGCTTCAGTGATTCCTCTGAGGGTAAGTGTGATGCTGCGGTTATTCCTCTGAGGGTAAATGTGATGCTTCAGTGATTCCTCTGAGGGTAAGTGTGATGCTGCGGTGACTCCTCTGAGGGTTAGTGTGATGCTGCGGTGATTCCTCTGAGGGTAAGTGTGATGCTGAGGTGATTCCTCTGAGGGTAAGTGTGATGCTGCGGTGATTCCTCTGAGGGTAAGTGTGATGCTGCAGTGATTCCTCTGAGGGTAAGTGTGATGCTGCGGTGATTCCTCTGAGGGTAAGTGTGATGCTGCAGTGATTCCTCTGAGGGTAAGTGTGATGCTGCGGTGATTCCTCTGAGGGTAAGTGTGATGCTGCAGTGATTCCTCTGTGGGTAAGTGTGATGCTGCGGTGATTCCTCTGAGGGTAAGTGTGATGCTTCAGTGATTCCTCTGAGGGTAAGTGTGATGCTGCGGTGAATCCTCTGAGGGTTAGTGTGATGCTGAGGTGATTCCTCTGAGGGTAAGTGTGATGCTGCGGTGATTCCTCTGAGGGTAAGTGTGATGCTGCAGTGATTCCTCTGAGGGTAAGTGTGATGCTGCTATGATTCCTCTAAGGGTAAGTGTGATGCTGCAGTGATTCCTCTGAGGGTAAGTGTGATGCTGCGGTGATTCCTCTGAGGGTAAGTGTGATGCTGCAGTGATTCCTCTGTGGGTAAGTGTGATGCTGCGGTGATTCCTCTGAGGGTAAGTGTGATGCTGCAGTGATTCCTCTGTGGGTAAGTGTGATGCTGCGGTGATTCCTCTGAGGGTAAGTGTGATGCTGCAGTGATTCCTCTGAGGGTAAGTGTGATGCTGCGGTGATTCCTCTGAGGGTAAGTGTGATGCTGCAGTGATTCCTCTGTGGGTAAGTGTGATGCTGCGGTGATTCCTCTGAGGGTAAGTGTGATGCTTCAGTGATTCCTCTGAGGGTAAGTGTGATGCTGCAGTGATTCCTCTGTGGGTAAGTGTGATGCTGCGGTGATTCCTCTGAGGGTAAGTGTGATGCTTCAGTGATTCCTCTGAGGGTAAGTGTGATGCTGCGGTGATTCCTCTGTGGGTAAGTGTGATGCTGCGGTGATTCCTCTGTGGGTAAGTGTGATGCTTCAGTGATTCCTCTGAGGGTAAGTGTGATGCTGTGGTGACTCCTCTGAGGGTAAGTGTGATGCTGCGGTGATTCATTTGTGGGTAAGTGTGATGCTTCAGTGATTCCTCTGAGGGTTAGTGTGATGCTGCGGTGATTCCTCTGTGGGTAAGTGTGATGCTGCGGTGATTCCTCTGTGGGTAAGTGTGATGCTTCAGTGATTCCTCTGAGGGTAAGTGTGATGCTGTGGTGATTCCTCTGAGGGTGAGTGTGATGCTGAGGTGATTCCTCTGAGGGTAAGTGTGATGCTGTGGTGATTCCTCTGAGGGTAAGTGTGATGCTGTGGTGATTCCTCTGAGGGTAAGTGTGATGCTGTGGTGATTCCTCTGTGGGTAAATGTGATGCTGCGGTGACTCCTCTGAGGGTAAGTGTGATGCTGTGGTGATTCCTCTGAGGGTAAGTGTGATGCTGTGGTGATTCCTCTGTGGGTAAATGTGATGCTGCGGTGATTCCTCTCAGGGTAAGTGTGATGCTGTGGTGATTCCTCTGAGGGTAAGTGTGATGCTGTGGCGATTCCTCTGTGGGTAAATTTGATGCTGCGGTGATTCCTCTCAGGGTAAGTGTGATGCTGTGGTGATTCCTCTGAGGGTAAGTGTGATGCTGTGGTGATTCCTCTGAGGGTAAATGTGATGCTGCGGTGATTCCTCTGAGGGTAAGTGTGATGCTGTGGTGATTCCTCTGTGGGTAAATGTGATGCTGCGGTGATTCCTCTGAGGGTAAGTGTGATGCTGCGGTGATTCCTCTGAGGGTAAGTGTGATGCTGTGGTGATTCCTCTGAGGGTAAGTGTGATGCTGTGGTGATTCCTCTGTGGGTAAATGTGATGCTGCGGTGATTCCTCTGAGGGTAAGTGTGATGCTGTGGTGATTCCTCTGAGGGTAAGTGTGATGCTGTGGTGATTCCTCTGAGGGTAAGTGTGATGCTGCAGTGATTCCTCTGAGGGTAAGTGTGATGCTGCGGTGACTCCTCTGAGGGTAAGTGTGATGCTGCGGTGATTCCTCTGTGGGTAAGTGTGATGCTTCAGTGATTCCTCTGAGGGTAAGTGTGATGCTGCTGTGATTCCTCTGTGGGTAAGTGTGATGCTTCAGTGATTCCTCTGTGGGTAAGTGTGATGCTGCGGTGATTCCTCTGAGGGTAAGTGTGATGCTGCGGTGATTCCTCTGTGGGTAAGTGTGATGCTGCGGTGATTCCTCTGTGGGTAAGTGTGATGCTTCAGTGATTCCTCTGAGGGTAAGTGTGATGCTGCGGTGATTCCTCTGAGGGTAAGTGTGATGCTGTGGTGATTCCTCTGAGGGTAAGTGTGATGCTGTGGTAATTCCTCTGTGGGTAAATGTGATGCTGCGGTGATTCCTCTGAGGGTAAGTGTGATGCTGTGGTGATTCCTCTGAGGGTAAGTGTGATGCTGCAGTGATTCCTCTGTGGGTAAGTGTGATGCTGCGGTGACTCCTCTGAGGGTAAGTGTGATGCTGCGGTGATTCCTCTGTGGGTAAGTGTGATGCTTCAGTGATTCCTCTGAGGGTAAGTGTGATGCTGTGGTGATTCCTCTGTGGGTAAGTGTGATGCTGTGGTGATTCCTCTGTGGGTAAGTGTGATGCTTCAGTGATTCCTCTGAGGGTAAGTGTGATGCTGCGGTGATTCCTCTGAGGGTAAGTGTAATGCTGTGGTGATTCCTCTGAGGGTAAGTGTGATGCTGTGGTGATTCCTCTGTGGGTAAATGTGATGCTGCGGTGATTCCTATGAGGGTAAGTGTGATGCTTCAGTGATTCCTCTGAGGGTAAGTGTGATGCTGCGGTGATTCCTCTGTGGGTAAGTGTGATGCTGCAGTGATTCCTCTGTGGGTAAGTGTGATGCTGCAGTGATTCCTCTGTGGGTTAGTGTGATGCTGCGGTGATTCCTCTGAGGGTAAGTGTGATGCTGTGGTGATTCCTCTGAGGGTAAGTGTGATGCTGAGGTGATTCCTCTGAGGGTAAGTGTGATGCTTCAGTGATTCCTCTGAGGGTAAATGTGATGCTGAGGTGATTCCTCTGAGGGTAAGTGTGATGCTGCGGTGATTCCTCTGAGGGTAAGTGTGATGCTGCGGTGATTTCTCTGAGGGTAAGTGTGATGCTGCAGTGATTCCTCTGAGGGTAAGTGTGATGCTGCAGTGATTCCTCTGAGGGTAAGTGTGATGCTGAGGTGATTCCTCTGAGGGTAAGTGTGATGCTTCAGTGATTCCTCTGAGGGTTAGTGTGATGCTTCAGTGATTCCTCTGAGGGTAAGTGTGATGCTGAGGTGATTCCTCTGAGGGTAAGTGTGATGCTGCGGTGATTCCTCTGAGGGTAAGTGTGATGCTGCAGTGATTCCTCTGAGGGTAAGTGTGATGCTGCGGTGACTCCTCTGAGGGTAAGTGTGATGCTGCGGTGATTCCTCTGAGGGTAAATGTGATGCTGCGGTGATTCCTCTGAGGGTTAGTGTGATGCCGTGATTCCTCTGAGGGTAAGTGTGATGCTGCAGTGATTCCTCTGTGGGTAAGTGTGATGCTGCGGTGATTCCTCTGAGGGTAAGTGTGATGCTGCGATGATTCCTCTGTGGGTAAGTGTGATGCTGCAGTGATTCCTCTGAGGGTAAGTGTGATGCTTCAGTGATTCCTCTGAGGGTAAGTGTGATGCTGCGGTGATTCCTCTGAGGGTAAGTGTGATGCTGCGGTGATTCCTCTGTGGGTAAGTGTGATGCTGCGGTGATTCCTCTGTGGGTAAGTGTGATGCTTCAGTGATTCCTCTGAGGGTAAGTGTGATGCTGCGGTGATTCCTCTGAGGGTAAGTGTGATGCTGCGGTGATTCCTCTGTGGGTAAGTGTGATGCTGCGGTGATTCCTCTGAGGGTTAGTGTGATGCTGCGGTGATTCCTCTGAGGGTAAGTGTGATGCTGCAGTGATTCCTCTGAGGCTAAGTGTGATGCTGCGGTGATTCCTCTGTGCATAAGTGTGATGCTGCAGTGATTCCTCTGAGGGTAAGTGTGATGCTGCGGTGATTCCTCTGAGGGTTAGTGTGATGCTGCGGTGATTCCTCTGAGGGTAAGTGTGATGCTGCGGTGATTCCTCTGTGCATAAGTGTGATGCTGCAGTGATTCCTCTGAGGGTAAGTGTGATGCTTCAGTGATTCCTCTGAGGGTAAGTGTGATGCTGTGGTGATTCCTCTGAGGGTAAGTGTGATGCTTCAGTGATTCCTCTGTGGGTAAGTGTGATGCTGCGGTGATTCCTCTGAGGGTAAGTGTGATGCTGCGGTGATTCCTCTGAGGGTAAGTGTGATGCTGCAGTGATTCCTCTGAGGGTAAGTGTGATGCTGCAGTGATTCCTCTGAGGGTAAGTGTGATGCTGAGTTAATTCCTCTGAGGGTAAGTGTGATGCTGCGGTGATTCCTCTGAGGGTGAGTGTGATGCTGAGGTGATTCCTCTGAGGGTAAGTGTGATGCTGCGGTGATTCCTCTGAGGGTAAGTGTGATGCTGCGGTGATTCCTCTGAGGGTAAGTGTGATGCTGCGGTGAGTCCTCTGAGGGTAAGTGTGATGCTGCGGTGAGTCCTCTGAGGGTAAGTGTGATGCTGCGGTGATTCCTCTGAGGGTAAGTGTGATGCTGCGGTGATTCCTCTGTGGGTAAGTGTGATGCTGTGGTGATTCCTCTGAGGGTAAGTGTGATGCTTCAGTGATTCCTCTGAGGGTAAGTGTGATGCTGCGGTGATTCCTCTGAGGGTAAATGTGATGCTTCAGTGATTCCTCTGAGGGTAAGTGTGATGCTGCGGTGACTCCTCTGAGGGTTAGTGTGATGCTGAGGTGATTCCTCTGAGGGTAAGTGTGATGCTGCGGTGATTCCTCTGAGGGTAAGTGTGATGCTGCAGTGATTCCTCTGAGGGTAAGTGTGATGCTGCGGTGATTCCTCTGAGGGTAAGTGTGATGCTGCGGTGATTCCTCTGAGGGTAAGTGTGATGCTGCGGTGATTCCTCTGAGGGTAAGTGTGATGCTGCAGTGATTCCTCTGTGGGTAAGTGTGATGCTGCGGTGATTCCTCTGAGGGTAAGTGTGATGCTTCAGTGATTCCTCTGAGGGTAATTGTGATGCTGCGGTGAATCCTCTGAGGGTAAGTGTGATGCTGCGGTGATTCCTCTGTGGGTAAGTGTGATGCTGCGGTGATTCCTCTGTGGGTAAGTGTGATGCTTCAGTGATTCCTCTGAGGGTAAGTGTGATGCTGCGGTGACTCCTCTGAGGGTAAGTGTGATGCTGCGGTGATTCATTTGTGGGTAAGTGTGATGCTTCAGTGATTCCTCTGAGGGTTAGTGTGATGCTGCGGTGATTCCTCTGTGGGTAAGTGTGATGCTGCGGTGATTCCTCTGTGGGTAAGTGTGATGCTTCAGTGATTCCTCTGAGGGTAAGTGTGATGCTGTGGTGATTCCTCTGAGGGTGAGTGTGATGCTGAGGTGATTCCTCTGAGGGTAAGTGTGATGCTGCGGTGACTCCTCTGAGGGTTAGTGTGATGCTGAGGTGATTCCTCTGAGGGTAAGTGTGATGCTGCGGTGATTCCTCTGAGGGTAAGTGTGATGCTGCAGTGATTCCTCTGTGGGTAAGTGTGATGCTGCAGTGATTCCTCTGTGGGTAAGTGTGATGCTGCAGTGATTCCTCTGAGGGTAAGTGTGATGCTGCGGTGATTCCTCTGAGGGTAAGTGTGATGCTGCGGTGATTCCTCTGAGGGTAAGTGTGATGCTGCGGTGATTCCTCTGTGGGTAAGTGTGATGCTGCGGTGATTCCTCTGTGGGTAAGTGTGATGCTTCAGTGATTCTTCTGAGGGTAAGTGTGATGCTGTGGTGATTCCTCTGAGGGTAAGTGTGATGCTGTGGTGATTCCTCTGAGGGTAAGTGTGATGCTGTGGTGATTCCTCTGTGGGTAAATGTGATGCTGCGGTGATTCCTCTGAGGGTAAGTGTGATGCTGTGGTGATTCCTCTGAGGGTAAGTGTGATGCTGTGGTGATTCCTCTGTGGGTAAATGTGATGCTGCGGTGATTCCTCTCAGGGTAAGTGTGATGCTGTGGTGATTCCTCTGAGGGTAAGTGTGATGCTGTGGCGATTCCTCTGTGGGTAAGTGTGATGCTGCGGTGATTCCTCTGTGGGTAAGTGTGATGCTGCGGTGATTCCTCTGTGGGTAAGTGTGATGCTGTGGTGATTCCTCTGAGGGTAAGTGTGATGCTGTGGTAATTCCTCTGTGGGTAAATGTGATGCTGCGGTGATTCCTCTGAGGGTAAGTGTGATGCTGTGGTGATTCCTCTGAGGGTAAGTGTGATGCTGCAGTGATTCCTCTGTGGGTAAGTGTGATGCTGCGGTGACTCCTCTGAGGGTAAGTGTGATGCTGCGGTGATTCCTCTGTGGGTAAGTGTGATGCTTCAGTGATTCCTCTGAGGGTAAGTGTGATGCTGTGGTGATTCCTCTGTGGGTAAGTGTGATGCTGTGGTGATTCCTCTGTGGGTAAGTGTGATGCTTCAGTGATTCCTCTGAGGGTAAGTGTGATGCTGCGGTGATTCCTCTGAGGGTAAGTGTAATGCTGTGGTGATTCCTCTGAGGGTAAGTGTGATGCTGTGGTGATTCCTCTGTGGGTAAATGTGATGCTGCGGTGATTCCTATGAGGGTAAGTGTGATGCTTCAGTGATTCCTCTGAGGGTAAGTGTGATGCTGCGGTGATTCCTCTGTGGGTAAGTGTGATGCTGCAGTGATTCCTCTGTGGGTAAGTGTGATGCTGCAGTGATTCCTCTGTGGGTTAGTGTGATGCTGCGGTGATTCCTCTGAGGGTAAGTGTGATGCTGTGGTGATTCCTCTGAGGGTAAGTGTGATGCTGAGGTGATTCCTCTGAGGGTAAGTGTGATGCTTCAGTGATTCCTCTGAGGGTAAATGTGATGCTGAGGTGATTCCTCTGAGGGTAAGTGTGATGCTGCGGTGATTCCTCTGAGGGTAAGTGTGATGCTGCGGTGATTTCTCTGAGGGTAAGTGTGATGCTGCAGTGATTCCTCTGAGGGTAAGTGTGATGCTGCAGTGATTCCTCTGAGGGTAAGTGTGATGCTGAGGTGATTCCTCTGAGGGTAAGTGTGATGCTGCGGTGATTCCTCTGAGGGTTAGTGTGATGCTTCAGTGATTCCTCTGAGGGTAAGTGTGATGCTGAGGTGATTCCTCTGAGGGTAAGTGTGATGCTGCGGTGATTCCTCTGAGGGTAAGTGTGATGCTGCAGTGATTCCTCTGAGGGTAAGTGTGATGCTGCGGTGACTCCTCTGAGGGTAAGTGTGATGCTGCGGTGATTCCTCTGAGGGTAAATGTGATGCTGCGGTGATTCCTCTGAGGGTTAGTGTGATGCCGTGATTCCTCTGAGGGTAAGTGTGATGCTGCAGTGATTCCTCTGTGGGTAAGTGTGATGCTTCAGTGATTCCTCTGAGGGTAAGTGTGATGCTGCGGTGATTCCTCTGTGGGTAAGTGTGATGCTGAGGTGATTCCTCTGAGGGTAAGTGTGATGCTTCAGTGATTCCTCTGAGGGTAAGTGTGATGCTGCGGTGATTCCTCTGAGGGTAAGTGTGATGCTGTGGTGATTCCTCTGAGGGTAAGTGTGATGCTGTGGTGATTCCTCTGAGGGTAAGTGTGATGCTGCGGTGATTCCTCTGAGGGTAAGTGTGATGCTGTGGTGATTCCTCTGAGGGTAAGTGTGATGCTGTGGTGATTCCTCTGAGGGTAAGTGTGATGCTGCGGTGATTCCTCTGAGGGTAAGTGTGATGCTGTGGTGATTCCTCTGAGGGTAAGTGTGATGCTGTGGTGATTCCTCTGAGGGTAAGTGTGATGCTGCGGTGATTCCTCTGAGGGTAAGTGTGATGCTGTGGTGATTCCTCTGAGGGTAAGTGTGATGCTGTGGTGATTCCTCTGAGGGTAAGTGTGATGCTGTGGTGATTCCTCTGAGGGTAAGTGTGATGCTGCGGTGATTCCTCTGAGGGTAAGTGTGATGCTGTGGTGATTCCTCTGAGGGTAAGTGTGATGCTGTGGTGATTCCTCTGAGGGTAAGTGTGATGCTGCGGTGATTCCTCTGAGGGTTAGTGTGATGCTGAGGTGATTCCTCTGAGGGTAAGTGTGATGCTGAGGTGGTTCCTCTGAGGGTAAGTGTGATGCTGTGGTGATTCTTCTGAGGGTAAGTGTGATGCTGTGGTGATTCCTCTGTGGGTAAATGTGATGCTGCGGTGATTCCTCTGAGGGTAAGTGTGATGCTGCGGTGATTCCTCTGAGGGTAGGTGTGATGCTGCAGTGATTCCTCTGAGGGTAAGTGTGATGCTGCGGTGATTCCTCTGAGGGTAAGTGTGATACTGTGGTGATTCCTCTGAGGGTAAGTGTGATGCTGCGGTGATTCCTCTGAGGGTAAGTGTGATGCTGAGGTGATTCCTCTGAGGGTAAGTGTGATGCTGAGGTGATTCCTCTGTGGGTAAGTGTAATGCTGGGGTGATTCCTCTGAGGGTAAGTGTGATGCTGCGGTGATTCCTCTGAGGGTAAGTGTGATGCTGAGGTGATTCCTCTGTGGGTAAGTGTAATGCTGGGGTGATTCCTCTGAGGGTAAGTGTGATGCTGCGGTGATTCCTCTGAGGGTAAGTGTGATGCTGAGGTGATTCCTCTGTGGGTAAGTGTGATGCTAAGGTGATTCCTCTGAGGGTAAGTGTGATGCTTCAGTGATTCCTCTGAGGGTAAGTGTGATGCTGCTGTGATTCCTCTGAGGGTAAGTGTGATGCTTCAGTGATTCCTCTGTGGGTAAGTGTGATGCTGCGGTGATTCCTCTGAGGGTAAGTGTGATGCTTCAGTGATTCCTCTGAGGGTAAGTGTGATGCTGCGGTGATTCCTCTGAGGGTAAGTGTGATGCTGTGGTGATTCCTCTGAGGGTAAGTGTGATGCTGTGGTGATTCCTCTGAGGGTAAGTGTGATGCTGCGGTGATTCCTCTGAGGGTAAGTGTGATGCTGTGGTGATTCCTCTGAGGGTAAGTGTGATGCTGTGGTGATTCCTCTGAGGGTAAGTGTGATGCTGCGGTGATTCCTCTGAGGGTTAGTGTGATGCTGAGGTGATTCCTCTGAGGGTAAGTGTGATGCTGAGGTGGTTCCTCTGAGGGTAAGTGTGATGCTGTGGTGATTCTTCTGAGGGTAAGTGTGATGCTGTGGTGATTCCTCTGTGGGTAAATGTGATGCTGCGGTGATTCCTCTGAGGGTAAGTGTGATGCTGCGGTGATTCCTCTGAGGGTAGGTGTGATGCTGCAGTGATTCCTCTGAGGGTAAGTGTGATGCTGCGGTGATTCCTCTGAGGGTAAGTGTGATACTGTGGTGATTCCTCTGAGGGTAAGTGTGATGCTGCGGTGATTCCTCTGAGGGTAAGTGTGATGCTGAGGTGATTCCTCTGAGGGTAAGTGTGATGCTGAGGTGATTCCTCTGTGGGTAAGTGTAATGCTGGGGTGATTCCTCTGAGGGTAAGTGTGATGGTGCGGTGATTCCTCTGAGGGTAAGTGTGATGCTGAGGTGATTCCTCTGTGGGTAAGTGTAATGCTGGGGTGATTCCTCTGAGGGTAAGTGTGATGCTGCGGTGATTCCTCTGAGGGTAAGTGTGATGCTGAGGTGATTCCTCTGTGGGTAAGTGTGATGCTAAGGTGATTCCTCTGAGGGTAAGTGTGATGCTTCAGTGATTCCTCTGAGGGTAAGTGTGATGCTGCTGTGATTCCTCTGAGGGTAAGTGTGATGCTTCAGTGATTCCTCTGTGGGTAAGTGTGATGCTGCGGTGATTCCTCTGAGGGTAAGTGTGATGCTTCAGTGATTCCTCTGAGGGTAAGTGTGATGCTGCGGTGATTCCTCTGAGGGTAAGTGTGATGCTGCGGTGATTCCTCTGAGGGTAAGTGTGATGCTGTGGTGATTACTCTGAGGGTAAGTGTGATGCTGTGGTAATTCCTCTGTGGGTAAATGTGATGCTGCGGTGATTCCTCTGAGGGTAAGTGTGATGCTGCGGTGATTCCTCTGAGGGTAAGTGTGATGCTGTGGTGATTCCTCTGAGGGTAAGTGTGATGCTGCAGTGATTCCTCTGAGGGTAAGTGTGATGCTGTGGCGATTCCTCTGAGGGTAAGTGTAATGCTGTGGTGATTCCTCTGAGGGTAAGTGTGATGCTGTGGTGATTCCTCTGTGGGTAAATGTGATGCTGCGGTGATTCCTCTGAGGGTAAGTGTGATGCTTCAGTGATTCCTCTGAGGGTAAGTGTGATGCTGCGGTGATTCCTCTGTGGGTAAGTGTGATGCTGCAGTGATTCCTCTGTGGCTAAGTGTGATGCTGCAGTGATTCCTCTGTGGGTTAGTGTGATGCTTCAGTGATTCCTCTGAGGGTAAGTGTGATGCTGAGGTAATTCCTCTGAGGGTAAGTGTGATGCTGCGGTGATTCCTCTGAGGGTAAGTGTGATGCTGTGGTGATTCCTCTGAGGGTAAGTGTGATGCTTCAGTGATTCCTCTGAGGGTAAATGTGATGCTGAGGTGATTCCTCTGAGGGTAAGTGTGATGCTGCGGTGATTCCTCTGAGGGTAAGTGTGATGCTGCGGTGATTTCTCTGAGGGTAAGTGTGATGCTGCGGTGATTCCTCTGAGGGTAAGTGTGATGCTGCAGTGATTCCTCTGAGGGTAAGTGTGATGCTGAGGTGATTCCTCTGAGGGTAAGTGTGATGCTGCGGTGATTCCTCTGAGGGTTAGTGTGATGCTTCAGTGATTCCTCTGAGGGTAAGTGTGATGCTGAGGTG
This sequence comes from Gastrophryne carolinensis, assembly GCA_027917425.1. Taxonomy (NCBI): domain Eukaryota; kingdom Metazoa; phylum Chordata; class Amphibia; order Anura; family Microhylidae; genus Gastrophryne; species Gastrophryne carolinensis. Next base: position 8,209,518 of record CM051241.1, read on the forward strand.
ATTCCTCTGAGGGTAAGTGTGATGCTGCGGTGATTCCTCTGAGGGTAAGTGTGATGCTGCAGTGATTCCTCTGAGGGTAAGTGTGATGCTGCGGTGACTCCTCTGAGGGTAAGTGTGATGCTGCGGTGATTCCTCGGAGGGTAAATGTGATGCTGCGGTGATTCCTCTGAGGGTTAGTGTGATGCTGCGGTGATTCCTCTGAGGGTAAGTGTGATGCTGCAGTGATTCCTCTGTGGGTAAGTGTGATGCTTCAGTGATTCCTCTGAGGGTAAGTGTGATGCTGCAGTGATTCCTCTGTGGGTAAGTGTGATGCTTCAGTGATTCCTCTGAGGGTTAGTGTGATTCTGCGGTGATTCCTCTGTGGGTAAGTGTGATGCTGAGGTGATTCCTCTGAGGGTAAGTGTGATGCTTCAGTGATTCCTCTGAGGGTAAGTGTGATGCTGCGGTGATTCCTCTGAGGGTAAGTGTGATGCTGTGGTGATTCCTCTGAGGGTAAGTGTGATGCTGTGGTGATTCCTCTGAGGGTAAGTGTGATGCTGCGGTGATTCCTCTGAGGGTAAGTGTGATGCTGTGGTGATTCCTCTGAGGGTAAGTGTGATTCTGCGGTGATTCCTCTGTGGGTAAGTGTGATGCTGAGGTGATTCCTCTGAGGGTAAGTGTGATGCTTCAGTGATTCCTCTGAGGGTAAGTGTGATGCTGCGGTGATTCCTCTGAGGGTAAGTGTGATGCTGTGGTGATTCCTCTGAGGGTAAGTGTGATGCTGTGTTGATTCCTCTGAGGGTAAGTGTGATGCTGTTGTGATTCCTCTGAGGGTAAGTGTGATGCTGCGGTGATTCCTCTGAGGGTAAGTGTGATGCTGTGGTGATTCCTCTGAGGGTAAGTGTGATGCTGCGGTGATTCCTCTGAGGGTAAGTGTGATGCTGCGGTGATTCCTCTGAGGGTAAGTGTGATGCTGCGGTGATTCCTCTGAGGGTAAGTGTGATGCTGTGGTGATTCCTCTGAGGGTAAGTGTGATGCTGTGGTGACTCCTCTGAGGGTAAGTGTGATGCTGTGGTGATTCCTCTGAGGGTAAGTGTGATGCTGCGGTGATTCCTCTGAGGGTAAGTGTGATGCTGTGGTGATTCCTCTGAGGGTAAGTGTGATGCTGTGGTGATTCCTCTGAGAGTAAGTGTGATGCTGCGGTGATTCCTCTGAGGGTTAGTGTGATGCTGAGGTGATTCCTCTGAGGGTAAGTGTGATGCTGTGGTGATTCCTCTGTGGGTAAATGTAATGTTTCAGTGATTCCTCTGAGGGTAAGTGTGATGCTGCGGTGATTCCTCTGTGGGTAAGTGTGATGCTGCGGTGATTCCTCTGAGGGTAAGAGTGATGCTTCAGTGATTCCTCTGAGGGTAAGTGTGATGCTGCGGTGGTTCCTCTGAGGGTAAGTGTGATGCTGTGGTGATTCCTCTGAGGGTAAGTGTGATGCTGAGGTGATTCCTCTGAGGGTAAGAGTGATGCTTCAGTGATTCCTCTGAGGGTAAGTGTGATGCTGCGGTGGTTCCTCTGAGGGTAAGTGTGATGCTGTGGTGATTCCTCTGAGGGTAAGTGTGATGCTGTGGTGATTCCTCTGTGGGTAAATGTGATGCTGCGGTGATTCCTCTGAGGGTAAGTGTGGTGCTGCAGTGATTCCTCTGAGGGTAAGTGTGATGCTGTGGTGATTCCTCTGAGGGTAAGTGTGGTGCTGCAGTGATTCCTCTGAGGGTAAGTGTGATGCTGTGGTGATTCCTCTGAGGGTAAGTGTGGTGCTGCAGTGATTCCTCTGAGGGTAAGTGTGATGCTGAGGTGATTCCTCTGAGGGTAAGTGTGGTGCTGCAGTGATTCCTCTGAGGGTAAGTGTGATGCTGAGGTGATTCCTCTGAGGGTAAGTGTGATGCTGAGGTGATTCCTCTGAGGGTAAGTGTGATGCTGCAGTGATTCCTCTGAGGGTAAGTGTGATGCTGCGGTGACTCCTCTGAGGGTAAGTGTGATGCTTCAGTGATTCCTCTGAGGGTAAGTGTGATGCTGCGGTGATTCCTCTGTGGGTAAGTGTGATGCTGCAGTGATTCCTCTGTGGGTTAGTGTGATGCTGCGGTGATTCCTCTGTGGGTAAGTGTGATGCTGCAGTGATTCCTCTGTGGCTTAGTGTGATGCTTCAGTGATTCCTCTGAGGGTAAGTGTGGTGCTGCAGTGATTCCTCTGAGGGTAAGTGTGATGCTGAGGTGATTCCTCTGAGGGTAAGTGTGATGCTGAGGTGATTCCTCTGAGGGTAAGTGTGATGCTGCAGTGATTCCTCTGAGGGTAAGTGTGATGCTGCAGTGATTCCTCTGAGGGTAAGTGTGATGCTTCAGTGATTCCTCTGAGGGTAAGTGTGATGCTGCGGTGATTCCTCTGTGGGTAAGTGTGATGCTGCAGTGATTCCTCTGTGGGTTAGTGTGATGCTGCGGTGATTCCTCTGTGGGTAAGTGTGATGCTGCAGTGATTCCTCTGTGGGTAAGTGTGATGCTGCAGTGATTCCTCTGTGGGTTAGTGTGATGCTGCGGTGATTCCTCTGTGGGTAAGTGTGATGCTGCAGTGATTGCTCTGTGGGTTAGTGTGATGCTGCGGTGATTCCTCTGTGGGTAAGTGTGATGCTGCAGTGATTCCTCTGTGGGTAAGTGTGATGCTGCAGTGATTCCTCTGTGGGTTAGTGTGATGCTGCGGTGATTCCTCTGTGGGTAAGTGTGATGCTGCAGTGATTCCTCTGTGGGTTAGTGTGATGCTGCGGTGATTCCTCTGAGGGTAAGTGTGATTCTGCGGTGATTCCTCTGTGGGTTAGTGTGATGCTGCGGTGATTCCTCTGTGGGTAAGTGTGATTCTGCGGTGATTCCTCTGAGGGTAAGTGTGATGCTGCGGTGATTCCTCTGAGGGTAAGTGTGATGCTGCGGTGATTCCTCTGAGGGTAAGTGTGATGCTGCTGTGACTCCTCTGTGGGTAAGTGTGATGCTGCGGTGATTCCTCTGAGGGTAAGTGTGATGCTGCGGTGATTCCTCTGTGGGTAAGTGTGATGCTGCGGTGATTCCTCTGAGGGTAAGTGTGATGCTGAGGTGATTCCTCTGAGGGTAAGTGTGATGCTGCGGTGATTCCTCTGAGGGTAAGTGTGATGCTGAGGTGATTCCTCTGAGGGTAAGTGTGATGCTGCGGTGATTCCTCTGAGGAAAGTCCAAAAGGAGGGAATGTGGAAAAGAGAGAGAAATGGAAGGAATGTGTAAGGCAGAAAGAGAGAGATGGGCGGGAATGTGGGAACTGAGAGAGGAAAGGGAATATAAATAAAAGAAAAAAGGAGGGAATGTGGAAAACAGAGAAAAGGAGGGAACGTGGAAAGGACAGAAGGAGGGAACGTGGAAAGGCCAGAAGGAGGGAACGTGGAAAGGACAGAAGGAGGGAATGTGGAAAGGACAGAAGGAGGGAACGTGGAAAGGACAGAAGGAGGGAACGTGGAAAGGACAGAAGGAGGGAATGTGGAAAGGACAGAAGGAGGGAATGTGGAAAGGACAAAAGGAGGGAACGTGGAAAGGACAGAAGGAGGGAACGTGGAAAGGCCAGAAGGAGGGAACGTGGAAAGGCCAGAAGGAGGGAACGTGGAAAGGACAGAAGGAGGGAACGTGGAAAGGACAGAAGGAGGGAACGTGGAAAGGCCAGAAGGAGGGAACGTGGAAAGGCCAGAAGGAGGGAACGTGGAAAACAGAGAAAAGGAAGGAACGTGGAAAGGACAAAAGGAGGGAACGTGGAAAGGACAGAAGGAGGGAACGTGGAAAGGACAGAAGGAGGGAACGTGGAAAGGACAGAAGGAGGGAACGTGGAAAGGCCAGAAGGAGGGAACGTGGAAAGGCCAGAAGGAGGGAATGTGAAAAGGACAGAAGGAGGGAATGTGAAAAGGACAGAAGGAGGGAACGTGGAAAGGACAGAAGGAGGGAATGTGAAAAGGACAGAATGAGGGAACGTGGAAAGGACAGAAGGAGGGAACGTGGAAAGGACAGAAGGAGGGAATGTGAAAAGGACAGAAGGAGGGAACGTGGAAAGGACAGAAGGAGGGAATGTGAAAAGGACAGAATGAGGGAACGTGGAAAGGACAGAAGGAGGGAACGTGGAAAGGACAGAAGGAGGGAATGTAGAAAGGACGGAAGGAGGGAATGTGGAAAGGACAGAAGGAGGGAATGTAGAAAGGACGGAAGGAGGGAATGTGGAAAGGACAGAAGGAGGGAACGTGGAAAGGCCAGAAGGAGGGAACGTGGAAAGGACAGAAGGAGGGAAAGTGGAAAGGACAGAAGGAGGGAACGTGGAAAGGACAGAAGGAGGGAACGTGGAAAGGACAGAAGGAGGGAATGTAGAAAGGACGGAAGGAGGGAATGTGGAAAGGACAGAAGGAGGGAACGTGGAAAGGACAGAAGGAGGGAACGTGGAAAGGACAGAAGGAGGGAATGTAGAAAGGACGGAAGGAGGGAATGTGGAAAGGCCAGAAGGAGGGAACGTGGAAAGGCCAGAAGGAGGGAACGTGGAAAGGACAGAAGGAGGGAACGTGGAAAGGACAGAAGGAGGGAACGTGGAAAGGACAGAAGGAGGGAATGTAGAAAGGACGGAAGGAGGGAACGTGGAAAGGACAGAAGGAGGGAACGTGGAAAGGACAGAAGGAGGGAACGTGGAAAGGACGGAAGGAGGGAACGTGGAAAGGACAGAAGGAGGGAACGTGGAAAGGACAGAAGGAGGGAACGTGGAAAGGACGGAAGGAGGGAACGTGGAAAGGACAGAAGGAGGGAACGTGGAAAGGACAGAAGGAGGGAATGTAGAAAGGACGGAAGGAGGGAATGTGGAAAGGACAAAAGGAGGGAACGTGGAAAGGACAGAAGGAGGGAACGTGGAAAGGACAGAAGGAGGGAATGTAGAAAGGACGGAAGGAGGGAATGTGGAAAGGACAGAATGAAGGAACGTGGAAAGGACAGAAGGAGGGAACGTGGAAAGGACAGAAGGAGGGAATGTAGAAAGGACGGAAGGAGGGAATGTGGAAAGGACAAAAGGAGGGAACGTGGAAAGGACAGAAGGAGAGAACGTGGAAAGGACAGAAGGAGGGAACGTGGAAAGGACAGAAGGAGGGAACGTGGAAAGGACAGAAGGAGGGAACGTGGAAAGGACAGAAGGAGGGAATGTGAAAAGGACAGAAGGAGGGAATGTGAAAAGGACAGAAGGAGGGAATGTGGAAAGGACAGAAGGAGGGAACGTGGAAAGGACAGAAGGAGGGAACTTGGAAAGGCCAGAAGGAGGGAATGTGGAAAGGACAGAAGGAGGGAACGTGGAAAGGACAGAAGGAGGGAACGCGGAAAGGACAGAAGGAGGGAATGTGAAAAGGACAGAAGGAGGGAATGTGAAAAGGACAGAAGGAGGGAATGTGGAAAGGACAGAAGGAGGGAACGTGGAAAGGACAGAAGGAGGGAACTTGGAAAGGCCAGAAGGAGGGAATGTGGAAAGGACAGAAGGAGGGAACGTGGAAAGGACAGAAGGAGGGAACGCGGAAAGGACAGAAGGAGGGAATGTGGAAAGGACAGAAGGAGGGAACGTGGAAAGGCCAGAAGGAGGGAATGTGAAAAGGACAGAAGGAGGGAATGTGAAAAGGACAGAAGGAGGGAATGTGAAAAGGACAGAAGGAGGGAACGTGGAAAGGACAGAAGGAGGGAACGTGGAAAGGCCAGAAGGAGGGAACGTGGAAAGGACAGAAGGAGGGAACGTGGAAAGGACAGAAGGAGGGAACGTGGAAAGGACAGAAGGAGGGAATGTGGAAAGGACAGAAGGAGGGAACGTGGAAAGGACAGAAGGAGGGAATGTGGAAAGGACAGAAGGAGGGAACGTGGAAAGGACAGAAGGAGGGAACTTGGAAAGGCCAGAAGGAGGGAATGTGGAAAGGACAGAAGGAGGGAACGTGGAAAGGACAGAAGGAGGGAACGCGGAAAGGACAGAAGGAGGGAATGTGGAAAGGACAGAAGGAGGGAACGTGGAAAGGCCAGATGGAGGGAATGTGGAAAAGGCCAGAAGGAGGAAACGTGCAAAGACCAGAAGAAGGGAACGTGGAAAGGACAGAAGGAGGGAACGTGGAAAGGCCAGAAGGAGGGAACGTGGAAAGGACAGAAGGAGGGAACGTGGAAAGGCCAGAAGGAGGGAACGTGGAAAGGACAGAAGGAGGGAACGTGGAAAACAGAGAGCGAAAAGGAAGGAATGTGGAAAGCAGAAAGAGACGGAGATGGGAGGGAATGTGAATGACTGAGAAAAGAAAAAAGGGGGAATGGGGAAAAGGCCAGAAGGAGGGAACGTGCAAAGACCAGAAGGAGGGAACGTGCAAAGACCAGAAGGAGGGAACGTGGAAAGGCCAGAAGGAGGGAACGTGGAAAGGACAGAAGGAGGGAACGTGCAAAGACCAGAAGGAGGGAACGTGGAAAGGCCAGAAGGAGGGAATGTGGAAAGGACAGAAGGAGGGAACGTGGAAAGGACAGAAGGAGGGAAGGTGGAAAGGCCAGAAGGAGGGAACGTGGAAAGGCCAGAAGGAGGGAATGTGGAAAGGACAGAAGGAGGGAACGTGGAAAGGCCAGAAGGAGGGAAGGTGGAAAGGACAGAAGGAGGGAAGGTGGAAAGGCCAGAAGGAGGGAAGGTGGAAAGGCCAGAAGGAGGGAACGTGGAAAGGCCAGAAGGAGGGAATGTGGAAAGGACAGAAGGAGGGAACGTGGAAAGGACAGAAGGAGGGAACGTGGAAAGGACAGAAGGAGGGAACTTGGAAAGGCCAGATGGAGGGAATGTGGAAAGGACAAAAGGAGGGAATGTGGAAAGGACAGAAGGAGGGAAAGTGGAAAGGACAGAAGCAGGGAACGTGGAAAGGACAGAAGGAGGGAACGTGAAAAGGACAGAAGGAGGGAACGTGGAAAGGACAAAAGGAGGGAACGTGGAAAGGACAAAAGGAGGGAACGTGGAAAGGACAGAAGATGGGAACGTGTAAAGGACAGAAGGAGGGAACGTGGAAAACAGAGAGCGAAAAGGAAGGAATGTGGAAAGCAGAAAGAGAGAGGGATGGGAGGGAATGTGGGAACTGAGAGAGGAGAGGGAATGTGAAGAAAAAAAGGAGGGAATGTGCAAATGACAAAAGGAGGGAATGTGCAAAGGACAAAAGGAGGGAATGTGCAAAGGACAAAAGGAGGGAATGTGGAAAAAGGAGAGAGAGGCAGGTGGAGGGAGGGAATATGGGTGTGAAAGAGAAGGAAATGTGAAAAGGGGAGAAAAGGAAGGAATGTGGAAATCAGAAAGAGAGAGATAAGAAGAATTGGGAACTGAGAGAGGAGAGGGAATGCAAAGAAAAAAGAAAAAAAAAGACATGTGGTAAGGACTGTGAATGAACGATCCAGCTTGCGTGCAGAAAACTCACATATACAAGTCTGGAGTTCCCCTTTATCCCCCCCCCCTCCAGCCTGGGGAGGCTCCAGTGGGTCTGCATCTAGCTGGCCCCTGGCTGTGAATTTGTCACATCAAAAGGTGAGGGCCGCAGACAAGCTGCACCAACACAAATCGGACCATAGCTGCGCCACCATGTGTCCCAGCACCAAGCCAGGTACAGAATCAGAACCGGCTCACAAAACCGCACACGGGGGTAAGTTACTGTGGGCTTGGCAATAAAGGAAAACCAGGAAATTGAAGATCTAAGGTTCTGACCCACTTAGGGACCCCATTTCTGGACTCATCGGATGCCCGGCATCCAGCCCAATAGTTTGGTGCCGTATCCAAAGCCATACAACCCCCCTGCCCAAAGTTATAACCCCTAAAGGGTTTTAGGGGCTAAAGCATGCTCCAGAACAGTGGGAGGTGGCAACCCGTCCCACAGATGGGAGGGGTGGAGGGGAGACACCTGCTTAAAAGTAGGCCAAGGGGATGAGAACAGGGTCATATATCTAACATAGTAACATAGTATGTAAAGCTGAATAAAGACTTTAGTCCATCCAGTTCAGCCTGTTTAATTCCTTCCAGTGGTCTAGTAGCCATAGCTGGAAATGTTATTACATGCAAGGAGGGCATCCCGACCACTATAGATCTCCTTCCAGTGGTCTAGTAGCCATAGCTGGTAATGTTATTACATGCAAGGAGGGCATCCCGGCCACTATAGATCTCCTTCCAGTGGTCTAGTAGCCATAGCTGGTAATGTTATTACATGCAAGGAGGGCATCCCGGCCACTATAGATCTCCTTCCAGTGGTCTAGTAGCCATAGCTGGTAATGTTATTACATGCCAGGAGGGCATCCCGGCCACTATAGATCTCCTTCCAGTGGTCTAGTAGCCATAGCTGGTAATGTTATTACATGCACGGAGGGCATCCCGCCACTATAGATCTCCTTCCAGTGGTCTAGTAGCCATAGCTGGTAATGTTATTACATGCAAGGAGGGCATCCCGGCCACTATAGATCTCCTTCCAGTGGTCTAGTAGCCATAGCTGGTAATGTTATTACATGCACGGAGGGCATCCCGCCACTATAGATCTCCTTCCAGTGGTCTAGTAGCCATAGCTGGTAATGTTATTACATGCAAGGAGGGCATCCCGCCACTATAGATCTCCTTCCAGTGGTCTAGTAGCCATAGCTGGTAATGTTATTACATGCACGGAGGGCATCCCGGCCACTATAGATCTCCTTCCAGTGGTCTAGTAGCCATAGCTGGTAATGTTATTACATGCAAGGAGGGCATCCCGGCCACTATAGTTCTCCTTCCAGTGGCCTAGTAGCCATAGCTGGTAATGTTATTACATGCAAGGAGGGCATCCCGGCCACTATAGATCTCCTTCCAGTGGTCTAGTAGCCATAGCTGGTAATGTTATTACATGCAAGGAGGGCATCCCGGCCACTATAGTTCTCCTTCCAGTGGCCTAGTAGCCATAGCTGGTAATGTTATTACATGCAAGGAGGGCATCCCGGCCACTATAGTTCTCCTTCCAGTGGTCTAGTAGCCATAGCTGGTAATGTTATTACATGCACGGAGGGCATCCCTGCCACTATAGATCTCCTTCCAGTGGTCTAGTAGCCACAGCTGGTAATGTTATTACATGCACGGAGGGCATCCCGGCCACTATAGATCTCCTTCCAGTGGTCTAGTAGCCACAGCTGGTAATGTTATTACATGCACGGAGGGCATCCCGGCCACTATAGATCTCCTTCCAGTGGTCTAGTAGCCATAGCTGGTAATGTTATTACATGCACGGAGGGCATCCCGGCCACTATAGATCTCCTTCCAGTGGTCTAGTAGCCATAGCTGGTAATGTTATTACATGCAGGGAGGGCATCCCGGCCACTATAGATCTCCTTCCAGTGGTCTAGTAGCCATAGCTGGTAATGTTACGTGCACAGAGGGCATCCCGGCCACTATAGATCTCCTTCCAGTGGTCTAGTATCCATAGCTGGTAATGTTACTACATGCAAGGAGGGCATCCCGGCCACTATAGATCTCCTTCCAGTGGTCTAGTAGCCATAGCTGGTAATGTTATTACATGCAGGGAGGGCATCCCGGCCACTATAGATCTCCTTCCAGTGGTCTAGTAGCCATAGCTGGTAATGTTACATGCACAGAGGGCATCCCGGCCACTATAGATCTCCTTCCAGTGGTCTAGTATCCATAGCTGGTAATGTTATTACATGCACGGAGGGCATCCCGGCCACTATATATCTCCTTCCAGTGGTCTAGTAGCCATAGCTGGTAATGTTACTACATGCAAGGAGGGCATCCCGGCCACTATAGATCTCCTTTCAGTGGTCTAGTAGCCATAGCTGGAAATGTTATTACATGCAAGGAGGGCATCCCGGCCACTATAGATCTCCTTCCAGTGGTCTAGTAGCCATAGCTGGAAATGTTATTACATGCAAGGAGGGCATCCCGGCCACTATAGATCTCCTTCCAGTGGTCTAGTAGCCATAGCTGGTGATGTTATTACATGCACGGAGGACATCCCGGCCACTATAGATCTCCTTCCAGGGGTCTAGTAGCCACAGCTGGTAATGTTATTACATGCAAGGAGGGCATCCCGGCCACTATAGATCTCCTTCCAGTGGTCTAGTAGCCATAGCTGGTAATGTCACATGCACAGAGGGCATCCCGGCCACTATAGATCTCCTTCCAGTGGTCTAGTAGCCATAGCTGGAAATGTTATTACATGCCAGGAAGGCATCCCGGCCACTATAGATCTCCTTCCAGTGGTCTAGTAGCCATAGCTGGTAATGTTATTACATGCACGAAGGGCATCCCGGCCACTATAGATCTCCTTCCAGTGGTCTAGTAGCCATAGCTGGTAATGTCACATGCACAGAGGGCATCCCGGTCACTATAGATCCCCTTCCAGTGGTCTAGTAGCCATAGCTGGTAATGTTATTACATGCCAGGAAGGCATCCCGGCCACTTTTGAACGTTTTTACTGTATCCATCATTACTACCTCCTCTGGCAGCGAGTTCCATAGTGTCACTGCTCTTACAGAGAAGAATCCCCTCCTATGTCGTTGGAGAAAGCACCTTTCCTCTAACCTTAGTGGATGCCCCCAGGTTATGGTTACACTCCGGGGTATAAATAGATTGTGGGACAGATCTTTGTATTGACCCCGAATATATTTATACATAGTTATTAGATCACCCCTCAATCGTCTTTTTTCTAGACTAAATAAACCTAGCTTGGACAATCTTTCCGGGTACTCTAGCCCCCGCACTCCTTTTATTAACTTTGTTGCCCTTCTTTGAACGCGCTCCAGTTCTGATATGTCCTTCCTAAGCACAGGTGCCCAGAACTGTACACATAGAAACATAGAAACATAGAAGGTTGACGGCAGAAGGAGACCATACGGTCCATCTAGTCTGCCCTTATGTGTATACTGTATGTTCTCTTTATCTTAGGATAGATGTGTGCTTATCCCAGGCATGTTTAAATTCAGTGACTGTTGATGTTTCAACTACCTCTGCTGGAAGTTTGTTCCAAGCACCTACTACTCTTTCTGTAAAATAATATTTTCTAACATTGCTCCTGATCTTCCCCCCGACTAGCTTCAGGTTGTGCCCCCAGTATTCCATATGGGGTCTGACCAGTGACTTGTACAGGGGTCACATGATGCTCTGGTAATGAGCACCTATGCCCCTCCTGATGCACCCCATGATCCTATTTGCCTTGGCAGCAGCTGCCTGGCATTGATTACTACAGTTGAGCTTATTGTCAACTAAAACCCCTAGGTCCTTTTCCATTGTTGTTTTACCAAGTGTTTCTTTATTTAGTGTGTAATCATGACACAGATTTCCCCCTTCACAGTGCGTAACCTTACATTTATCTGTGTTAAACTTCATTTGCCATTTAACTGCCCATGCGTCCATTTTATCTAAATCTGTTTGTAGCTGCCTGCTGTCCTCTTTTGTTTTAATTACTTTACACAGCTTAGTATCATCTGCAAAGATTGAGACTTTACAGTTTAATCCATACCCAATGTCATTTATATATATATTGAAGGTAACTGACCATTGTCTCTCTGTGTAACTCACTGTAACCTTCTCAGAACAGCATTTGTATCATTTCATATTCCATCACAGCCAAATGTTTATCACTGCCTAGTGTGCGCTCAGTGCATTAAAACTTATATTTAACTTGAGCGATCTGTTAGCCTTGAGCCAAGAATCTGTGTCCGCAGGTTTTGGGCCTGGTATTCCTGATAGGAGGGACTCAGACAAGGGTTTTGGGGAACGCGGTCTGTGTGTCCGGAGGTCCCTGGTTTATAGTGGGATCACGTGACCTGCGGTTCCCTGACAAAGACAAAAGGAGGGAACGTGGAAAACAGAGTAAAAGACAGACAGAAGGAGGGAATAAGGCAACGAGAGAGAGAAGGGAATGTAAAAAAATAGAAAGAAAAGAAGGACGACATTTAGAAAAGACAGAGAAAAGGAGGACATGTGGAAATGACAAAAGGAGGGAATGTGGAAATGACAAAAGGAGGGAATGTGGAAATGACAAAAGGAGGGAATGTGGAAATGACAAAAGGAGGGAATGTGGAAATGACAAAAGGAGGGAATGTGGAAATGACAAAAGGAGGGAATGTGGAAATGACAAAAAGAGGGAATGTGGAAATGACAAAAGGAGGGAATGTGGAAAAATAAAAAGAAAAGAAGGAGGAAATTTAGAAAAGACAGAGAAAGGGAGGAAATGTGGAAATGACAAAAGGAGGGAATGTGGAAATGACAAAAGGAGGGAATGTGGAAATGACAAAAGGAGGGAATGTGGAAATGACAAAAAGAGGGAATGTGGAAATGACAAAAAGAGGGAATGTGGAAATGACAAAAGGAGGGAATGTGAAAATGACAAAAGGAGGGAATGTGAAAATGACAAAAGGAGGGAATGTGGAAATCAGAGAGAGAGGCAGACAGGTGGAGGGAATATGGCAATGCGAAAAAGAAGGGAATGTGAAAAAATAAAAAGAAAAGAAGGAGGAAATTTAGAAAAGACAGAGAAAGGGAGGAAATGTGGAAATGACAAAAGGAGGGAATGTGGAAATGACAAAAGGAGGGAATGTGGAAATGACAAAAGGAGGGAATGTGGAAATGACAAAAGGAGGGAATGTGGAAATGACAAAAGGAGGGAATGTGGAAATGACAAAAGGAGGGAATGTGGAAAACAGAGAGAGAGGCAGACAGGTGGAGGGAATATGGCAATGAGAAAAAGAAGGGAATGTGAAAAAATAAAAAGAAAAGAAGGAGGAAATTTAGAAAAGACAGCGAAAGGGAGGAAATGTGGAAATGACAGAAGGAGAGAATGTGGAAAGAAGAAAGAGAGAGATGGGATGGAATGTGGGAACAAAGAGGAGAAGGAATGTGAATAAAAGAACAAAAAGAGGTTATGTGGAAATGACAAAAGGAGGAGGGAATGTGGGAACTGAGAGAGGAGAGGGAAAGTGAAAAAAGAAAAAAAGGAATGGGTAAAGACAAAAGGAGGGAAAGTGGAAATCAAAAAGAGACAGACGGAGGGAGAGAATTCAGAATGAGAGAGATAAAGACGGAGAGAATGTGGAAACAGAGAGAGGAAGGAATGCGAAAATAAGGGAACTGGAGGGAATGTGGGAAAGATAGAGGCAGGGAATATAAAACGAAGAGAAGGAGTGAATGTGAAACAAAGCAAGAGGAGGAGGGAAGGTATGAGAGAGAGACAAAGCAAGAGGAGGAGGGAAGGTAAAAAAGAGAGAAAGACAGAGAAGGGGAAAATTGAGGGAGGTTAAAAGAATGTGACAAGCGATGAGAAGAATAGAGAAATCAGGAAAAAGAAAGCTGGAGCGAGAAGAGAAAGTCAAGAAGAAGGAAACGGAGCAAAAATAAAATGCTGCAGAATGAACAAATTAAGAAAAGAGATGGAGAACGTGTGAGCTGCTGAGCCACTCTGAAGGGGCATCCCATGGCGCGAGAGACCACACAGGTCGGAAGTATGGGGGCGTTGGGGCAGATGTTTTACCTCCTGTCGTGTTTGTTTCCATCCATTGCCGTTTACTCCCATCCTCTCGTCTCTTTCAGAAAATGTCGCCATCTTTTATTGTCTGCATCACCCCACAGCTGGACCAATGGGCAGTGAGTAATGAAGCATCGGGGTCCTAATGAAAGCCGTTGTAACTGTGCTCCAGCCTGCAGCAGACATGTTCCAGGGTCAGGTGCTTTGTGATGTAGTTGGGGAAGGAAGGGGCTTCCTTTAAAAAAAAAAAAAAATAACAAACGGTTTAAAAAAAATTATAACAATTGTTTTATTAAAAACAGATTATACAAAAAATATATAATTGGCGTGTCTATTTTTATGGGTTTTGGTCCTTGCCCCCCGATCTTGCTGTGTGAAACCCCTCCGATCAGCACATTCGGAGCCGCAGACGCTCATCCAATCAGCGCATTCGGAGCCGCAGACGCTCATCCAATCAGCGCATTCGGAGCCGCAGACGCTCATCCAATCAGCGCATTCCGAGCCACGGACACTCATCCAATCAGCGCATTCAGGGCCGCGTCTGCTCATCCAATCAGCGTATTTGAAGCCGCGAACGCTCATCCTATCAGCGGATTCCGAGCCGCGGCCGCTCATCCGATCAGCACATTCGGAGCCGCGGCCGCTCATCCGATCAGCACATTCGGAGCCGCGGCCGCTCATCCGATCAGCGCATTTGGAGCCGCGGACGCTCATCCAATCAGCGCATTCAGAGCTGCAGACGCTCATCCAATCAGCGCATTCGGAGCCGCAGACGCTCATCCAATCAGCGCATTCGGAGCCGCGGACGCTCTTCCAATCAGCGCATTCGGAGCCGCGGCCGCTCATCCAATCAGCGCATTCCGAGCCGCAGACGCTCATACTATCAGCGCATTCCGAGCCGCAGACGCTCATACTATCAGCGCATTCCGAGCCGCAGACGCTCATACTATCAGCGCATTCCGAGCCGCAGACACTCATACTATCAGCGCATTCCGAGCGGCAGACGCTCATACTATCAGCGCATTCCAAGCCGCGGACGCTCATACTATCAGCGCATTCGGAGCCGCAGACGCTCATACTATCAGCGCATTCGGAGCCGCAGACGCTCATACTATCAGCGCATTCGGAGCCGCAGACGCTCATACTATCAGCGCATTCCGAGCCGCAGACGCTCATACTATCAGCGCATTCCAAGCCGCAGACGCTCATCCTATCAGCGCATTCCGAGCCGCAGACGCTCATACTATCAGCGCATTCCGAGCCGCAGACGCTCATGCTATCAGCGCATTCCGAGCCGCAGACGCTCATCCTAACAGCGCATTCCGAGCCGCAGACGCTCATCCTATGAGCTCATTCCGAGTCGCGGACGCTCATCCTATCAGCGCATTCCGAGCCGCAGACGCTCATCCTATGAGCTCATTCCAAGCCGCGGACGCTCATCCGATCAGCACATTTGGAGCCGCGGACGCTCATTCGATCAGCGCATTCCGAGCCGCAGACGCTCATCCTATCAGCGCATTCCGAGCCGCAGACGCTCATCCTATCAGCGCATTCCGAGCCGCAGACGCTCATCCTATCAGCGCATTCTGAGCCGCAGACGCTCATACTATCAGCGCATTTGGAGCCGCAGACGCTCATACTATCAGCGCATTCCGAGCTGCAGATGCTCATACTATCAGCGCATTCCGAGCCGCAGACGCTCATACTATCAGCGCATTCCGAGCCGCAGACGCTCATACTATCAGCGCATTACAAGCCACAGACGCACATCCTATCAGCGCATTCCGAGCCGCAGACGCTCATACTATCAGCGCATTCCGAGCCGCAGACGCTCATCCTAACAGCGCATTCCGAGCCGCAGACGCTCATCCTATGAGCTCATTCCGAGCCGCGGACGCTCATCCTATCAGCGCATTTCGAGCCGCAGACGCTCATCCTATGAGCTCATTCCGAGCCGCGGACGCTCATCCGATCAGCACATTCGGAGCCGCGGACGCTCATCCGATCAGCACATTTGGAGCCACGGATGCTCATTCGATCAGCACATTCGGAGCCGCAGACGCTCATACTATCAGCGCATTCCGAGCCGCAGACGCTCATACTATCAGCGCATTCCGAGCCGCAGACGCTCATACTATCAGCGCATTCCGAGCCGCGGACGCTCATTCGATCAGCGCATTCGGAGCCGCGGCCGCTCATCCGATCAGCGCATTCCGAGCCACTCTCACCCCTTTGTCCAGGAGCTCATCTAATCAGCACGCTGCCGGCCGCATCCCCCGCTACCCTCTAACAGGGGCAATCCCTGGGGCATTCCGATATGGGATGCCCATCTGTGTGAAACCCCCTGAATCCCCAGTAAGACCTACCTGATCCAGTGGGGTGGCCCATTAGAAGGGCTAGTTCCTCATTAACCCTACAGGCCCTTCAGTTTGAAAATTCTTCTGGGAGTGCTTCCTTAAGCTCCCCCTGAGAGGGGATCCATCAGTGCTTCCCCTCTTTGGCCACTGGTCCTTAAAGAGGATCAAAACCTCTTTAGCGTACTGGCAGCTGCATCCCCTGCTTCCCTCTAACAGGGAGCGGCCATTCACAAATGCCTGGCACTAGCACGCACCCTGCTAAAGGGATATCAGGGATGCATCCACTGCTTGCACATGCACCATTGAACCGGGAATGAAGGTAAGTTTTTGGGAGACCTGGGGGGTTTCACGCATCGGGGCATCCCCGATCATGGGGCAAAGACCACAACCCGGGATAGTCAAAATCCTAGTTTTTGGTCCGCTTTAACCTCTTCAGCCTCAGGGCTCAGCATCATCCAGGCTCTCCTTCTGCACTCACTGGCACTGGCTGGTTCTACCTTATATCAGAACCAGGAACCAATCAGAGTTGAGGTGGGGCGGTCCCTATCAAGTGCCTAAAACTTAACCCCTCTGTGACAGGGAGGCAGCACAGTCCCTAAACAATAAGCCCCTTATACTAACCTAACCTAAATTCTATGTCACCCTTTTAGGACATAAAAGGCCATTGTATGTTTGCGCACACATAGGAGTTTAAGAGACAAGCACAAGCAGTGGGTGCTCGCATGCCCGGAGCCAGGGGCTGCCATAGGGGGCAGCTGGGAGGTTAGGTGCCTTGTTTAAAGTGGACCAAAACCCAGCGTGATCGGCCCTGGAATCTATAAGATAAGATTCTAGGGCTGGCTTCTGACGTTTCCCTTGGGGCATCCCAAATGCCACTGTGTGACCCGCCCCCTGTGCACCACAAAACTCACGTCTGTACCCTCAGCTCTGTAAATAATAGGGAAGCGAGAGCGGCCACTCCCCAGCATCTTGGGGCTATGAGCGGCCTCCAGTCCCCCCCCCCCGCTGAAGAAGGGGCCCTTCTCGTCCCTGATTGCCCCAAACAAAGCTGTCAGGGAACCGCGGTCACGTGGTCCGACTACAAAATAGGGACCTCCCGACACAAAGACCGCGTTCCCAAAACCCTTTGTCCAACCCAACCCCTCCAATCATACCAGGCTCCACAGCCTCCGGACACACAGATTCTTGGTTTAAGGCAAAGCAGACCGCTCAAATTAAATATAAGTTTTAATGCTATAAGCACACTAGGCAGTAATAACAAACATTTAACTATGAGGTAATATGAAGTGATACAGGTGATACAAAATGCTATTCTGAGACGGTTACAGGATAGAGTGCGTTACACAGATAAACATTAGGAAGTTACCTTAATATGCAGTTGTAGTAGTGATGGGGGAGCTCTCACAAGGGGTATGTCAAAAGCTTATGATGATGAT
Organism: Gastrophryne carolinensis; assembly: GCA_027917425.1. Taxonomy (NCBI): domain Eukaryota; kingdom Metazoa; phylum Chordata; class Amphibia; order Anura; family Microhylidae; genus Gastrophryne; species Gastrophryne carolinensis. The sequence continues at coordinate 8,226,833 of CM051241.1, forward strand.
GATGATGATGGGCACCTCCAGTATGCTGACCGCATATCCCCTCCAGATGAGTGACAGCTACCTGGCTCCAGCCCACCCTATTTATGCTGCGAGGGCCCTCCGCCCCCTCCCCTCTGTGGGACGGGATGTCCCCTCCCATGGTTCTGGAGCGTGCTTTTGCCCTAAAACCCTTTAGAGGTTATAACTTGGAGCAGGGGGGTCGTATGGCCTTGGAAGTGGTACCAAACTATTGGGCTGGACGCCGTGCACCCAATGAGTCCGGAAATGGGGTTCCTAAGCGGATCAGAACTTTAGATCTCCATTTACGGGGCTTTGCTTTATTTCTGAGAGTGCAATTACCTATCCCCTTATGCGGTTTTGTGAGCCGGTTCTGATCCTGTACCTGGTTTGGTGCTGGGATACATGGACGCGCAGTTATGGAGCATTTTCTGTTGGTGCCGTCAGTCTGCGGTTTTCATCCTTGATATGACAAATTCACAGCAAGGGGTCCAGCGAGCTACAGACTAACCGGCATCTTCCCAGACTAAGGTGTGACAGGATCAGCAGGGCGGGGGGGGGGGGGGAGGCCTGTGCTCTATGCTATTCAACACATACATGCTAATTATCTCTTCCTGAAGAGAGATATGGACTTGTGCATATATAACAGGGGGAATAAAGGGAAAATCTAGACCTGGATATGTGGGGTTTCTTAAAGGGGAATGCCGACAATGGTGATAAGGTACAATATAATTTTTGACCTATTCCTCACAAAAGCCATTTGCCGAACATTACCATACCTCCCAAGTGTCCCTGATTTGGAGGGACTGTCCTTCTTTTGAGTCCATGTCCCCCTGTCCCTCGTTGTTCTCATTTGTCTCTCTTTGAGGTGTAACATGCAGATCTGCAGCAATAAATGATTCATTTGCCTATTCAAAGTCTTTCTATTGTTGTAACTGTTACAATGTATCTCCTATCCATCCCTCAATGAGGGGGTGTGGCTTCATTTATATATTGTCCCTCTTTGAGGTGTAACATGCAGATCTGCAGCAATAAATTATTCATTTGTCTATTCAAAGTGTTTCTATTGTTGTAACTGTTACATCCTATCGCCTATTCATCAATCAATGAGGGGGTGTGGCTTAATTTAACAATTGTCCCTCTTTCCCACCCTAAAAAGTTGTGAGGTATGCATAAGCACAGGGTACCACCTGATCCTATGTGGAGGAGCACAGTTTAGATTATTATGTATCGTCGGTAGTCTGCCGCTGCTGGGGGACCCGTGGCTCGCATTACTTACGGTGATGTAATAAATTTCTCTATATCCCCTATAAATTGGCACTATATATATATATATATATATAGTGCACATATATATATTTGTGTATATAATATATATATAAAATATGTATATAATTATGTTTGTGTGCATTTTAGCACTGTCACTTTTTATAATCTGCCTTTGATGTGTTTCCACTTTGTTTATATCACAAGACTTATAAATATAAATATATATATATATATATATATATATATATATATCATAAACTTTTTTTCTGCTACTTAAAGGGGCCGTAACCAAATATATCTTTAATATATTATATTAGAGCCTTGTTTTTGGGTTCCCCACGGCTTGTCGTTTATGTCTTTTTTTATTTGTCTTTAATTGTCATGTGTTATGTGTAGTTATTTACTTCCAATTAATTTATCTTTGATTATTTTTGTATATTATTTGGGTGTGCAACCTTTTTTCTACAAGGGGTTTATTCGGGGGGCTTCTCCAGAGCCCCAATACAGTATTTGCACATTTGGCACTAGTTCCCTTTTCTTTTGGTTTGCACCCCGCTTATTTCTCGGTATTTATTAGCTTTGCATTAATAGGGCTGTGCGTGTCTACATAATATATATATATATATATATATATATATATATATATATATATATTTATATATTATTACCAGACACAGCCTGGTCCCAGAAAATGATATGCTGAGGAACGCAGTTAGTACATTATACTGTCGTCATACTGTCAGTCATACATGTATGGGAAAAAAGGAAAAGAGGTTAATAGCACAGCATAACCCCTCAAACCATGATCACCCCTCATACAGACCCAAAAAAGTCAAAGTTACCCTACTTTTGAGTTTTCTTTGACTGAAGTCGGTGAAGCAGGCCCTTCAGTGGGAAGAACCTTTGGAGCAGCCACAACAGGGGGGACAAGTACCTTCCTCAACTAGTGAGGAATGGAGCTCGACTGGAAGGAGACAATCCTTAAAAAACAGCAAGATGTATCCTTTTAAGCAGGAGGATACCAAAAATATGGACGCCCCTTCAGTGGTGGATGCCGCGGTGCTGCGGCTGGCAAGATGAAGGATAATCTACTTTGTAAAGCGCTACGGAAGATGATGGCGCTATATAAATAAACAATAATAATAATAATAATGCCTCATTTAAGGATGCTCGACTGTAAGATTGAGCTAAATCTAAAGAAAATAAAGACAGTCAAAGCACAGCGCTAATCAAAAAAATGGCTTTTCTCACAACAAGTCTTAATTTTGCTCTCACGTGTACACACGCTGTCTAAATCCACCAGCAAAACAATGTAAATAGTATAGAAAAAAACAGAGCAATGTATATTTAGGAACGTCTTTTTGACTATATCAAGATGACAAAGAAGATCCCACGGTGCATGCACTCAACATTGGTTGTGCTATGATATCCTCCACCATTCAAAAGGGATGCTTACATGACAGAGCAAAGTAAAGGGCCTCAATATATCTCCAATCCTTTGTTAAAGACGAAACGCGTCAGGCGGGATATGGCACTATTTTAAGAAGGATATCCACCTACTTTTATCTATACCATTGTGAAAGTTTGCTGGCTTTAATTGATGATTGGCTTTGAGAGAAGCAATTCCTCTGCGCAGTTTTATGTTTGGATTTAAAACGCTGTGATTGAAGTTTGTTCGTGAGTGCAATATTTTTTATTATTAAAACGCTAGAGCTTTTTATACGGAGTTGCACTAGGTCTTTTTTCTGTGTTTCCTCCCCCGTTACCATGCTGGCCTATTACCTGAGGGACAAGTAACCCGTGTGCCTTGCCATTTAAAGAACCCTCTTTCCAAAAAGGGATTTGATTAAGGAAGATTCTGGAAGGGACAAAGGATTGGAGATATATTGAGGCCCTTTACTTTGCTCTGTCCGGTAAGCATCCCTTTTGGATGGTGGAGGATATCATAGCACAACCAATGTTGAGTGCATGCACCGTGGGATCTTCTTTGTCATCTTGATATAGTCAAAAAGACGTTCCTTAATATACATTGCTCTGTGTTTTTTTCTATACTATTTAAATCTAGAGACAATCTAAGTGTCATGCCGGGGAGCTCTCCTATATAAACTCTCCGCCAGGGGAGAAGATTGTTTTGGCCAGAGCAGAGACACAACAAAGAAAATGTTCTAACAAAGGTTTATCATAAAAGGAAAAGGAAACAAAAAGATCTTTGATTCAGATACAAAAACAAGGGACCAAAAACAAAATAACTAATAACGAAAACAACAGAAACCCTAAGGTGCTGGCGCACTCACCCAAGGGCCTAAGACAGATGCCAGCAGTCCCCAGACTCCGGTAGGTACAGGTACAGACTCAGGTTCAGGTACAGACTCCGCTTCAGGTACAGACTCCGCTTCAGGTACAGGTTCAGATTCAGAGCGCCAGCATGAACAGCCACAACAGATTCATAAACAAAGCACAAGCAAAACAAAATCCTGCTGCACCAGGTGGAGGGCGGATCCACTTAAATAGCCCTCACACCAGGTGCAGCAGAAGATGGGGAGAGAGAGCGGACAGGGCTCTGCTGACACCCACTGGTGGCTGATGGAACTGCAGACGGGATGATAAATAATGCCAGCCACCAGTCGGGCATCAGCCGAACTCGGGGTTCTTACACTAAGGCGTTATGGGTGCTACCTGCAGATCCATGCTGCCTATCATAGCAGTGAACCAAACCTTGGAAACTTTGATATCTGTGATGAGCGGAAACAGTGGTCAACACTACACGAAGGAAAGATTAGAGCCCTGTCAGTGGGGTAGGCCCTTATAGTGATAGGAACTTTAATAATAATAGTGGTTAAATATGGGACTTGGGTACCATTGTGTCATGAATCCACATGATGGCAGTGTTGCCTAAGGTAACAGTAGTTAATATTAATTAGTCTAGCGTACCCCTTTAAGTAGATAAATAGAGACTCAGCCAGGTGGCATTGGCAACATTACCTGCCCTGCCATTGGTTGAGCATATTACAGTAGTTACATAGTGGATAAAGGCAACATTCCAGAGGTTATATAAGGGAGGACCTAATCCTTCTAGAGTGTTCTTCTTAAGTTTGGTTCCAGGGAAGAGGGGAAGTGTTACTGTAGTGGAGGAGCTGAGTAACAGTGAGGGAAGGAGCCCGTGGAAGTAACTGGAAGCTGTAAAGACTCTTTTCTGTAACTGCCAAGGAATATTGCCTGTACTGGATTATGCTGTTGAGATGGATAAAGCCAGTTTGCTACAAGGAGTGTCATGATTGGATACCAGCGACGACTGAATCAGAAAGTGCACCTCCACCCCACACATGCCACACCAACCTGAGTCACCCTACCCTAGGTCCAAGGACCCCCCTCGCTCCTCGGAGCGTGTGCCATTGGCCAGGCATGCGCCAGCTACATATCGGATATCCTCCAAGCCATAAACCAGCAGACAGAGCAAGCAAAATCGTCCTGGCATTGCAGGATTTGAAAGTCTCCAAAGACTTTGTGGAGGAAGCAATGATGCATGGAATCAGGAGCAGAACAAGAACTATGCTCAAACATATACTGCACATACAGAAAGTTTAACTTACACCTTAAGAAGATCTGTTCCTCATTAAGGAGTTGTGAAAATCCCTCCACACACTCGGGAATGTGGTAGCGACTACAGGCGGCTAGAACTGAAATAATTAATACTAATTATAATATTTATTTTTTCCACCTCAGTGGGACAAATAAATGATGCAACAGGGAGGAATGGAGCACACTTTCTTTTTCCGGGTGGGTGGAGAAGCCCCTCAAGGCTTTTCTGAGGCCTAGTAATCCGGGCCCCGTCTCCTCATGGCTCCCACTTTCCGTTCTTCCTATTTTATAGTGAGCCAGCCGCCCCTCTCCTCCTTTAGCTACCGTGAGAGTATGCAGGCCAAATATCCTGTCTCAGAACAGGGATACTCATCCCAATCCAGGCCAGTAGGCATGACTGCTGAAAGGCAGGGGCTGACACCAAAGTCATACTAACCCTGCAAAAAGTCAAGAAGATGTCAACTAACGCAGAGTATTCTCATGTCTGGGAGATATTCACTCGGTTCCTTGGAGTGTTCAGGAAGATCTTACTTGTTGATAACATTCCTATACGCGGATTCATCAGTAACGATGATATATCTGCGTACAGGAATGTTATCAACAAGTTCGGCTGCTGGTGCAACACCCACAATCTAACCCTGAATGCTGGAAATATGGCAGAAATAATAATGGATTTCTGACGCTCACCATCAGAAACAGTGACGGACTGGGGCCAAATTTCAGCCCCGGATTTAACTAGCCCCTGGCCGGCCCGAGACATGATGCCAGGGCTATAGCATTGAGGTCTGGGGTTCCCTGGCTTGTGAGGGCTGAGAGGGAGACTAGGGGGGGCAAGGATTGAATGTGGGTGTTAAAAGCAGAGCCCCACTGGCCCCAAAGCTGTGCGGCCCACCGGACATTGTCCCGGGTCTCCCTGTGGCCGATCCACCCTGCCTTTTGGCAAAAGGAGACGAGAAGTTCCCTTAGCCAGAACCCTGGCTTCAATAGCTAGTTAAAACCATCAAGAAGGCGTATGAGGCAGAAAGACGCCTGATGGCGTCACGGCACACTCCACAAGAGCCATATACACATCTTGGGCCGCAGCAGCGTGTTCTTCCTCCAGCACTTTTCTCAAGCACTTTTGTCATGGTTTTCTCAGTGGAGAAATCCTCTATTAAAGAGTGACCAGAAATTCGAGAACTGCGAGACAGAGAGACTATGAATATGCAGCAAACTGTGTTTAATTGTGACAACCAGTTAAACCGAACCTTCAGCATGACTTAATGAAAAGCCCAAACCCTTAAACTTTTCCCCAGCATCTAAAATTAATATATTTTAAGCTTTTAGTCACTTACATATTATTCCTTCCCCCACTGGGCTGCAGATCTGTTCAGGACTCTAGGATATGGGCACCGCCATCTTGACTCAGAAGTATCACACATACTGAGGAGAGGAGAGCAGGATAAAGTACAGAGGGCTTTGCACATACAGGGCAGAGCTGAGGTAAGGGAAAGGACAGCAATCCCAGAATGCAGAGTGACACAGTCAAAAGACATTTCCTGTTTGCAGGCTGCCTGATGCTCCATGAGCTGCCATCTTGGATGTTTAAAGGCTTATAACATGCAGTAGATGCAGGTAGGATGATTTTAATGTCGGCAATCTGTATGTACAGTGTGTGGGAAACATATAAGATAGACTCTTATTCAGAGTGAAGGTCCGGATTAATGTGAGCAATCTGTATGTACGGGGGGGAAACATATAAGATAGACGCTTATTCAGGGTGAAGGTCTGGATTAATGTGGGCAATATGTATGTACAGGGTGTGGGAAACATATAAGATAGACTCTTATTCAGGGTGAAGGTCCGCTTTAACAACACACATCAAACAGGCTGCTGTATATATATATATATATATATATATATATATATATATATATATATATATCAGAGTCAGAGTGCATACATACATACATACAAGATACAGGTTCAGATTCAAGTTCAGGTTCAGATTCAGAAGTCCAAAGACAGAGTCCAGGTAGACAGTTCAGAAGACAGATGTAATGCTGATCCCCGAGCTGAATGGGTGGATCAGCTTATATAGAGCAGGAAGTCCCATAGGTGCTGGCTGATTAACACCACCTCTGCAGGACAGAGCCATCTGCTGGTGAAGCGGCATATAGCAGGGGAAGCTGTGGAAGAACTCCAGACCTGACAACTATGCTGTGAACTTGACAATATTTACTACTTTAAATTCTGCCAAAAAGGCCCTTTTTACATTGCAGTGATGTAACTGCTTGATTTCCTGCAAGAATAAAAACTTGCAACACTGAAACGTGCATCCCTCTTTTTTAATAGCTATATCCCATAGTATGACGCCATAGAGGCACCAGGGAAACAAAAAATTATACTTACCTGATGAAAATTCTCATTTCGGGGGCGCCTATTCATGGAGGCATGCGGCTCGCTCTGGGTGACTGGGTACCGAATGAGGTGGAAGGGGGAGGGGCAAAAATGTATAGAGTGGGAGTCCTTGGGGGTTAATTGGATGAGATCATTAACCCATAGTATGCCGCCATAGATAGGCGCCAGGAAAGGAAAATTACAAGTAAGTAGGAATTTTTCATTGTCATTGAGTTACAATGCATTCCGTGAGTATAACCCCCCCACCCCCCTGGCTGTCTCAGCAGCATGTGCATGAACTGTACCCAAGTACCAAGGGGGGGGGGCGGAGGTGCACGGGGTTAAATGCAGAGTCGCAGACGAGTGTTTACTTCTTACTGCATACCTTCCAACTGTTTAGGGTGGAAAAGAGGGACATTTGGTAAATTAAGCCACGCCCCCTAATTGAGAGATGGGTGAAGCCATGGCCCCTCATTGAGGGATGGGTGAAGCCACGACCCCTCATTGAGGGATGGGTGAAGCCACGCCCCCTCATTAAGGGATGGATAGGAGATACATTGTAACAGTTACAATAATATAAACACTTTGAATAGGAGAATGAATCACTTATTGCTGCAGATCTGCATGTTACACCTCAAAGAGGGACAATATGTAAATTAGGCCACACCCCTCATTGAGGGATGGATGAAGCCACTCCCCCTCATTGAGATATGAATATGAGGTAAATCGTAACAGTTACAACAATAGAAACACTTTGAATAAGCAAATGAATCATTTATTGCTGCAGATCTACCATAGGGGGCGCCTTTATCCCAACCATTTTCCAGATGAGTCAGGGCCACCATACGCCATATTAGGCTCAGTGATAGGGAGGGGGCACTGCCCGCACGGCCCCATAGGATAACTGGGGAGGGGGCAGAATCTTTTCCTTACTGCACTGGGTAGAGCTTGGATGGGGAGTAGAGCTGAAAGGGTGGGGCTGGGTTAGTGATATCATGGAGATGGAGAAGCGAGTAAAGCTGAAAGGGTGGGGCTGGGTTAGTGATATCATAGAGATGGAGCAGCGAGTGGAGCTGAAAGGGTGGGGCTGGGTTAGTATTATCATAGAGATGGAGCAGCAAGTGGAGCTGAAAGGGTGGGGCGGGGTTAGTGATATCATAGAGATGGAGTAGCGAGTGGAGCTGAAAGGGTGGGGCTGGGTTAGTGATATCATAGAGATGGAGCAGTGAGTGGAGCTGAAAGGGTGGGGCTGGGTTAGTGATATCATAGAGATGGAGTAGCGAGTGGAGCTGAAAGGGTGGGGCTCGGTCAGTGATATCATAGAGATGGAGTAGCGAGTGGAGCAGAAAGGGTGGGGCTGGGTTAGTGATATCATAGAGATGGAGCAGCGAGTGGAGCTGAAAGGGCGGGGCTGGGTTAGTGATATCATAGAGATGGAGCAGCGAGTGGAGCTGAAAGGGTGGGGCTGGGTTAGTGATATCATAGAGATGGAGCAGCGAGTGGAGCTGAAAGGGTGGGGCTGGGTTAGTGATATCATAGAGATGGAGCAGCGAGTGGAGCTGAAAGGGTGGGGCTGGGTTAGTGATATCATAGAGATGGAGTAGCGAGTGGAGCTGAAAGGGTGGGGCTCGGTCAGTGATATCATAGAGATGGAGTAGCGAGTGGAGCTGAAAGGGTGGGGCTGGGTTAGTGATATCATAGAGATGGAGCAGCGAGTGGAGCTGAAAGGGTGGGGCTGGGTTAGTGATATCATAGAGATGGAGCAGCGAGTGGAGCTGAAAGGGTGGGGCTCGGTCAGTGATATCATAGAGATGGAGTAGCGAGTGGAGCTGAAAGGGTGGGGCTGGGTTAGTGATATAATAGAGATGGAGCAGCGAGTAAAGCTGAAAGGGTGGGGCTGGGTTAGTGATATCATGGAGATGGAGCAGCGAGTGGAGCTGAAAGGGTGGGGCTGGGTTAGTGATATCATAGAGATGGAGTAGCGAGTGGAGCTGAAAGGGTGGAGCTGGGTTAGTGATATCATAGAGGTGGAGCAGCGAGTGGAGCTGAAAGGGTGGGGCTGTGTTAGTGATATCATAGAGATGGAGTAGCGAGAGGAGCTGAAAGAGTGGGGCTGGGTTAGTGATATCATAGAGATGGAGCAGCGACAGGAGCTGAAAGGGTGGGGCTGGGTAAGTGATATCATAGAGATGGAGTAGCGAGTGGAGCTGAAAGGATGGAGCTGTGTTGGTGATATCATAGAGATGGAGCAGCGAGTGGAGCTGAAAGGGTGGGGCTGGGTTAGTGACATCATAGAGATGGAGCAGCGAGAGGAGCTGAAAGGGTGGAGCTGGGTAAGTGATATCATAGAGATGGAGTAGCGAGTGGAGCTGAAAGTATGGAGCTGTGTTGGTGATATCATAGGGATGGAGCAGCGAGTGGAGCTGGAAGGGTGGGGCTGGGTTAGTGATATCATAGAGATGGAGCAGCGAGTGGAGCTGAAAGGGTGGGGCTGGGTTAGTGATATCATAGAGATGGAGCAGCGAGTGGAGCTGAAAGGGTGGGGTGGATGAGTGGAGCCAGTGGAGCAGGTTGCAGTTGCTGGGGGTGGTTATGGGGGGCACCTGGGAGCAGGGTTGGTGCATGTTACTCGGGATCTCCCCTGGGTCACTGTGTGTGTGACGGGGGAGCGTCTGACAAGATCCATATAGAGTTTCCAAGCAGGGAGATGAGGTCCCGCGTCCGCTCCGGGACTGGGCTCCATTCCCAGCATTCCCGGAGGAGACGGCAGGACATGGACGCTCACGTGCTGGGGGTTTGGGTCAGCGTTTTTCCGGAGGCTGGGAATTTCCGCCTCCCCTTTTTTTTTTGCATTACACAAAGCCTGAGTTTTCCTTCCAGACGGGAAAGTCCCGGGATCTGTCCTCCATTCATCCACCCGCCGGGCATCACCGTGACCGCTTCCGCGTGCCACCGCCGCAGCAGCGCTCGCCGCGCTCAGCGCCCCCCCCCCCTCCATCACAGGGACCCTCCTGTTAGTAATGTGCCCCATCTACAGCATTAAAGGGGAACTCCCACCAGTTTGGTTTTAGTATTGAGTGCTGGAAAGGTTGGAGCCACAATGAGCCGTGGGTGTCACTGGGACTATCTGTGCCAATGTCGTGCTACTCACCCACCAGCCCCATGAATTTATTTAAAGTGGACCAAAACCCAGGGTTTTTACTACTTTTGTGTCACTGGGAGTATCTGTGCCAGTGCTGTCTGCCCTAAGGGTATCCATGAATTTCTTTAAAGTGGACTAAAACTCAGGATTTTGACTACTTTCGGTCCTTTCCTCCGGAGCACCCCAATCGGAAATGCCCTGCTTTGTGAAACTCCCCAGATCGACTAAGGCAACTCACCTCTTCCCGGGCCTACAGCACATGCGCAGCCGCTCATCCAATCAGCGCGCTCTTAGCCGCTGACATCACGTCGTCTGGCGCACTGGTGGCTGCATCCCCCGCTTCCCTCTAACAGGGAGCGTGCCCCAAATGCCTGCCACGGGCACGTGCCCTGCTAGAGGGATAGTGGGATGCGGCCGAAGCTCGCACATGCGCCGTTAGACCGGGAAGAAAGGTAAGTGAATGGGACGACCTGGAGGGTTTCACACAGCGGGACATCCCGATTTCGGATGCCCTGGGGGGGAGGGAATAGATCGCGCTGAGTTTTGGTCCACTTTAAAGCAGACCAACATACAGTTTTGCTGCCCCTCAGGCTTTGGTCTCCTTAAAGTGGACCACGGAGATCGCCCCAGGAATCTATAACGTTCCCGGGCTGATTGATTCCCACCGGGGCATCCAAAACCCGCTGTGTGAAACCCCCCAGGCTGCCCGCCCCCTATCGGGGCGCCCCTGGGGGAATGGACCAAAACCTAGGATAGTCAAAATCCTGGGTTTTGGTCCACTTTAAAGCGATCCCACTCCACCGCTGCTTGTGCTGTTATTCTGATGGCACAGGCCTCAGATTAGTCCCGACAGGGATGACAAACTCACTCCCCTGAAGGGGGCAGCAATGATGGTGGGTCGTTATACAGCGGGACATCCCATTCCAGGGAGGGAACGGCCAGTGGCCGGCCCTGGAAAAGGTCTAGCCTGTGGTGGAGATACGCAAACCCTGGCCTGTCAGGAGGATTAGTGACATTAATCAGAGGGATTGTGCTAGACTTATTCCAGGGCCGGCCACAGGTAGTTCCCCCGGGGCATCATGAAATGGGTTTCGGGGACGGGGGGAGATGCAATATAGGGAAATTGGATTAGGGTGTGATAAATAGGATATTTTTTAATAGCGCCCTCTAGTGTCATTGCATGTCTTTATATGTATTTTAAAAGTTTTAATGAGTTTTGTGTATCAATCAATAAAAGATGTATATGTAGATTTATTGGATAGTGGTGCACATTTGGGGGCTTTGTGGAGGCCCCTCCTTGGTTTTTTGACATCCAAAAGGTAAGTAGGGACCGATAGGGGGTGGTATCGGCCTCTTTTTATTTTCAGTCCGATGTCCCTCTTTAAACCCGTTTCCTGAACTAATTAGCGCAGCTCTGTCCCCTTGCCCACATCCAAGATGGCACCTTCGGCCTCCAGACCTTGCTCCAATCTGCCAACCAGCCAAGCAATATGATGGTGCGCACTACAAGACCCAGCAGCACCTCTGGCCGTCTAGGATAAAGGGGGGCAGGGCCTTTAGCCGGATTCTCAGCCGCTTCAGCGGCTGCTTTACAGCCATTAATAGCGTTGCACCAGGCATTAAGCCTCAGTGCCTTAAGGGAGAGGAAAATACATTAAAGCACACCTAAATTGAGGGATGGATTAAGCCACGCCCCTCATTGAGGGATGGATTAAGCCACGCCCCCTCATTGATTGATTGATTGATTGATAGGAGATAGGATGTAACAGTTACAACAATGGAAACACTTTAAATAGGCGAATGAATCATTTATTGCTGCAGATCTGCATGTTACATCTCAAAGAGGGACAATATGTAAATGAAGCCATGTCCCCCTCATAGAGGGATGGATGAAGCCACGCCCCCTCATTGAGGGATGGATGAAGCCACACCCCCTCATTGAGGGATGGATGAAGCCACACCCCCTCATTGATTGATGGATAGGAGATACATTGTAACAGTTACAACAATACAAACACTTTACACCTCAAAGAGGGAAAAATGAGAACAACGTGGGACAGGGGGACATGGACTCCAAAGAGGGACAGTCCCTCCAAATCAGGGACACTTGGGAAAAATGCACATGACCGCCATATGAGGTGGGCCCTCTGGAGGTGCGGTGGCCCTGGCCCATTGCTGATGCTGCCCAAAGGAGGATTACATAAAGTTTCGTGACAGGCGCGTTCCTTAGAGGAGGACAGACATATGGAGAGAATTACTCCGGAGTCCGGGAGCGATGAGATCCTTCATTTATCAGGAAAGGAAAATTCCACATTCTAATTGCTTTGTTGTTTATGCTGCATTGATTTGAATAAACTAATTATAATTCCCTTTGCTCCACTGCAATGTACAGACCCAGGACAGTGTGTCCCTCCATTATCTGGAAAGTCCCAGGGTCAGTCCTCTCTTTTCTACCCCCTCCAAGATGTCCTCCAGCAATACGAATGCCCCTGCCACCTCCTCCTCCATCCCGCAATACGAATGCCCCTGCCACCTCCTCCTCCCTCCTGCAATACCAGGTGTCACTGCCACCTCCTCCCTCCTGCAATACCAGGTGTCACTGCCACCTCGTCCTCCATCCTGCAATACCAGGTGTCACTGCCACCTCGTCCTCCATCCTGCAATACCAGGTGTCACTGCCACCTCGTCCTCCATCCTGCAATACCAGGTGCCACTGCCACCTCCTCCTCCATCCTGCAATACCAGGTGCCACTGCCACCTCGTCCTCCATCCTGCAATACCAGGTGTCACTGCCACCTCGTCCTCCATCCTGCAATACCAGGTGTCACTGCCACCTCCTCCTACATCCTGCAATACCAGGTGTCACTGTCACCTCCTCCTTCCTCCTGCAATACCAGGTGCCACTGTCACCTCTTCCTCCATCCTGCAATACCAGGTGCCACTGTCACCTCCTCCTCCCTCCTGCAATACCAGGTGCCACTGTCACCTCCTCCTCCATCCTGCAATACCAGGTGTCACTGCCACCCCCTCCTCCCTCCTGCAATACCAGGTGCCACTGTCACCTCGTCCTCCATCCTGCAATACCAGGTGTCACTGCCACCTCGTCCTCCATCCTGCAATACCAGGTGTCACTGCCACCTCGTCCTCCATCCTGCAATACCAGGTGCCACTGCCACCTCCTCCTCCATCCTGCAATACCAGGTGCCACTGTCACCTCGTCCTCCATCCTGCAATACCAGGTGTCACTGCCACCTCGTCCTCCATCCTGCAATACCAGGTGTCACTGCCACCTCCTCCTCCATCCTGCAATACCAGGTGTCACTGCCACCTCCTCCTCCATCCTGCAATACCAGGTGTCACTGCCACCTCCTCCTCCATCCTGCAATACCAGGTGCCACTGTCACCTCGTCCTCCATCCTGCAATACCAGGAGTCACTGCCACCTCCTCCTTCCTCCTGCAATACCAGGTGCCACTGCCACCTCCTCCTCCCTCCTTCAATACCAGGTGCCACTGCCACCTCCTCCTCCATCCTGCAATACCAGGTGTCACTGCCACCTCCTCCTCCCTCCTGCAATACCAGGTGCCACTGCCACCTCCTCCTCCCTCCTTCAATACCAGGTGCCACTGCCACCTCCTCCTCCATCCTGCAATACCAGGTGTCACTGCCACCTCCTCCTTCCTCCTGCAATACCAGGTGCCACTGCCACCTCCTCCTCCCTCCTTCAATACCAGGTGCCACTGCCACCTCCTCCTCCATCCTGCAATACCAGGTGCCACTGCCACCTCCTCCTCCCTCCTGCAATACCAGGTGCCACTGTCACCTCCTCCTCCCTCCTGCAATACCAGGTGCCACTGCCACCTCCTCCTCCCTCCTGCAATACCAGGTGCCACTGCCACCTCCTCCTCCATCCTGCAATACCAGGTGTCACTGCCACCTCCTCCTCCATCCTGCAATACCAGGTGTCACTGCCACCTCGTCCTCCATCCTGCAATACCAGGTGTCACTGCCACCTCCTCCTCCATCCTGCAATACCAGGTGCCACTGCCACCTCCTCCTTCCTCCTTCAATACCAGGTGCCACTGCCACCTCCTCCTCCATCCTGCAATACCAGGTGTCACTGCCACCTCCTCCTCCATCCTGCAATACCAGGTGTCACTGCCACCTCGTCCTCCATCCTGCAATACCAGGTGTCACTGCCACCTCCTCCTCCATCCTGCAATACCAGGTGCCACTGTCACCTCCTCCTCCTCCTGCAATACCAGGTGCCACTGTCACCTCCTCCTCCTCCTGCAATACCAGGTGCCACTGTCACCTCCTCCTCCTCCTGCAATACCAGATGTCACTGCCACCTCCTCCTCCTCCTGCAATACCAGATGTCACTGCCACCTCCTCCTCCCTCCTGCAATACCAGGTGCCACTGTCACCTCATCCTTCCTCCTGCAATACCAGGTGTCACTGCCACCTCCTCCTCCTCCCTCCTGCAATACCAGGTGTCACTGCCACCTCCTCCTCCTCCATCCTGCAATACCAGGTGCCACTGTCACCTCATCCTTCCTCCTGCAATACCAGATGTCACTGCCACCTCCTCCTCCATCCTGCAATACCAGGTGCCACTGTCACCTCCTCCTCCATCCTGCAATACCAGGTGCCACTGTCACCTCATCCTTCCTCCTGCAATACCAGGTGCCACTGTCACCTCCTCCTCCATCCTGCAATACCAGGTGCCACTGCCACCTCCTCCTCCATCCTGCAATACCAGGTGTCACTGCCACCTCCTCCTCCATCCTGCAATACCAGGTGCCACTGTCACCTCCTCCTCCATCCTGCAATACCAGGTGCCACTGCCACCTCCTCCTCCTCCCTCCTGCAATACCAGGTGCCACTGTCACCTCCTCCTCCATCCTGCAATACCAGGTGCCACTGTCACCTCATCCTTCCTCCTGCAATACCAGGTGCCACTGCCACCTCCTCCTCCATCCTGCAATACCAGGTGTCACTGCCACCTCCTCCTCCATCCAGCAATACCGGGTGCCACTGCCACCTCCTCCTCCATCCTGCAATACCAGGTGCCACTGCCACCTCCTCCTCCATCCTACAATACCAGGTGTCACTGTCACCTCCTCCTCCATCCTGCAATACCAGGTGCCACTGCCACCTCTTCCTCCGTCCTGCAATACCAGGTGCCACTGCCACCCCCTCCTCCCTCCTGCAATACCAGGTGCCACTGCCACCTCCTCCTCCATCCTGCAATACCAGGTGCCACTGCCACCCCCTCCTCCCTCCTGCAATACCAGGTGCCACTGTCACCTCCTCCTCCGTCCTGCAATACCAGGTGTCACTGCCACCTCCTCCTCCATCCTGCAATACCAGGTGCCACTGTCACCTCCTCCTCCCTCCTGCAATACCAGGTGCCACTGCCACCTCCTCCTCCATCCTGCAATACCAGGTGTCACTGCCACCTCCTCCTCCATCCTGCAATACCAGGTGCCACTGCCACCTCCTCCTCCATCCTGCAATACCAGGTGCCACTGCCACCTCCTCCTCCCTCCTGCAATACCAGGTGCCATTGTCACCTCCTCCTCCCTCCTGCAATACCAGGTGTCACTGCCACCTCCTCCTCCCTCCTGCAATACCAGGTGTCACTGCCACCTCCTCCTCCATCCTGCAATACCAGGTGTCACTGCCACCTCCTCCTCCCTCCTGCAATACCAGGTGTCACTGCCACCTCCTCCTCCCTCCTGCAATACCAGGTGCCACTGCCACCTCCTCCTCCATCCTGCAATACCAGGTGCCACTGCCACCTCCTCCTCCATCCTGCAATACCAGGTGTCACTGCCACCTCCTCCTCCATCCTGCAATACCAGGTGTCACTGTCACCTCCTCCTCCATCCTGCAATACCAGGTGCCACTGTCACCTCATCCTTCCTCCTGCAATACCAGGTGCCACTGCCACCTCCTCCTCCATCCAGCAATACCGGGTGCCACTGCCACCTCCTCCTCCATCCTGCAATACCAGGTGTCACTGCCACCCCCTCCTCCCTCCTGCAATACCAGGTGTCACTGTCACCTCCTCCTCCCTCCTGCAATACCAGGTGCCACTGTCACCTCCTCCTCCGTCCTGCAATACCAGGTGTCACTGCCACCTCCTCCTCCATCCTGCAATACCAGGTGCCACTGCCACCCCCTCCTCCCTCCTGCAATACCAGGTGCCACTGCCACCTCCTCCTCCATCCTGCAATACCAGGTGCCACTGTCACCTCCTCCTCCCTCCTGCAATACCAGGTGCCACTGCCACCTCCTCCTACATCCTGCAATACCAGGTGTCACTGCCACCTCCTCCTCCCTCCTGCAATACCAGGTGCCACTGCCACCTCCTCCTACATCCTGCAATACCAGGTGCCACTGCCCCCTCCTCCTCCATCCTGCAATACCAGGTGTCACTGTCACCTCCTCCTCCATCCTGCAATACCAGGTGCCACTGCCCCCTCCTCCTCCATCCTGCAATACCAGGTGCCACTGCCACCTCCTCCTACATCCTGCAATACCAGGTGCCACTGCCACCTCCTCCTCCCTCCTGCAATACCAGGTGCCACTGCCACCTCCTCCTCCCTCCTGCAATACCAGGTGTCACTGCCACCTCCTCCTCCATCCTACAATACCAGGAGCCACTGCCACCTCCTCCTCCATCCTGCAATACCAGGTGCCACTGCCACCTCCTCCTCCATCCTACAATACCAGGTGCCACTGCCACCCCCTCCTCCCTCCTGCAATACCAGGTGTCACTGTCACCTCCTCCTCCGTCCTGCAATACCAGGTGCCACTGCCACCTCCTCCTCCATCCTGCAATACCAGGTGCCACTGCCACCCCCTCCTCCCTCCTGCAATACCAGGTGCCACTGTCACCTCCTCCTCCGTCCTGCAATACCAGGTGTCCCTGCCACCTCCTCCTCCATCCTGCAATACCAGGTGCCACTGCCACCCCCTCCTCCCTCCTGCAATACCAGGTGCCACTGCCACCTCCTCCTCCATCCTGCAATACCAGGTGCCACTGTCACCTCCTCCTCCCTCCTGCAATACCAGGTGCCACTGCCACCTCCTCCTACATCCTGCAATACCAGGTGCCACTGCCACCTCCTCCTCCCTCCTGCAATACCAGGTGCCACTGCCACCTCCTCCTCCCTCCTGCAATACCAGGTGCCACTGCCACCTACTCCTACATCCTGCAATACCAGGTGCCACTGTCACCTCCTCCTCCATCCTGCAATACCAGGTGCCACTGCCACCTCCTCCTCCTGCAATACCAGGTGCCACTGCCACCTCCTCCTCCATCCTGCAATACCAGGTGTCACTGCCACCTCCTCCTCCTGCAATACCAGGTGTCACTGCCACCTCCTCCTCCCTCCTGCAATACCAGGTGTCACTGCCACCTCCTCCTCCCTCCTGCAATACCAGGTGCCACTGCCACCTCCTCCTACATCCTGCAATACCAGGTGCCACTGCCACCTCCTCCTCCCTCCTGCAATACCAGGTGCCACTGCCACCTCCTCCTCCCTCCTGCAATACCAGGTGCCACTGCCACCTCCTCCTACATCCTGCAATACCAGGTGCCACTGCCACCTCCTCCTCCCTCCTGCAATACCAGGTGCCACTGCCACCTCCTCCTCCCTCCTGCAATACCAGGTGCCACTGCCACCTCCTCCTACATCCTGCAATACCAGGTGCCACTGTCACCTCCTCCTCCATCCTGCAATACCAGGTGCCACTGCCACCTCCTCCTCCTGCAATACCAGGTGCCACTGCCACCTCCTCCTCCATCCTGCAATACCAGGTGTCACTGCCACCTCCTCCTCCTGCAATACCAGGTGTCACTGCCACCTCCTCCTCCCTCCTGCAATACCAGGTGTCACTGCCACCTCCTCCTCCCTCCTGCAATACCAGGTGCCACTGCCACCTCTTCCTCCATCCTGCAATACCAGGTGTCACTGCCACCTCCTCCTCCATCCTGCAATACCAGGTGCCACTGTCACCTCCTACTACATCCTGCAATACCAGGTGCCACTGTCACCTCCTCCTCCATCCTGCAATACCAGGTGTCACTGCCACCTCCTCCTCCATCCTGCAATACCAGGTGTCACTGCCACCTCCTCCTCCCTCCTGCAATACCAGGTGCCACTGCCACCTCCTCCTCCATCCTGCAATACCAGGTGCCACTGTCACCTCCTCCTACATCCTGCAATACCAGGTGCCACTGTCACCTCCTCCTCCATCCTGCAATACCAGGTGTCACTGCCACCTCCTCCTCCATCCTGCAATACCAGGTGCCACTGCCACCTCCTCCTCCATCCTGCAATACCAGGTGCCACTGTCACCTCCTCCTCCATCCTGCAATACCAGGTGCCACTGCCACCTCCTCCTCCATCCTGCAATACCAGGTGTCACTGCCACCTCCTCCTCCATCCTGCAATACCAGGTGCCACTGCCACCTCCTCCTCCATCCTGCAATACCAGGTGCCACTGCCACCTCCTCCTCCATCCTGCAATACCAGGTGCCACTGTCACCTCCTCCTCCATCCTGCAATACCAGGTGCCACTGCCACCTCCTCCTCCATCCTGCAATACCAGGTGTCACTGCCACCTCCTCCTCCATCCTGCAATACCAGGTGCCACTGTCACCTCCTCCTCCATCCTGCAATACCAGGTGTCACTGCCACCTCCTCCTCCATCCTGCAATACCAGGTGTCACTGCCCCCTCCTCCTCCATCCTGCAATACCAGGTGCCACTGCCACCTCCTCCTCCCTCCTGCAATACCAGGTACCACTGCCACCTCCTCCTCCATCCTGCAATACCAGGTGCCACTGTCACCTCCTCCTCCATCCTGCAATACCAGGTGCCACTGTCACCTCCTCCTCCATCCTGCAATACCAGGTGTCACTGCCACCACCTTCTCCCTCCTGCAATACCAGGTGCCACTGCCACCTCCTCCTCCCTCCTGCAATACCAGGTGCCACTGCCACCTCCTCCTCCCTCCTGCAATACCAGGTGCCACTGCCACCTCCTCCTCCATCCTGCAATACCAGGTGCCACTGCCACCTCCTCCTCCCTCCTGCAAAACCAGGTGCCACTGCCACCTCCTCCTCCATCCTGCAATACCAGGTGCCACTGTCACCTCCTCCTCCATCCTGCAATATCAGGTGCCACTGCCACCTCCTCCTCCATCCTGCAATACCAGGTGCCACTGCCACCTCCTCCTCCCTCCTGCAATACCAGGTGTCACTGCCACCTCCTCCTCCCTCCTGCAATACCAGGTGCCACTGCCACCTCCTCCTCCATCCTGCAATACCAGGAGTCACTGCCACCTCCTCCTCCCTCCTGCAATACCAGGTGCCACTGCCACCTCCTCCTCCATCCTGCAATACCAGGTGCCACTGCCACCTCCTCCTCCATCCTGCAATACCAGGTGCCACTGCCACCTCCTCCTCCCTCCTGCAATACCAGGTGCCACTGCCACCTCCTCCTCCATCCTGCAATACCAGGAGTCACTGCCACCTCCTCCTCCCTCCTGCAATACCAGGTGCCACTGCCACCTCCTCCTCCATCCTGCAATACCAGGTGCCACTGCCACCTCCTCCTCCATCCTGCAATACCAGGTGCCACTGCCACCTTCTCCTCCCTCCTGCAATACCAAGTGCCACTGCCACCTCCTCCTCCATCCTGCAATACCAGGTGTCACTGCCACCTCCTCCTCCCTCCTGCAATACCAGGTGCCACTCCCAACTCCTCCTCCCTCCTGCAATACCAGGTGCCACTGCCACCTCCTCCTCCATCCTGCAATACCAGGTGCAACTGCCACCTCCTCCTCCATCCTGCAATACCAAGTGCCACTGCCACCTCCTCCTCCATCCTGCAATACCAGGTGCCACTGCCACCTCCTCCTCCATCCTGCAATACCAGGTGCCACTGCCACCTCCTCCTCCATCCTGCAATACCAGGTGCCACTGCCACCTCCTCCTCCATCCTGCAATACCAAGTGCCACTGCCACCTCCTCCTCCATCCTGCAATACCAGGTGCCACTGCCACCTCCTCCTCCATCCTGCAATACCAGGTGCCACTGCCACCTCCTCCTCCATCCTGCAATACCAGGTGCCACTGCCACCTCCTCCTCCATCCTGCAATACCAGGTGCCACTGCCACCTCCTCCTCCATCCTGCAATACCAGGTGCCACTGCCACCTCCTCCTCCATCCTGCAATACCAGGTGTCACTGCCACCTCCTCCTACATCCTGCAATACCAGGTGGCACTGCCACCTCCTCCTCCATCCTGCAATACCAGGTGTCACTGCCACCTCCTCCTCCCTCCTGCAATACCAGGTGTCACTGCCACCTCCTCCTCCCTCCTGCAATACCAGGTGTCACTGCCACCTCCTCCTCCCTCCTGCAATACCAAGTGCCACTGCCACCTCCTCCTCCATCCTGCAATACTAGGTGTCACTGCCACCTCCTCCTCCCTCCTGCAATACCAGGTGTCACTGCCACCTCCTCCTCCCTCCTGCAATACCAGGTGTCACTGCCACCTCCAGCTCCCTCCTGCAATACCAGGTGCCACTGCCACCTCCTCCTCCATCCTGCAATACTAGGTGTCACTGCCACCTCCTCCTCCCTCCTGCAATACCAGGTGTCACTGCCACCTCCTCCTCCCTCCTGCAATACCAGGTGTCACTGCCACCTCCTCCTCCATCCTGCAATACCAGGTGTCACTGCCACCTCCTCCTCCCTCCTGTAATACCAGGTGCCACTGCCACCTCCTCCTCCATCCTGCAATACCAGGTGTCACTGCCACCTCCTCCTCCCTCCTGCAATACCAGGTGCCACTGCCACCTCCTCCTCCATCCTGCAATACCAGGTGCCACTGCCACCTCCTCCTCCATCATGCAATACTAGGTGTCACTGCCACCTCCTCCTCCCTCCTGCAATACCAGGTGCCACTGCCACCTCCTCCTCCATCCTGCAATACCAGGTGCCACTGCCACCTCCTCCTCCATCCTGCAATACCAGGTGCCACTGCCACCTCCTCCTCCATCCTGCAATACCAGGTGTCACTGCCCCCTCCTCCTCCATCCTGCAATACCAGGTGCCACTGCCACCTCCTCCTCCATCCTGCAATACCAGGTGCCACTGCCCCCTCCTCCTCCATCCTGCAATACCAGGTGTCACTGCCACCTCCTCCTCCATCCTGCAATACCAGGTGCCACTGCCACCTCCTCCTCCATCCTGCAATACTAGGTGTCACTGCCACCTCCTCCTCCCTCCTGCAATACCAGGTGTCACTGCCACCTCCTCCTCCATCCTGCAATACCAGGTGCCACTGCCACCTCCTCCTCCATCCTGCAATACTAGGTGTCACTGCCACCTCCTCCTCCCTCCTGCAATACCAGGTGCCACTGCCACCTCCTCCTACATCCTGCAATACCAGGTGCCACTGCCACCTCCTCCTACATCCTGCAATACCAGGTGTCACTGCCACCTCCTCCTCCCTCCTGCAATACCAGGTGTCACTGCCACCTCCTCCTCCATCCTGCAATACCAGGTGTCACTGCCACCTCCTCCTCCATCCTGCAATACCAGGTGCCACTGCCACCTCCTCCTCCATCCTGCAATACCAGGTGCCACTGCCACCTCCTCCTCCCTCCTGCAATACCAGGTGCCACTGTCACCTCATCCTCCATCCTGCAATACCAGGTGCCACTGCCACCTCCTCCTCCATCCTGCAATACCAGGTGCCACTGCCACCTCCTCCTCCCTCCTGCAATACCAGGTGCCACTGCCACCTCCTCCTCCATCCTGCAATACCAGGTGCCACTGCCAACTCCTACTCCATCCTGCAATACCAGGTGCCACTGCCACCTCCTCCTCCATCCTGCAATACCAGGTGCCACTGCCACCTCCTCCTCCATCCTGCAATACCAGGTGCCACTGCCACCTCCTCCTCCCTCCTGCAATACCAGGTGCCACTGCCACCTTCTCCTCCCTCCTGCAATACCAGGTGTCACTGCCACCTCCTCCTCCATCCTGCAATACCAGGTGCCACTGCCACCTTCTCCTCCCTCCTGCAATACCAGGTGCCACTGCCACCTCCTCCTCCATCCTGCAATACCAGGTGCCACTGCCACCTTCTCCTCCCTCCTGCAATACCAAGTGCCACTGCCACCTCCTCCTCCATCCTGCAATACCAGGTGTCACTGCCACCTCCTCCTCCCTCCTGCAATACCAGGTGCCACTCCCAACTCCTCCTCCCTCCTGCAATACCAGGTGCCACTGCCACCTCCTCCTCCATCCTGCAATACCAGGTGCAACTGCCACCTCCTCCTCCATCCTGCAATACCAGGTGCCACTGCCATCTCCTCCTCCATCCTGCAATACCAGGTGCCACTGCCACCTCCTCCTCCCTCCTGCAATACCAGGTGCAACTGCCACCTCCTCCTCCCTCCTGCAATACCAGGTGCAACTGCCACCTCCTCCTCCATCCTGCAATACCAAGTGCCACTGCCACCTCCTCCTCCATCCTGCAATACCAGGTGCCACTGCCACCTCCTCCTCCATCCTGCAATACCAGGTGCCACTGCCACCTCCTCCTCCATCCTGCAATACCAGGTGCCACTGCCACCTCCTCCTCCATCCTGCAATACCAGGTGCCACTGCCACCTCCTCCTCCATCCTGCAATACCAGGTGCCACTGCCACCTCCTCCTCCATCCTGCAATACCAGGTGTCACTGCCACCTCCTCCTACATCCTGCAATACCAGGTGGCACTGCCACCTCCTCCTCCATCCTGCAATACCAGGTGTCACTGCCACCTCCTCCTCCCTCCTGCAATACCAGGTGTCACTGCCACCTCCTCCTCCCTCCTGCAATACCAGGTGTCACTGCCACCTCCTCCTCCCTCCTGCAATACCAAGTGCCACTGCCACCTCCTCCTCCGTCCTGCAATACTAGGTGTCACTGCCACCTCCTCCTCCCTCCTGCAATACCAGGTGTCACTGCCACCTCCTCCTCCCTCCTGCAATACCAGGTGTCACTGCCACCTCCAGCTCCCTCCTGCAATACCAGGTGCCACTGCCACCTCCTCCTCCATCCTGCAATACTAGGTGTCACTGCCACCTCCTCCTCCCTCCTGCAATACCAGGTGTCACTGCCACCGTCCTCCTCCCTCCTGCAATACCAGGTGTCACTGCCACCTCCTCCTCCATCCTGCAATACCAGGTGTCACTGCCACCTCCTCCTCCCTCCTGTAATACCAGGTGCCACTGCCACCTCCTCCTCCATCCTGCAATACCAGGTGTCACTGCCACCTCCTCCTCCCTCCTGCAATACCAGGTGCCACTGCCACCTCCTCCTCCATCCTGCAATACCAGGTGCCACTGCCACCTCCTCCTCCATCATGCAATACTAGGTGTCACTGCCACCTCCTCCTCCCTCCTGCAATACCAGGTGCCACTGCCACCCTCCTCCTCCATCCTGCAATACCAGGTGCCACTGCCACCTCCTCCTCCATCCTGCAATACCAGGTGCCACTGCCACCTCCTCCTCCATCCTGCAATACCAGGTGTCACTGCCCCCTCCTCCTCCATCCTGCAATACCAGGTGCCACTGCCACCTCCTCCTCCATCCTGCAATACCAGGTGCCACTGCCCCCCTCCTCCTCCATCCTGCAATACCAGGTGTCACCTGCCACCTCCTCCTCCATCCTGCAATACCAGGTGCCACTGCCACCTCCTCCTCCATCCTGCAATACTAGGGTGTCACTGCCACCTCCTCCTCCCTCCTGCAATACCAGGTGTCACTGCCACCCTCCTCCTCCATCCTGCAATACCAGGTGCCACTGCCACCTCCTCCTCCATCCTGCAATACTAGGTGTCACTGCCACCTCCTCCTCCCTCCTGCAATACCAGGTGCCACTGCCACCTCCTCCTACATCCTGCAATACCAGGTGCCACTGCCCACCTCCTCCTACATCCTGCAATACCAGGTGTCACTGCCACCTCCTCCTCCCTCCTGCAATACCAGGTGTCACTGCCACCTCCTCCTCCATCCTGCAATACCAGGTGTCACTGCCACCTCCTCCTCCATCCTGCAATACCAGGTGCCACTGCCACCTCCTCCTCCATCCTGCAATACCAGGTGCCACTGCCACCTCCTCCTCCCTCCTGCAATACCAGGTGCCACTGTCACCTCATCCTCCATCCTGCAATACCAGGTGCCACTGCCACCTCCTCCTCCATCCTGCAATACCAGGTGCCACTGCCACCTCCTCCTCCCTCCTGCAATACCAGGTGCCACTGCCACCTCCTCCTCCATCCTGCAATACCAGGTGCCACTGCCAACTCCTACTCCATCCTGCAATACCAGGTGCCACTGCCACCTTCCTCCTCCATCCTGCAATACCAGGTGCCACTGCCACCTCCTCCTCCATCCTGCAATACCAGGTGCCACTGCCACCTCCTCCTCCCTCCTGCAATACCAGGTGCCACTGCCACCTTCTCCTCCCTCCTGCAATACCAGGTGTCACTGCCACCTCCTCCTCCATCCTGCAATACCAGGTGCCACTGCCACCTTCTCCTCCCTCCTGCAATACCAGGTGCCACTGCCACCTCCTCCTCCATCCTGCAATACCAGGTGCCACTGCCCCCTCCTCCTCCTCCTGCAATACCAGGTGCCACTGCCACCTCCTCCTCCCTCCTGCAATACCAGGTGCCACTGCCACCTCCTCCTCCATCCTGCAATACCAGGTGCCACTGCCATCTCCTCCTCCATCCTGCAATACCAGGTGCCACTGCCACCTCCTCCTCCCTCCTGCAATACCAGGTGCAACTGCCACCTCCTCCTCCCTCCTGCAATACCAGGTGCAACTGCCACCTCCTCCTCCATCCTGCAATACCAGGTGCAACTGCCACCTCCTCCTCCATCCTGCAATACCAGGTGCCACTGTCACCTCCTCCTCCCTCCTGCAATACCAGGTGCCACTGCCACCTCCTCCTCCCTCCTGCAATACCAGGTGCCACTGCCACCTTCCTCCTCCATCCTGCAATACCAGGTGCCACTGCCACCTCCTCCTCCCTCCTGCAATACCAGGTGCCACTGCCACCTCCTCCTCCCTCCTGCAATACCATGTGCCACTGCCACCTCCTCCTCCATCCTGCAATACCAGGTGCCACTGCCACCTCCTCCTCCCTCCTGCAATACCATGTGCCACTGCCACCTCCTCCTCCCTCCTGCAATACCAGGTGCCACTGTCACCTCCTCCTCCCTCCTGCAATACCAGGTGTCACTGCCACCTCCTCCTCCATCCTGCAATACCAGGTGCCACTGCACCTCCTCCTCCATCCTGCAATACCAGGTGCCACTGCCACCTCCTCCTCCATCCTGCAAAACCAGGTGCCACTGCCACCTTCCTCCTCCCTCCTGCAATACCAGGTGTCACTGCCACCTCCTCCTCCATCCTGCAATACCAGGTGCCACTGCCACCTCCTCCTCCCTCCTGCAATACCAGGTGCCACTGCCACCTCCTCCTCCCTCCTGCAATACCAGGTGCCACTGTCACCTCCTCCTCCCTCCTGCAATACCAGGTGCCACTGCCACCTCCTCCTCCCTCCTGCAATACCAGGTGCAACTGCCACCTCCTCCTCCCTCCTGCAATACCAGGTGCCACTGCCACCTCCTCCTCCATCCTGCAATACCAGGTGCCACTGCCACCTTCCTCCTCCCTCCTGTAATACCAGGTGCCACTGCCACCTCCTCCTCCATCCTGCAATACCAGGTGCCACTGCCACCTCCTCCTCCCTCCTGTAATACCAGGTGCCACTGCCACCTCCTCCTCCATCCTGCAATACCAGGTGCCACTGCCACCTCCTCCTCCATTCTGCAATACCAGGTGCCACTGCCACCTCCTCCTCCCTCCTGCAATACCAGGTGCCACTGCCACCTCCTCCTCCCTCCTGCAATACCAGGTGCAACTGCCACCTCCTCCTCCATCCTGCAATACCAGGTGCCACTGCCACCTCCTCCTCCATTCTGCAATACCAGGTGCCACTGCCACCTCCTCCTCCCTCCTGCAATACCAGGTGCCACTGCCACCTCCTCCTCCCTCCTGCAATACCAGGTGCCACTGCCACCCTCCTCCTCCATCCTGCAATACCAGGTGCCACTGCCACCTCCTCCTCCCTCCTGCAATACCAGGTGCCACTGCCACCTCCTCCTCCTCCCTCCTGCAATACCAGGTGCCACTGCCACCTCCTCCTCCCTCCTGCAATACCAGGTGCCACTGCCACCTCCTCCTCCCTCCTGCAATACCAGGTGCCACTGCCACCTCCTCCTCCATCCTGCAATACCAGGTGCACTGCCACCTCCTCCTCCATCCTGCAATACCAGGTGCCACTGCCACACGTCCTCCTCCTCCATTCTGCAATACCAGGTGCCACTGCCACCTCCTCCTCCCTCCTGCAATACCAGGTGCCACTGCCACCTCCTCCTCCCTCCTGCAATACAAGGTGCCACTGCCACCTCCTCCTCCCTCCTGCAATACCAGGTGCCACTGCACCTCCTCCTCCATCCTGCAATACCAGGTGCCCACTGCCACCTCCTCCTCCATCCTGCAATACCAGGTGCCACTGCCACTCCTCCTCCATCCTGCAATACAAGGTGCCACTGCCACCTCCTCCTCCATTCTGCAATACCAGGTGCCACTGCCACCTCCTCCTCCATCCTGCAATACCAGGTGCCACTGTCACCTCCTCCTCCATCCTGCAATACCAGGTGCCACTGCCACCTCCTCCTCCATCCTGCAATACCAGGTGCCACTGTCACCTCCTCCTCCCTCCTGCAATACCAGGTGCCACTGCCACCTCCTCCTCCATCCTGCAATACCAGGTGTCACTGCCACCTCCTCCTCCATCCTGCAATACCAGGTGTCACTGCCACCTTCCTCCTCCATCCTGCAATACCAGGTGTCCACTGCCACCTCCTCCTCCTCCTGCAATACCAGGTGCCACTGCACCACCTCCTCCTCCATTCTGCAATACCAGGTGCCACTGCACCTCCTCCTCCCTCCTGCAATACCAGGTGCCACCTCCTCCTCCCTCCTGCAATACCAGGTGCCACTGCCACCTCCTCCTCCATCCTGCAATACCAGGTGCAACTGTCACCCTCCTCCTCCCTCCTGCAATACCAGGTGCCACTGCCACCTCCTCCTCCATCCTGCAATACAAGGTGCCACTGTCACCTCCTCCTCCCCTCCTGCAATACCACGTGCAACTGTCACCTCCTCCTCCCTCCTGCAATACCAGGTGCCACTGTCACCTCCTCCTCCCTCCTGCAATACCAGGTGCAACTGCCACCTCCTCCTCCATCCTGCAATACTAGGTGCCACTGTCACCTCTCCTCCTCCCTCCTGCAATACCAGGTGCCACTGCCACCTCCTCCTCCCTCCTGCAATACCAGGTGCCACTGCCACCCTCCTCCTCCATCCTGCAATACCAGGTGCCACTGTCACCTCCTCCTCCCTCCTGCAATACCAGGTGCCACTGCCACCTCCTCCTCCATCCTGCAATACCAGGTGCCACTGTCACCTCCTCCTCCCTCCTGCAATACCAGGTGCCACTGCCACCTCCTCCTCCATCCTGCAATACCAGGTGCAACCTGCCACCTCCTCCTCCATCCTGCAATACCAGGTGCCACTGCCACCTCCTCCTCCCTCCTGCAATACCAGGTGCCACTGCCACCTCCTCCTCCATCCTGCAATACCAGGTGCCACTGTCACCTCTCCTCCTCCCTCCTGCAATACCAGGTGCCACTGCCACCTCCTCCTCCATCCTGCAATACCAGGTGCCACTGTCACCTCCTCCATCCTGCAATACCAGGTGCAACTGCCACCTCCTCCTCCATCCTGCAATACCAGGTGTCACTGCCACCTCCTCCTCCATCCTGCAATACCAGGTGCCACTGCCACCTCCTCCTCCCTCCTGCAATACCAGGTGTCACTGCCCACCTCCTCCTCCATCCTGCAATACCAGGTGCCACTGCCACCTCCTCCTCCATCCTGCAATACCAGGTGCAACTGCCACCGTCCTCCTCCATCCTGCAATACCACGTGCCACTGTCACCTCCTCCTCCCTCCTGCAATACCAGGTGCCACTGTCACCTCCTCCTCCCTCCTGCAATACCAGGTGCCACTGTCACCTCCTCCTCCCTCCTGCAATACCAGGTGCCACTGCCACCTCCTCCTCCCTCCTGCAATACCAGGTGCCACTGTCACCTCCTCCTCCATCCTGCAATACCAGGTGCAACTGCCACCTCCTCCTCCATCCTGCAATATCAGGTGCCACTGTCACCTCCTCCTCCATCCTGCAATACCAGGTGCAACTGCCACCTCCTCCTCCATCCTGCAATACCAGGTGTCACTGCCACCTCCTCCTCCATCCTGCAATACCAGGTGCCACTGCCACCTCCTCCTCCCTCCTGCAATACCAGGTGCCACTGCCACCTCCTCCTCCATCCTGCAATACCAGGTGCCACTGTCACCTCCTCCTCCCTCCTGCAATACCAGGTGCCACTGTCACCTCCTCCTCCATCCTGCAGTACCAGGTGCCACTGCCACCTTCTCCTCCATCCTGCAATACCAGGTGCCACTGTCACCTCCTCCTCCCTCCTGCAATACCAGGTGCCACTGCCACCTCCTCCTCCATCCTGCAATACCAGGTGCCACTGTCACCTCCTCCTCCATCCTGCAATACCAGGTGCAACTGCCACCTCCTCCTCCATCCTGCAATACTAGGTGCCACTGTCACCTCCTCCTCCTCCTGCAATACCAGGTGCCACTGCCACCTCCTACTCCATCCTGCAATACCAGGTGCCACTGCCACCTCCTCCTCCATCCTGCAATACCAGGTGCCACTGCCACCTCCTCCTCCATCCTGCAATACCAGGTGCCACTGTCACCTCCTCCTCCCTCCTGCAATACCAGGTGCCACTGCCACCTCCTCCTCCATCCTGCAATACCAGGTGCCACTGTCACCTCCTCCATCCTGCAATACCAGGTGCAACTGCCACCTCCTCCTCCATCCTGCAATACCAGGTGTCACTGCCACCTCCTCCTCCATCCTGCAATACCAGGTGCCACTGCCACCTCCTCCTCCCTCCTGCAATACCAGGTGTCACTGCCACCTCCTCCTCCATCCTGCAATACCAGGTGCCACTGCCACCTCCTCCTCCATCCTGCAATACCAGGTGCAACTGCCACCTCCTCCTCCATCCTGCAATACCACGTGCCACTGTCACCTCCTCCTCCCTCCTGCAATACCAGGTGCCACTGTCACCTCCTCCTCCCTCCTGCAATACCAGGTGCCACTGTCACCTCCTCCTCCCTCCTGCAATACCAGGTGCCACTGCCACCTCCTCCTCCCTCCTGCAATACCAGGTGCCACTGTCACCTCCTCCTCCATCCTGCAATACCAGGTGCAACTGCCACCTCCTCCTCCATCCTGCAATATCAGGTGCCACTGTCACCTCCTCCTCCATCCTGCAATACCAGGTGCAACTGCCACCTCCTCCTCCATCCTGCAATACCAGGTGTCACTGCCACCTCCTCCTCCATCCTGCAATACCAGGTGCCACTGCCACCTCCTCCTCCCTCCTGCAATACCAGGTGCCACTGCCACCTCCTCCTCCATCCTGCAATACCAGGTGCCACTGTCACCTCCTCCTCCCTCCTGCAATACCAGGTGCCACTGCCACCTCCTCCTCCATCCTGCAATACCAGGTGCCACTGTCACCTCCTCCTCCATCCTGCAATACCAGGTGCAACTGCCACCTCCTCCTCCATCCTGCAATACTAGGTGCCACTGTCACCTCCTCCTCCCTCCTGCAATACCAGGTGCCACTGCCACCTCCTCCTCCATCCTGCAATACCAGGTGCCACTGCCACCTCCTCCTCCATCCTGCAATACCAGGTGCCACTGCCACCTCCTCCTCCATCCTGCAATACCAGGTGCCACTGTCACCTCCTCCTCCCTCCTGCAATACCAGGTGCCACTGTCACCTCCTCCTCCATCCTGCAATACCAGGTGCCACTGCCACCTCCTCCTCCATCCTGCAATACCAGGTGCCACTGTCACCTCCTCCTCCCTCCTGCAATACCAGGTGCAACTGCCACCTCCTCCTCCATCCTGCAATACCAGGTGCCACTGTCACCTCCTCCTCCATCCTGCAATACCAGGTGCAACTGCCACCTCCTCCTCCATCCTGCAATACTAGGTGCCACTGTCACCTCCTCCTCCCTCCTGCAATACCAGGTGCCACTGCCACCTCCTCCTCCATCCTGCAATACCAGGTGCAACTGCCACCTCCTCCTCCATCCTGCAATACCAGGTGCAACTGCCACCTCCTCCTCCATCCTGCAATACCAGGTGCCACTGCCACCTCCTCCTCCCTCCTGCAATACCAGGTGCCACTGCCACCTCCTCCTCCCTCCTGCAATACCAGGTGCCACTGCCACCTCCTCCTCCATCCTGCAATACCAGGTGCAACTGCCACCTCCTCCTCCCTCCTGCAATACCAGGTGCCACTGCCACCTCATCCTCCCTCCTGCAATACCAGGTGCCACTGCCACCTCCTCCTCCATCCTGCAATACCAGGTGCAACTGCCACCTCCTCCTCCCTCCTGCAATACCAGGTGCCACTGCCACCTCCTCCTCCCTCCTGCAATACCAGGTGCCACTGCCACCTCCTCCTCCCTCCTGCAATACCAGGTGTCACTGC
Organism: Gastrophryne carolinensis; assembly: GCA_027917425.1. Lineage (NCBI taxonomy): Eukaryota > Metazoa > Chordata > Amphibia > Anura > Microhylidae > Gastrophryne > Gastrophryne carolinensis. The sequence continues at coordinate 8,258,008 of CM051241.1, forward strand.
CACCTCCTCCTCCATCCTGCAATACCAGGTGCAACTGCCACCTCCTCCTCCCTCCTGCAATACCAGGTGTCACTGTCACCTCATCCTCCCTCCTGCAATACCAGGTGCCACTGCCACCTCCTCCTCCCTCCTGCAATACCAGGTGCCACTGCCACCTCCTCCTCCCTCCTGCAATACCAGGTGTCACTGCCACCTCCTCCTCCCTCCTGCAATACCAGGTGTCACTGTCACCTCCTCCTCCCTCCTGCAATACCAGGTGCCACTGTCACCTCCTCCTCCCTCCTGCAATACCAGGTGCCACTGCCACCTCCTCCTCCATCCTGCAATACCAGGTGCCACTGCCACCTCCTCCTCCATCCTGCAATACCAGGTGTCACTGCCACCTCCTCCTCCCTCCTGCAATACCAGGTGTCACTGTCACCTCCTCCTCCATCCTGCAATACCAGGTGCCACTGCCACCTCCTCCTCCATCCTGCAATACCAGGTGTCACTGCCACCTCCTCCTCCATCCTGCAATACCAGGTGTCACTGTCACCTCCTCCTCCCTCCTGCAATACCAGGTGCCACTGCCACCTCCTCCTCCATCCTGCAATACCAGGTGTCACTGCCACCTCCTCCTCCATCCTGCAATACCAGGTGTCACTGTCACCTCATCCTCCCACCTGCAATACCAGGTGCCACTGTCCCCTCATCCTCCCTCCTGCAATACCAGGTGCCACTGTCACCTCCTCCTCCCTCCTGCAATACCAGGTGCCACTGCCACCTCCTCCTCCTCCTGCAATACCAGGTGTCACTGTCACCTCATCCTCCCACCTGCAATACCAGGTGCCACTGTCCCCTCATCCTCCCTCCTGCAATACCAGGTGCCACTGCCACCTCCTCCTCCCTCCTGCAATACCAGGTGCCACTGCCACCTCCTCCTCCCTCCTGCAATACCAGGTGCCACTGCCACCTCCTCCTCCCTCCTGCAATACCAGGTGCCACTGCCCCCTCCTCCTCCATCCTGCAATACCAGGTGCCACTGCCACCTCCTCCTCCCTCCTGCAATACCAGGTGCCACTGCCCCCTCCTCCTCCATCCTGCAATACCAGGTGCCACTGTCACCTCCTCCTCCTCCTGCAATACCAGGTGTCACTGCCACCTCCTCCTCCCTCCTGCAATACAAGGTGTCACTGTCACCCTCCTCCTCCCTCCTGCAATACCAGGTGTCACTGCCACCTCCTCCTCCCTCCTGCAATACAAGGTGTCACTGTCACCTCCTCCTCCCTCCTGCAATACCAGGTGTCACTGTCACCTCATCCTCCCACCTGCAATACCAGGTGTCACTGTCACCTCATCCTCCCACCTGCAATACCAGGTGCCACTGTCACCTCATCCTCCCTCCTGCAATACCAGGTGCCACTGCCACCTCCTCCTCCCTCCTGCAATACCAGGTGCCACTGCCACCTCCTCCTCCCTCCTGCAATACCAGGTGCCACTGCCACCCTCCTCCTCCTCCTGCAATACCAGGTGCAACTGCCACCTCCTCCTCCCTCCTGCAATACCAGTTGCCACTGCCACCTCCTCCTCCATCCTGCAATACCAGGTGCCACTGCCACCTCCTCCTCCTGCCACCTCCTCCTCCATCCTGCAATACCAGGTGTCACTGCCCCCTCCCCCTCCATCCTGCAATACCAGGTGTCACTGCCACCTCCTCCTCCCTCCTGCAATACCAGGTGTCACTGCCACCTCCTCCTCCATCCTGCAATACCAGGTGCCACTGTCACCTCATCCTCCCTCCTGCAATACCAGGTGTCACTGCCACCTCCTCCTCCATCCTGCAATACCAGGTGTCACTGCCCCCTCCTCCTCCATCCTGCAATAGCAGGTGCCACTGCCACCTCCTCCTCCATCCTGCAATACCAGGTGCCACTGCCACCTCCTCCTCCATCCTGCAATACCAGGTGCCACTGCCACCTCCTCCTCCATCCTGCAATACCAGGTGCCACTGTCACCTCCTCCTCCATCCTGCAATACCAGGTGCCACTGTCACCTCCTCCTCCCTCCTGCAATACCAGGTGCCACTGCCACCTCCTCCTCCTCCTGCAATACCAGGTGCCACTGCCACCTCCTCCTCCCTCCTGCAATACCAGGTGCCACTGCCACCTCCTCCTCCATCCTGCAATACCAGGTGTCACTGCCCCCTCCCCCTCCATCCTGCAATACCAGGTGCCACTGCCACCTCCTCCTCCGCCTGCAATACCAGGTGCCACTGCCACCTCCTCCTCCATCCTGCAATACCAGGTGTCACTGTCACCTCCTCCGCCCTCCTGCAATACCAGGTGCCACTGCCACCTCCTCCTCCATCCTGCAATACCAGGTGCCACTGTCACCTCATCCTCCCTCCTGCAATACCAGGTGTCACTGTCACCTCCTCCTCCATCCTGCAATACCAGGTGCCACTGTCACCTCATCCTCCCTCCTGCAATACCAGGTGTCACTGCCACCTCCTCCTCCCTCCTGCAATACCAGGTGTCACTGCCACCTCCTCCTCCCTCCTCCTGCAATACCAGGTGTCACTGCCACCTCCTCCTCCTCCTGCAATACCAGGTGTCACTGTCACCTCCTCCTCCCTCCTGCAATACCAGGTGTCACTGTCACCCTCCTCCTGCCATCCTGCAATACCAGGTGTCCACTGTCACCTCCTCCTCCCTCCTGCAATACCAGGTGTCACTGCCACCTCCTCCTCCCTCCTGCAATACCAGGTGTCACTGCCACCTCCTCCTCCCTCCTGCAATACCAGGTGTCACTGCCACCTCCTCCTCCTCCTGCAATACCAGGTGTCACTGCCACCTCCTCCTTCCTCCTGCAATACCAGGTGTCACTGCCACCTCCTCCTCCTCCTGCAATACCAGGTGCACTGCCACCTCCTCCTCCCTCCTGCAATACCAGGTGCCACTGCCACCTCCTCCTCCATCCTGCAATACCAGGTGCCACTGCCACCTCCTCCTCCATCCTGCAATACCAGGTGCCACTGCCACCTCCTCCTCCATCCTGCAATACCAGGTGTCACTGTCACCTCCTCCTCCATCCTGCAATACCAGGTGTCACTGCCACCTCCTCCTCCCTCCTGCAATACCAGGTGTCACTGCCACCTCCTCCTCCCTCCTGCAATACCAGGTGCCACTGCCACCTCCTCCTCCATCCTGCAATACCAGGTGTCACTGCCACCTCCTCCTCCATCCTGCAATACCAGGTGCCACTGCCACCTCCCTCTCCATCCTGCAATACCAGGTGTCACTGCCACCTCCCCTCCATCCTGCAATACCAGGTGTCACTGCCACCTCCTCCTCCCTCCTGCAATACCAGCTGCCACTGCCACCTCCTCCTCCCTCCTGCAATACCAGGTGCCACTGCCACCTCCTTCTCCATCCTGCAATACCAGGTGCCACTGCCATCTCCTCCTCCATCCTGCAATACCAGGTGCCACTGCCACCTCCTCCTCCCTCCTGCAATACCAGCTGCCACTGCCACCTCCTCCTCCCTCCTGCAATACCAGGTGCCACTGCCACCTCCTTCTCCATCCTGCAATACCAGCTGCCACTGCCACCTCCTCCTCCCTCCTGCAATACCAGGTGCCACTGCCACCTCCTTCTCCATCCTGCAATACCAGGTGCCACTGCCACCTCCTCCTCCATCCTGCAATACCAGGTGCCACTGCCACCTCCTCCTCCCTCCTGCAATACCAGGTGTCACTGCCACCTCCTCCTCCATCCTGCAATACCAGGTGCCACTGCCACCTCCCTCTCCATCCTGCAATACCAGGTGCCACTGCCACCTCCCCCTCCATCCTGCAATACAGGTGCCACTGTCACCTCCTCCTCCCTCCTGCAATACCAGGTGTCACTGCCACCTCCTCCTCCATCCTGCAATACCAGGTGCCACTGTCACCTCCTCCTCCATCCTGCAATACCAGGTGCCACTGTCACCTCCTCCTCCATCCTGCAATACCAGGTGCCACTGCCACCCCCTCCTCCTCCATCCTGCAATACCAGGTGCCACTGCCACCTCCTCCTCCATCCTGCAATATCAGGTGTCACTGCCACCTCCTCCTCCATCCTGCAATACCAGGTGCCACTGCCACCTCCTCCTCCATCCTGCAATACCAGGTGCCACTGCCACCTCCTCCTCCATCCTGCAATACCAGGTGCCACTGTCACGTCCTCCTCCCTCCTGCAATACCAGGTGCCACTGCCACCTCCTCCTCCATCCTGCAATACCAGGTGCCACTGCCACCTCCTCCTCCATCCTGCAATACCAGGTGTCACTGCCACCTCCTCCTCCCTCCTGCAATACCAGGTGTCACTGCCACCTCCTCCTCCATCCTGCAATACCAGGTGCCACTGCCACCCTCCTCCTCCCTCCTGCAATACCAGGTGTCACTGCCACCTCCTCCTCCCTCCTGCAATACCAGGTGCCACTGCCACCTCCTCCTCCATCCTGCAATACCAGGTGCCACTGCCATCTCCTCCTCCCTCCTGCAATACCAGGTGCCACTGCCACCTCCTCCTCCATCCTGCAATACCAGGTGCCACTTCCACCTCCTCCTCCATCCTGCAATACCAGGTGCCACTGCCACCTCCTCCTCCCTCCTGCAATACCAGGTGTCACTGTCACCTCCTCCTCCTTCCTGCAATACCAGGTGTCACTGCCACCTCCTCCTCCATCCTGCAATACCAGGTGCCACTGTCACCTCCTCCTCCCTCCTGCAATACCAGGTGCCACTGCACCTCCTCCTACATCCTGCAAATACCAGGTGCCACTGCCACCTCCTCCTCCATCCTGCAATACCAGGTGCCACTGCCACCTCCTCCTCCATCCTGCAATACCAGGTGTCACTGCCACCTCCTCCTCCCTCCTGCAATACCAGGTGTCACTGTCACCTCATTCTCCCTCCTGCAATAACAGGTGCCACTGCCACCTCCTCCTCCATCCTGCAATACCAGGTGCCAGTGCCACCTCTCCTCCTGCAATACCAGGTGTCACTGCCACCTCCTCCTCCATCCTGCAATACCAGGTGCCACTGCCACCTCCTCCTCCATCCTGCAATACCAGGTGCCACTGTCCACGTCCTCCTCCCTCCTGCAATACCAGGTGCCACTGCCACCTCCTCCTCCATCCTGCAATACCAGGTGCCACTGCCACCTCCTCCTCCATCCTGCAATACCAGGTGTCACTGCCACCTCCTCCTCCCTCCTGCAATACCAGGTGTCACTGCCACCTCCTCCTCCATCCTGCAATACCAGGTGCCACTGTCACCTCCTCCTCCCTCCTGCAATACCAGGTGCCACTGCCACCTCCTCCTACATCCTGCAATACCAGGTGCCACTGCCACCTCCTCCTCCATCCTGCAATACCAGGTGCCACTGCCACCTCCTCCTCCATCCTGCAATACCAGGTGCCACTGTCACCTCCTCCTCCCTCCTGCAATACCAGGTGCCACTGCCACCTCCTCCTCCATCCTGCAATACCAGGTGCCACTGTCACCTCCTCCATCCTGCAATACCAGGTGCAACTGCCACCTCCTCCTCCATCCTGCAATACCAGGTGTCACTGCCACCTCCTCCTCCATCCTGCAATACCAGGTGCCACTGCCACCTCCTCCTCCCTCCTGCAATACCAGGTGTCACTGCCACCTCCTCCTCCATCCTGCAATACCAGGTGCCACTGCCACCTCCTCCTCCATCCTGCAATACCAGGTGCAACTGCCACCTCCTCCTCCATCCTGCAATACCACGTGCCACTGTCACCTCCTCCTCCCTCCTGCAATACCAGGTGCCACTGTCACCTCCTCCTCCCTCCTGCAATACCAGGTGCCACTGTCACCTCCTCCTCCCTCCTGCAATACCAGGTGCCACTGCCACCTCCTCCTCCCTCCTGCAATACCAGTGCCACTGTCACCTCCTCCTCCATCCTGCAATACCAGGTGCAACTGCCACCTCCTCCTCCATCCTGCAATATCAGGTGCCACTGTCACCTCCTCCTCCATCCTGCAATACCAGGTGCAACTGCCACCTCCTCCTCCATCCTGCAATACCAGGTGCACTGCCACCTCCTCCTCCATCCTGCAATACCAGGTGCCACTGCACCTCCTCCTCCCTCCTGCAATACCAGGTGCCACTGCCACCTCCTCCTCCATCCTGCAATACCAGGTGCCACTGTCACCTCCTCCTCCCTCCTGCATACCAGGTGCCACTGCCACCTCCTCCTCCATCCTGCAATACCAGGTGCCACTGTCACCTCCTCCTCCATCCTGCAATACCAGGTGCAACTGCCACCTCCTCCTCCATCCTGCAATACTAGGTGCCACTGTCACCTCCTCCTCCCTCCTGCAATACCAGGTGCCACTGCCACCTCCTCCTCCATCCTGCAATACCAGGTGCCACTGCCACCCCTCCTCCTCCATCCTGCAATACCAGGTGCCACTGCCACCTCCTCCTCCATCCTGCAATACCAGGTGCCACTGTCACCTCCTCCTCCCTCCCTGCAATACCAGGTGCCACTGTCACCTCCTCCTCCATCCTGCAATACCAGGTGCCACTGCCACCTCCTCCTCCATCCTGCAATACCAGGTGCCACTGTCACCTCCTCTCCCTCCTGCAATACCAGGTGCCACTGCCACCTCCTCCTCCATCCTGCAATACCAGGTGCCACTGTCACCTCCTCCTCCATCCTGCAATACCAGGTGCAACTGCCACCTCCCTCCCTCCATCCTGCAATACTAGGTGCCACTGTCCACCTCCTCCTCCCTCCTGCAATACCAGGTGCCACTGCCACCTCCTCCTCCATCCTGCAATACCAGGTGCAACTGCCACCTCCTCCTCCATCCTGCAATACCAGGTGCAACTGCCACCTCCTCCTCCATCCTGCAATACCAGGTGCCACTGCCACCTCCTCCTCCCTCCTGCAATACCAGGTGCCACTGCCACCTCCTCCTCCCTCCTGCAATACCAGGTGCCACTGCCACCTCCTCCTCCATCCTGCAATACCAGGTGCAACTGCCACCTCCTCCTCCCTCCTGCAATACCAGGTGCCACTGCCACCTTCATCCTCCCTCCTGCAATACCAGGTGCCACTGCCACCCTCCTCCTCCATCCTGCAATACCAGGTGCAACTGCCACCTCCTCCTCCCTCCTGCAATACCAGGTGCCACTGCCACCTCCTCCTCCCTCCTGCAATACCAGGTGCCACTGCACCTCCTCCTCCCTCCTGCAATACCAGGTGTCACTGCCACCTCCTCCTCCATCCTGCAATACCAGGTGCAACTGTCACTCATCCTCCCTCCTGCAATACCAGGTGCCACTGCACCCCCTCCTCCCTCCTGCAATACCAGGTGTCACTGCCACCTCCTCCTCCATCCTGCAATACCAGGTGCCACTGCCACCTCCTCCTCCCTCCTGCAATACCAGGTGTCACTGTCACCTCATTCCTCCCTCCTGCAATAACAGGTGCCACTGCCACCTCTCTCCTCCATCCTGCAATACCAGGTGCCACTGCCACCCTCCTCCCTCCTGCAATACCAGGTGTCACTGCCACCTCCTCCTCCATCCTGCAATACCAGGTGCCACTGCCACCTCCTCCTCCTGCAATACCAGGTGTCACTGCCACCTCCTCCTCCCTCCTGCAATACCAGGTGCCACTGCCACCTCCTCCTCCCTCCTGCAATACCAGGTGCCACTGCCACCTCCTCCTCCATCCTGCAATACCAGGTGCCACTGCCACCTCCTCCTCCATCCTGCAATACCAGGTGCCACTGTCACCTCCTCCTCCATCCTGCAATTCCAGGTGCCACTGTCACCTCATCCTCCCTCCTGCAATACCAGGTGCCACTGCCACCTCCTCCTCCATCCTGCAATACCAGGTGCCACTGCCACCTCCTCCTCCTGCAATACCAGGTGTCACTGCCCACCTCCTCCTCCCTCCTGCAATACCAGGTGCCACTGCCACCTCCTCCTCCATCCTGCAATACCAGGTGTCACTGCCACCTCCTCCTCCCTCCTGCAATACCAGGTGCCACTGCCACCTCCTTCTCCATCCTGCAATACCAGCTGCCACTGCCACCTCCTCCTCCCTCCTGCAATACCAGGTGCCACTGCCACCTCCTTCTCCATCCTGCAATACCAGGTGCCACTGCCATCTCCTCCTCCATCCTGCAATACCAGGTGCCACTGCCACCTCCTCCTCCCTCCTGCAATACCAGCTGCCACTGCCACCTCCTCCTCCCTCCTGCAATACCAGGTGCCACTGCCACCTCCTTCTCCATCCTGCAATACCAGCTGCCACTGCCACCTCCTCCTCCCTCCTGCAATACCAGGTGCCACTGCCACCCTCCTTCTCCATCCTGCAATACCAGGTGCCACTGCCACCTCCTCCTCCATCCTGCAATACCAGGTGCCACTGCCACCTCCTCCTCCCTCCTGCAATACCAGGTGTCACTGCCACCTCCTCCTCCATCCTGCAATACCAGGTGCCACTGCCACCTCCCTCTCCATCCTGCAATACCAGGTGCCACTGCCACCTCCCCCTCCATCCTGCAATACCAGGTGCCACTGTCACCTCCCTCCTCCCTCCTGCAATACCAGGTGTCACTGCCACCTCCTCCTCCATCCTGCAATACCAGGTGCCACTGTCACCTCCTCCTCCATCCTGCAATACCAGGTGCCACTGTCACCTCCTCCTCCATCCTGCAATACCAGGTGCCACTGCCACCCCCTCCTCCTCCATCCTGCAATACCAGGTGCCACTGCCACCTCCTCCTCCATCCTGCAATACCAGGTGTCACTGCCACCTACTCCTCCATCCTGCAATACCAGGTGCCACTGTCACCTCCTCCTCCATCCTGCAATACCAGGTGCCACTGCCACCTCCTCCTCCATCCTGCAATACCAGGTGCCACTGTCACGTCCTCCTCCCTCCTGCAATACCAGGTGCCACTGCCACCTCCTCCTCCATCCTGCAATACCAGGTGCCACTGCCACCTCCTCCTCCATCCTGCAATACCAGGTGTCACTGCCACCTCCTCCTCCCTCCTGCAATACCAGGTGTCACTGCCACCTCCTCCTCCATCCTGCAATACCAGGTGCCACTGCCACCTCCTCCTCCCTCCTGCAATACCAGGTGTCACTGCCACCTCCTCCTCCCTCCTGCAATACCAGGTGCCACTGCCACCTCCTCCTCCATCCTGCAATACCAGGTGCCACTGCCATCTCCTCCTCCCTCCTGCAATACCAGGTGCCACTGCCACCTCCTCCTCCATCCTGCAATACCAGGTGCCACTTCCACCTCCTCCTCCATCCTGCAATACCAGGTGCCACTGCCACCTCCTCCTCCCTCCTGCAATACCAGGTGTCACTGTCACCTCCTCCTCCTTCCTGCAATACCAGGTGTCACTGGCCACCTCCTCCTCCATCCTGCAATACCAGGTGCCACTGTCACCTCCTCCTCCCTCCTGCAATACCAGGTGCCACTGCCACCTCCTCCTACATCCTGCAATACCAGGTGCCACTGCCACCTCCTCCTCCATCCTGCAATACCAGGTGCCACTGCCCGACCCTCCTCCTCCATCCTGCAATACCAGGTGTCACTGCCACCTCCTCCTCCCTCCTGCAATACCAGGTGTCACTGTCACCTCATTCTCCCTCCTGCAATAACAGGTGCCACTGCCACCTCCTCCTCCATCCTGCAATACCAGGTGCCAGTGCCACCTCCTCCTCCTGCAATACCAGGTGTCACTGCCACCTCCTCCTCCATCCTGCAATACCAGGTGCCACTGCCACCTCCTCCTCCATCCTGCAATACCAGGTGCCACTGTCACGTCCTCCTCCCTCCTGCAATACCAGGTGCCACTGCCACCTCCTCCTCCATCCTGCAATACCAGGTGCCACTGCCACCTCCTCCTCCATCCTGCAATACCAGGTGTCACTGCCACCTCCTCCTCCCTCCTGCAATACCAGGTGTCACTGCACCTCCTCCTCCATCCTGCAATACCAGGTGCCACTGTCACCTCCTCCTCCCTCCTGCAATACCAGGTGCCACTGCCACCTCCTCCTACATCCTGCAATACCAGGTGCCACTGCCACCCTCCTCCTCCATCCTGCAATACCAGGTGCCACTGCACCTCCTCCTCCATCCTGCAATACCAGGTGCCCACTGTCACCTCCTCCTCCCTCCTGCAATACCAGGTGCCACTGCCACCTCCTCCTCCATCCTGCAATACCAGGTGCCACTGTCACCTCCTCCATCCTGCAATACCAGGTGCAACTGCCACCTCCTCCTCCATCCTGCAATACCAGGTGTCACTGCACCTCCTCCTCCATCCTGCAATACCAGGTGCCACTGCCACCTCCTCCTCCCTCCTGCAATACCAGGTGTCACTGCCACCTCCTCCTCCATCCTGCAATACCAGGTGCCACTGCCACCTCCTCCTCCATCCTGCAATACCAGGTGCAACTGCCACCTCCTCCTCCATCCTGCAATACCACGTGCCACTGTCACCTCCTCCTCCCTCCTGCAATACCAGGTGCCACTGTCACCTCCTCCTCCCTCCTGCAATACCAGGTGCCACTGTCACCTCCTCCTCCCTCCTGCAATACCAGGTGCCACTGCCACCTCCTCCTCCCTCCTGCAATACCAGGGTGCCACTGTCACCTCCTCCTCCATCCTGCAATACCAGGTGCAACTGCCACCTCCTCCTCCATCCTGCAATATCAGGTGCCACTGTCACCTCCTCCTCCATCCTGCAATACCAGGTGCAACTGCCACCTCCTCCTCCATCCTGCAATACCAGGTGTCACTGCCACCTCCTCCTCCATCCTGCAATACCAGGTGCCACTGCCACCTCCTCCTCCCTCCTGCAATACCAGGTGCCACTGCCACCTCCTCCTCCATCCTGCAATACCAGGTGCCACTGTCACCTCCTCCTCCCTCCTGCAATACCAGGTGCCACTGCCACCTCCTCCTCCATCCTGCAATACCAGGTGCCACTGTCACCTCCTCCTCCATCCTGCAATACCAGGTGCAACTGCCACCTCCTCCTCCATCCTGCAATACCAGGTGCCACTGTCACCTCCTCCTCCCTCCTGCAATACCAGGTGCCACTGCCACCTCCTCCTCCATCCTGCAATACCAGGTGCCACTGCCACCTCCTCCTCCATCCTGCAATGCCAGGTGCCACTGCCACCTCCTCCTCCATCCTGCAATACCAGGTGCCACTGTCACCTCCTCCTCCCTCCTGCAATACCAGGTGCCACTGTCACCTCCTCCTCCATCCTGCAATACCAGGTGCCACTGCCACCTCCTCCTCCATCCTGCAATACCAGGTGCCACTGTCACCTCCTCCTCCCTCCTGCAATACCAGGTGCCACTGCCACCTCCTCCTCCATCCTGCAATACCAGGTGCCACTGTCACCTCCTCCTCCATCCTGCAATACCAGGTGCAACTGCCACCTCCTCCTCCATCCTGCAATACTAGGTGCCACTGTCACCTCCTCCTCCCTCCTGCAATACCAGGTGCCACTGCCACCTCCTCCTCCATCCTGCAATACCAGGTGCAACTGCCACCTCCTCCTCCATCCTGCAATACCAGGTGCAACTGCACCTCCTCCTCCCATCCTGCAATACAGGTGCCACTGCCACCTCCTCCTCCCTCCTGCAATACCAGGTGCCACTGCCACCTCCTCCTCCCTCCTGCAATACCAGGTGCCACTGCCACCTCCTCCTCCATCCTGCAATACCAGGTGCAACTGCCACCTCCTCCTCCCTCCTGCAATACCAGGTGCCACTGCCACCTCATCCTCCCTCCTGCAATACCAGGTGCCACTGCCACCTCCTCCTCCATCCTGCAATACCAGGTGCAACTGCCACCTCCTCCTCCCTCCTGCAATACCAGGTGCCACTGCCACCTCCTCCTCCCTCCTGCAATACCAGGTGCCACTGCCACCTCCTCCTCCCTCCTGCAATACCAGGTGTCACTGCCACCTCCTCCTCCATCCTGCAATACCAGGTGCAACTGTCACCTCATCCTCCCTCCTGCAATACCAGGTGCCACTGCCACCCCCTCCTCCCTCCTGCAATACCAGGTGTCACTGCCACCTCCTCCTCCATCCTGCAATACCAGGTGCCACTGCCACCTCCTCCTCCCTCCTGCAATACCAGGTGTCACTGTCACCTCATTCTCCCTCCTGCAATAACAGGTGCCACTGCCACCTCCTCCTCCATCCTGCAATACCAGGTGCCACTGCCACCTCCTCCTCCTGCAATACCAGGTGTCACTGCCACCTCCTCCTCCATCCTGCAATACCAGGTGCCACTGCCACCTCCTCCTCCTGCAATACCAGGTGTCACTGCCACCTCTCCTCCCTCCTGCAATACCAGGTGCCACTGCCACCTCCTCCTCCCTCCTGCAATACCAGGTGCCACTGCCACCTCCTCCTCCATCCTGCAATACCAGGTGCCACTGCCACCTCCTCCTCCATCCTGCAATACCAGGTGCCACTGTCACCTCCTCCTCCATCCTGCAATTCCAGGTGCCACTGTCACCTCATCCTCCCTCCTGCAATACCAGGTGCCACTGCCACCTCCTCCTCCATCCTGCAATACCAGGTGCCACTGCCACCTCCTCCTCCTGCAATACCAGGTGTCACTGCCACCTCCTCCTCCCTCCTGCAATACCAGGTGCCACTGCCACCTCCTCCTCCATCCTGCAATACCAGGTGTCACTGCCACCTCGTCCTCCATCCTGCAATACCAGGTGCCACTGCCACCCCCCTCCTCCATCCTGCAATACCAGGTGCCACTGCCACCTCCTCCTCCATCCTGCAATACCAGGTGCCACTGTCACCTCCTCCTCCATCCTGCAATTCCAGGTGCCACTGTCACCTCATCCTCCTCCTGCAATACCAGGTGTCACTGCCACCTCCTCCTCCCTCCTGCAATACCAGGTGCCACTGCACCTCCTCCTCCATCCTGCAATACCAGGTGCCACTGCCACCTCCTCCTCCATCCTGCAATACCAGGTGCCACTGTCACCTCCTCCTCCATCCTGCAATTCCAGGTGCCACTGTCACCTCATCCTCCCTCCTGCAATACCAGGTGTCACTGCCACCTCCTCCTCCCTCCTGCAATACCAGGTGTCACTGTCACCTCATCCTCCCTCCTGCAATACCAGGTGTCACTGCCACCTCCTCCTCCCTCCTGCAATACCAGGTGTCACTGCCACCCCCTCCTCCCTCCTGCAATACCAGGTGCCACTGTCACCTCCTCCTCCATCCTGCAATACCAGGTGCCACTGCCACCTCCTCCTCCCTCCTGCAATACCAGGTGTCACTGCCACCTCCTCCTCCCTCCTGCAATACCAGGTGCCACTGTCACCTCCTCCTCCATCCTGCAATTCCAGGTGTCACTGTCACCTCATCCTCCCTCCTGCAATACCAGGTGTCACTGCCACCTCCTCCTCCCTCCTGCAATACCAGGTGCCACTGTCACCTCCTCCTCCATCCTGCAATTCCAGTGTCACTGTCACCTCATCCTCCCTCCTGCAATACCAGGTGTCACTGCCACCTCCTCCTCCCTCCTGCAATACCAGGTGTCACTGTCACCTCATCCTCCCTCCTGCAATACCAGGTGCCACTGCCACCTCCTCCTCCCTCCTGCAATACCAGGTGCCACTGCCACCTCCTCCTCCCTCCTGCAATACCAGGTGTCACTGCCACCTCCTCCTCCCTCCTGCAATACCAGGTGTCACTGCCACCTCCTCCTCCATCCTGCAATACCAGGTGTCACTGTCACCTCCTCCTCCCTCCTGCAATACCAGGTGCCACTGTCACCTCCTCCTCCCTCCTGCAATACCAGGTGCCACTGCCACCTCCTCCTCCATCCTGCAATACCAGGTGCCACTGCCACCTCCTCCTCCATCCTGCAATACCAGGTGTCACTGCCACCTCCTCCTCCCTCCTGCAATACCAGGTGTCACTGTCACCTCCTCCTCCATCCTGCAATACCAGGTGCCACTGCCACCTCCTCCTCCATCCTGCAATACCAGGTGTCACTGCCACCTCCTCCTCCATCCTGCAATACCAGGTGTCACTGTCACCTCCTCCTCCCTCCTGCAATACCAGGTGCCACTGCCACCTCCTCCTCCATCCTGCAATACCAGGTGCACTGCCACCTCCTCCTCCATCCTGCAATACCAGGTGTCACTGCACCTCATCCTCCCACCTGCAATACCAGGTGCCACTGTCCCCTCATCCTCCCTCCTGCAATACCAGGTGCCACTGTCACCTCCTCCTCCCTCCTGCAATACCAGGTGCCACTGCCACCTCCTCCTCCTCCTGCAATACCAGGTGTCACTGTCACCTCCTCCTCCCACCTGCAATACCAGGTGCCACTGTCCCCTCATCCTCCCTCCTGCAATACCAGGTGCCACTGCCACCTCCTCCTCCCTCCTGCAATACCAGGTGCCACTGCCACCTCCTCCTCCCTCCTGCAATACCAGGTGCCACTGCCACCTCCTCCTCCCTCCTGCAATACCAGGTGCCACTGCTCCCCCTCCTCCTCCATCCTGCAATACCAGGTGCCACTGCCACCTCCTCCTCCCTCCTGCAATACCAGGTGCCACTGCCCCCTCCTCCTCCATCCTGCAATACCAGGTGCCACTGTCACCTCCTCCTCCCTCCTGCAATACCAGGTGTCACTGCCACCTCCTCCTCCCTCCTGCAATACAAGGTGTCACTGTCACCTCCTCCTCCCTCCTGCAATACCAGGTGTCACTGCCACCCTCCTCCTCCCTCCTGCAATACAAGGTGTCACTGTCACCTCCTCCTCCCTCCTGCAATACCAGGTGTCACTGTCACCTCATCCTCCCACCTGCAATACCAGGTGTCACTGTCACCTCATCCTCCCACCTGCAATACCAGGTGCCACTGTCACTCATCCTCCCTCCTGCAATACCAGGTGCCACTGCCACCTCCTCCTCCCTCCTGCAATACCAGGTGCCACTGCCACCTCCTCCTCCCTCCTGCAATACCAGGTGCCACTGCCACCTCCTCCTCCTCCTGCAATACCAGGTGTCAACTGCCACCTCCTCCTCCCTCCTGCAATACCAGTTGCCACTGCCACCTCCTCCTCCCTCCTGCAATACCAGGTGCCACTGCCACCTCCTCCTCCATCCTGCAATACCAGGTGCCACTGCCACCTCCTCCTCCCTCCTGCAATACCAGGTGCCACTGCCACCTCCTCCTCCATCCTGCAATACCAGGTGTCACTGCCCCCTCCCCCTCCATCCTGCAATACCAGGTGTCACTGCCACCTCCTCCTCCCTCCTGCAATACCAGGTGTCACTGCCACCTCCTCCTCCATCCTGCAATACCAGGTGCCACTGCCACCTCATCCTCCCTCCTGCAATACCAGGTGTCACTGCCACCTCCTCCTCCATCCTGCAATACCAGGTGTCACTGCCCCCTCCCTCCTCCATCCTGCAATAGCAGGTGCCACTGCCACCTCCTCCTCCATCCTGCAATACCAGGTGCCACTGCCCACCTCCTCCTCCATCCTGCAATACCAGGTGCCACTGCCACCTCCTCCTCCATCCTGCAATACCAGGTGCCACTGTCACCTCCTCCTCCATCCTGCAATACCAGGTGCCACTGTCACCTCCTCCTCCTCCTGCAATACCAGGTGCCACTGCCACCTCCTCCTCCTCCTGCAATACCAGGTGCCACTGCCACCTCCTCCTCCCTCCTGCAATACCAGGTGCCACTGCCACCTTCCTCCTCCATCCTGCAATACCAGGTGTCACTGCCCCCTCCCCCTCCATCCTGCAATACCAGGTGTCACTGCCACCTCCTCCGCCTGCAATACCAGGTGCCACTGCCACCTCCTCCTCCATCCTGCAATACCAGGTGTCACTGTCACCTCCTCCGCCCTCCTGCAATACCAGGTGCCACTGCCACCCTCCTCCTCCATCCTGCAATACCAGGTGCCACTGTCACCTCATCCTCCCTCCTGCAATACCAGGTGTCACTGTCACCTCCTCCTCCATCCTGCAATACCAGGTGCCACTGTCACCTCATCCTCCCTCCTGCAATACCAGGTGTCACTGCCACCTCCTCCTCCCTCCTGCAATACCAGGTGTCACTGCCACCCTCCTCCTCCCTCCTGCAATACCAGGTGTCACTGCCACCTCCTCCTCCTCCTGCAATACCAGGTGTCACTGTCACCTCCTCCTCCCTCCTGCATACCAGGTGTCACTGTCACCTCCTCCTCCATCCTGCAATACCAGGTGCCACTGTCACCTCATCCTCCCTCCTGCAATACAGGTGTCACTGCCACCTCCTCCTCCCTCCTGCAATACCAGGTGTCACTGCCACCTCCTCCTCCCTCCTGCAATACCAGGTGTCACTGCCACCTCCTCCTCCTCCTGCAATACCAGGTGTCACTGCCACCTCCTCCTTCCTCCTGCAATACCAGGTGTCACTGCCACCTCCTCCTTCCTCCTGCAATACCAGGTGTCACTTGCCACCTCCTCCTCCCTCCTGCAATACCAGGTGCCACTGCCACCTCCTCCTCCATCCTGCAATACCAGGTGCCACTGCCACCTCCTCCTCCATCCTGCAATACCAGGTGCCACTGCCACCTCCTCCTCCATCCTGCAATACCAGGTGTCACTGTCACCTCCTCCTCCATCCTGCAATACCAGGTGTCACTGCCACCTCCTCCTCCCTCCTGCAATACCAGGTGTCACTGCCACCTCCTCCTCCCTCCTGCAATACCAGGTGCCACTGCCACCTCCTCCTCCATCCTGCAATACCAGTGTCACTGCCACCTCCTCCTCCATCCTGCAATACCAGGTGTCACTGCCACCTCCCTCTCCATCCTGCAATACCAGGTGTCACTGCCACCTCCCCTCCATCCTGCAATACCAGGTGTCACTGCCACCTCCTCCTCCCTCCTGCAATACCAGCTGCCACTGCCACCCTCCTCCTCCCTCCTGCAATACCAGGTGCCACTGCCACCGTCCTTCTCCATCCTGCAATACCAGGTGCCACTGCCATCTCCTCCTCCATCCTGCAATACCAGGTGCCACTGCCACCTTCCTCCTCCCTCCTGCAATACCAGCTCTGCCACTGCCACCTCCTCCTCCCCACCTCCTTCTCCATCCTGCAATACCAGCTGCCACTGCCACCTCCTCCTCCCTCCTGCAATACCAGGTGCCACTGCCACCTCCTTCTCCATCCTGCAATACCAGGTGCCACTGCCACCTCCTCCTCCATCCTGCAATACCAGGTGCCACTGCCACCTCCTCCTCCCTCCTGCAATACCAGGTGTCACTGCCACCTCCTCCTCCATCCTGCAATACCAGGTGCCACTGCCACCTCCCTCTCCATCCTGCAATACCAGGTGCCACTGCCACCTCCCCCTCCATCCTGCAATACCAGGTGCCACTGTCACCTCCTCCTCCCTCCTGCAATACCAGGTGTCACTGCCACCTCCTCCTCCATCCTGCAATACCAGGTGCCACTGTCACCTCCTCCTCCATCCTGCAATACCAGGTGCCACTGTCACCTCCTCCTCCATCCTGCAATACCAGGTGCCACTGCCACCCCCTCCTCCTCCATCCTGCAATACCAGGTGCCACTGCCACCTCCTCCTCCATCCTGCAATACCAGGTGTCACTGCCACCTCCTCCTCCATCCTGCAATACCAGGTGCCACTGTCACCTCCTCCTCCATCCTGCAATTCCAGGTGCCACTGTCACCTCATCCTCCCTCCTGCAATACCAGGTGTCACTGCCACCTCCTCCTCCATCCTGCAATACCAGGTGCCACTGCCACCTCCCTCTCCATCCTGCAATACCAGGTGTCACTGCCACCTCCTCCTCCCTCCTGCAATACCAGGTGCCACTGTCACCTCCTCCTCCATCCTGCAATTCCAGGTGCCACTGTCACCTCATCCTCCCTCCTGCAATACCAGGTGTCACTGCCACCTCCTCCTCCATCCTGCAATACCAGGTGCCACTGCCACCTCCTCCTCCATCCTGCAATACCAGGTGCCACTGCCACCTCCTCCTCCATCCTGCAATACCAGGTGCCACTGTCACCTCCTCCTCCATCCTGCAATTCCAGGTGCCACTGTCACCTCATCCTCCCTCCTGCAATACCAGGTGTCACTGCCACCTCCTCCTCCCTCCTGCAATACCAGGTGTCACTGTCACCTCATCCTCCCTCCTGCAATACCAGGTGTCACTGCCACCTCCTCCTCCCTCCTGCAATACCAGGTGTCACTGCCACCCCCTCCTCCCTCCTGCAATACCAGGTGCCACTGTCACCTCCTCCTCCATCCTGCAATACCAGGTGCCACTGCCACCTCCTCCTCCCTCCTGCAATACCAGGTGTCACTGCCACCTCCTCCTCCCTCCTGCAATACCAGGTGCCACTGTCACCTCCTCCTCCATCCTGCAATTCCAGGTGTCACTGTCACCTCATCCTCCCTCCTGCAATACCAGGTGTCACTGCCACCTCCTCCTCCCTCCTGCAATACCAGGTGCCACTGTCACCTCCTCCTCCATCCTGCAATTCCAGGTGTCACTGTCACCTCATCCTCCCTCCTGCAATACCAGGTGTCACTGCCACCTCCTCCTCCCTCCTGCAATACCAGGTGTCACTGTCACCTCATCCTCCCTCCTGCAATACCAGGTGCCACTGCCACCTCCTCCTCCCTCCTGCAATACCAGGTGCCACTGCCACCTCCTCCTCCCTCCTGCAATACCAGGTGTCACTGCCACCTCCTCCTCCCTCCTGCAATACCAGGTGTCACTCCCACCTCCTCCTCCATCCTGCAATACCAGGTGTCACTGTCACCTCCTCCTCCCTCCTGCAATACCAGGTGCCACTGTCACCTCCTCCTCCCTCCTGCAATACCAGGTGCCACTGCCACCTCCTCCTCCATCCTGCAATACCAGGTGCCACTGCCACCTCCTCCTCCATCCTGCAATACCAGGTGTCACTGCCACCTCCTCCTCCCTCCTGCAATACCAGGTGTCACTGTCACCTCCTCCTCCATCCTGCAATACCAGGTGCCACTGCCACCTCCTCCTCCATCCTGCAATACCAGGTGTCACTGCCACCTCCTCCTCCATCCTGCAATACCAGGTGTCACTGTCACCTCCTCCTCCCTCCTGCAATACCAGGTGCCACTGCCACCTCCTCCTCCATCCTGCAATACCAGGTGTCACTGCCACCTCCTCCTCCATCCTGCAATACCAGGTGTCACTGTCACCTCATCCTCCCACCTGCAATACCAGGTGCCACTGTCCCCTCATCCTCCTCCTGCAATACCAGGTGCCACTGTCACCTCCTCCTCCCTCCTGCAATACCAGGTGCCACTGCCACCTCCTCCTCCTCCTGCAATACCAGGTGTCACTGTCACCTCATCCTCCCACCTGCAATACCAGGTGCCACTGTCCCCTCTCATCCTCTCCTCCTGCAATACCAGGTGCCACTGCCACCTCCTCCTCCCTCCTGCAATACCAGGTGCCACTGCCACCTCCTCCTCCCTCCTGCAATACCAGGTGCCACTGCCACCTCCTCCTCCCTCCTGCAATACCAGGTGCCACTGCCCCCCTCCTCCTCCATCCTGCAATACCAGGTGCCACTGCCACCTCCTCCTCCCTCCTGCAATACCAGGTGCCACTGCCCCCTCCTCCTCCATCCTGCAATACCAGGTGCCACTGTCACCTCCTCCTCCTCCTGCAATACCAGGTGTCACTGCCACCTCCTCCTCCCTCCTGCAATACAAGGTGTCACTGTCACCTCCTCCTCCCTCCTGCAATACCAGGTGTCACTGCCACCTCCTCCTCCCTCCTGCAATACAAGGTGTCACTGTCACCTCCTCCTCCCTCCTGCAATACCAGGTGTCACTGTCCACCTCATCCTCCCACCTGCAATACCAGGTGTCACTGTCACCTCAACCTCCCACCTGCAATACCAGGTGCCACTGTCACCTCATCCTCCCTCCTGCAATACCAGGTGCCACTGCCACCTCCTCCTCCCTCCTGCAATACCAGGTGCCACTGCCACCTCCTCCTCCTCCTGCAATACCAGGTGCAACTGCCACCTCCTCCTCCCTCCTGCAATACCAGTTGCCACTGCACCTCCTCCTCCCTCCTGCAATACCAGGTGCCACTGCCACCTCCTCCATCCATCCTGCAATACCAGGTGCCACTGCCACCTCCTCCTCCCTCCTGCAAACCAGGCCTGCACCTCCTCCTCCATCCTGCAATACCAGGTGTCACTGCCCCCCTCCCCCTCCATCCTGCAATACCAGGTGTCACTGCCACCTCCTCCTCCCTCCTGCAATACCAGGTGTCACTGCCACCTCCTCCTCCATCCTGCAATACCAGGTGCCACTGTCACCTCATCCTCCCTCCTGCAATACCAGGTGTCACTGCCACCTCCTCCTCCATCCTGCAATACCAGGTGTCACTGCCCCCTCCTCCTCCATCCTGCAATAGCAGGTGCCACTGCCACCTCCTCCTCCATCCTGCAATACCAGGTGCCACTGCCACCTCCTCCTCCATCCTGCAATACCCAGGTGCCACTGCCACCTCCTCCTCCATCCTGCAATACCAGGTGCCACTGTCACCTCCTCCTCCATCCTGCAATACCAGGTGCCACTGTCACCTCCTCCTCCCTCCTGCAATACCAGGTGCCACTGCCACCTCCTCCTCCTCCTGCAATACCAGGTGCCACTGCCACCTCCTCCTCCCTCCTGCAATACCAGGTGCCACTGCCACCTCCTCCTCCATCCTGCAATACCAGGTGTCACTGCCCCCTCCCCCTCCATCCTGCAATACCAGGTGTCACTGCCACCTCCTCCGCCTGCAATACCAGGTGCCACTGCCACCTCCTCCTCCATCCTGCAATACCAGGTGTCACTGTCACCGTCCTCCGCCCTCCTGCAATACCAGGTGCCACTGCCACCTCCTCCTCAATCCTGCAATACCAGGTGCCACTGTCACCTCATCCCTCCCTCCTGCAATACCAGGTGTCACTGCCACCTCCTCCTCCACCCTGCAATATCAGGTGTCACTGTCACCTCCTCCTCCATCCTGCAATACCAGGTGCCACTGTCACCTCCTCCTCCATCCTGCAATACCAGGTGCCACTGTCACCTCATCCTCCCTCCTGCAATACCAGGTGTCACTGCCACCTCCTCCTCCCTCCTGCAATACCAGGTGTCACTGCCACCTCCTCCTCCCTCCTGCAATACCAGGTGTCACTGCCACCCTCCTCCTCCTCCCTGCAATACCAGGTGTCACTGTCCACCTCCTCCTCCCTCCTGCAATACCAGGTGTCACTGTCACCTCCTCCTCCATCCTGCAATACCAGGTGCCACTGTCACCTCATCCTCCCTCCTGCAATACCAGGTGTCACTGCCACCTCCTCCTCCTCCTGCAATACCAGGTGTCACTCGCCACCTCCTCCTCCCCTCCTGCAATACCAGGTGTCACTGCCACCCTCCTCCTCCCTGCAATACCAGGGTGTCACTGCCACCTCCTCCTTCCTCCTGCAATACCAGGTGTCACTGCCACCTCCTCCTTCCTCCTGCAATACCAGGTGTCACTGCCACCTCCTCCTCCCTCCTGCAATACCAGGTGCCACTGCCACCTCCTCCTCCATCCTGCAATACCAGGTGCCACTGCCCACCTCCTCCTCCATCCTGCAATACCAGGTGCCACTGCCACCTCCTCCTCCATCCTGCAATACCAGGTGTCACTGTCACCTCCTCCTCCATCCTGCAATACCAGGTGTCACTGCCACCTCCTCCTCCCTCCTGCAATACCAGGTGTCACTGCCACCTCCTCCTCCCTCCTGCAATACCAGGTGCCACTGCCACCTCCTCCTCCATCCTGCAATACCAGGTGTCACTGCCACCTCCTCCTCCATCCTGCAATACCAGGTGCCACTGCCACCTCCCTCTCCATCCTGCAATACCAGGTGTCACCTGCCACCTCCCCCTCCATCCTGCAATACCAGGTGTCACTGCCACCTTCCTCCTCCCTCCTGCAATACCAGCTGCCACTGCCACCTCCTCCTCCCTCCTGCAATACCAGGTGCCACTGCCACCTCCTTCTCCATCCTGCAATACCAGGTGCCACTGCCATCTCCTCCTCCATCCTGCAATACCAGGTGCCACTGCCACCCTCCTCCTCCCTCCTGCAATACCAGCTGCCACTGCCACCCTCCTCCTCCCTCCTGCAATACCAGGTGCCACTGCCACCTCCTTCTCCATCCTGCAATACCAGCTGCCACTGCCACCTCCTCCTCCCTCCTGCAATACCAGGTGCCACTGCCACCTCCTTCTCCATCCTGCAATACCAGGTGCCACTGCCACCTCCTCCTCCATCCTGCAATACCAGGTGCCACTGCCCACCTCCTCCTCCCTCCTGCAATACCAGGTGTCACTGCCACCTCCTCCTCCATCCTGCAATACCAGGTGCCACTGCCACCTCCCTCTCCATCCTGCAATACCAGGTGCCACTGCCACCTCCCCCTCCATCCTGCAATACCAGGTGCCACTGTCACCTCCTCCTCCCTCCTGCAATACCAGGTGTCACTGCCCACCTCCTCCTCCATCCTGCAATACCAGGTGCCACTGTCACCTCCTCCTCCATCCTGCAATACCAGGTGCCACTGTCACCTCCTCCTCCATCCTGCAATACCAGGTGCCACTGCCACCCCCTCCTCCTCCATCCTGCAATACCAGGTGCCACTGCCACCTCCTCCTCCATCCTGCAATACCAGGTGTCACTGCCACCTCCTCCTCCATCCTGCAATACCAGGTGCCACTGTCACCTCCTCCTCCATCCTGCAATACCAGGTGCCACTGCCACCTCCTCCTCCATCCTGCAATACCAGGTGCCACTGTCACGGTCCTCCTCCCTCCTGCAATACCAGGTGCCACTGCCACCTCCTCCTCCATCCTGCAATACCAGGTGCCACTGCCACCTCCTCCTCCATCCTGCAATACCAGGTGTCAACTGCACCTCCTCCTCCCTCCCCTGCAATACCAGGTGTCACTGCCACCTCCTCCTCCATCCTGCAATACCAGGTGCCACTGCCACCTCCTCCTCCCTCCTGCAATACCAGGTGTCACTGCCACCTCCTCCTCCCTCCTGCAATACCAGGTGCCACTGCCACCTCCTCCTCCATCCTGCAATACCAGGTGCCACTGCCATCTCCTCCTCCCTCCTGCAATACCAGGTGCCACTGCCACCTCCTCCTCCATCCTGCAATACCAGGTGCCACTTCCACCTCCTCCTCCATCCTGCAATACCAGGTGCCACTGCCACCTCCTCCTCCCTCCTGCAATACCAGGTGTCACTGTCACCTCCTCCTCCTTCCTGCAATACCAGGTGTCACTGCCACCTCCTCCTCCATCCTGCAATACCAGGTGCCACTGTCACCTCCTCCTCCCTCCTGCAATAACAGGTGCCACTGCCACCTCCTCCTACATCCTGCAATACCAGGTGCCACTGCCACCTCCTCCTCCATCCTGCAATACCAGGTGCCACTGCCACCTCCTCCTCCATCCTGCAATACCAGGTGTCACTGCCACCTCCTCCTCCCTCCTGCAATACCAAGGTGTCACTGTCACCTCATTCTCCCTCCTGCAATAACAGGTGCCACTGCCACCTCCTCCTCCATCCTGCAATACCAGGTGCCAGTGCCCACCTCCTCCTCCTGCAATACCAGGTGTCACTGCCACCTCCTCCTCCATCCTGCAATACCAGGTGCCACTGCCACCTCCTCCTCCATCCTGCAATACCAGGTGCCACTGTCACGTCCTCCTCCCTCCTGCAATACCAGGTGCCACTGCCACCTCCTCCTCCATCCTGCAATACCAGGTGCCACTGCCACCTCCTCCTCCATCCTGCAATACCAGGTGTCACTGCCACCTCCTCCTCCCTCCTGCAATACCAGGTGTCACTGCCACCTCCTCCTCCATCCTGCAATACCAGGTGCCACTGTCACCTCCTCCTCCCTCCTGCAATACCAGGTGCCACTGCCACCTCCTCCTACATCCTGCAATACCAGGTGCCACTGCCACCTCCTCCTCCATCCTGCAATACCAGGTGCCACTGCCACCTCCTCCTCCATCCTGCAATACCAGGTGTCCACTGTCACCTCCTCCTCCCTCCTGCAATACCAGGTGTCACTGCCACCTCCTCCTCCATCCTGCAATACCAGGTGCCACTGTCACCTCCTCCTCCCTCCTGCAATACCAGGTGCCACTGCCACCTCCTCCTACATCCTGCAATACCAGGTGCCACTGCCACCTCCTCCTCCCTCCTGCAATACAGGTGCCACTGCCACCTCCTCCTACATCCTGCAATACCAGGTGCCACTGCCACCTCCTCCTCCATCCTGCAATACCAGGTGTCACTGCCACCTCCTCCAACCTCCTGCAATACCAGGTGTCACTGTCACCTCCTCCTCCCTCCTGCAATACCAAGTGCCACTGTCACCTCCTCCTACATCCTGCAATACCAGGTGTCACTGCCACCTCCCTCCTCTCATCCTGCAATACCAGGTGCAACTGCCACCTCCCTCCTCCATCCTGCAATACCCAGGTGTCACTGCCACCTCCTCCTCCATCCTGCAATACCAGGTGCCACTGCCACCTCCTCCTCCCTCCTGCAATACCAGGTGCCACTAGCCACCTTCCTCCTCATCCTGCAATACCAGGTGCCACTGTCACCTCCTCCTCCCTCCTGCAATACCAGGTGCCACTGTCACCTCCTCCTCCATCCTGCAATACCAGGTGCCACTGCCACCTCCTCCTCCATCCTGCAATACCAGGTGCCACTGTCACCTCCTCCTCCCTCCTGCAATACCAGGTGCCACTGCCACCTCCTCCTCCATCCTGCAATACCAGGTGCCACTGTCACCTCCTCCTCCATCCCTGCAATACCAGGTGCAACTGCCACCTCCTCCTCCATCCTGCAATACTAGGTGCCACTGTCACCTCCTCCTCCCTCCTGCAATACCAGGTGCCACTGCCACCTCCTCCTCCATCCTGCAATACCAGGTGCCACTGCCACCTCCTCCTCCATCCTGCAATACCAGGTGCCACTGTCACCTCCTCCTCCCTCCTGCAATACCAGGTGCAACTGCCACCTCCTCCTCCATCCTGCAATACTAGGTGCCACTGTCACCTCCTCCTCCCTCCTGCAATACCCAGGTGCCACTGTCACCTCCTCCTCCCTCCTGCAATACCAGGTGCAACTGCCACCTCCTCCTCCATCCTGCAATACCAGGTGCAACTGCCACCTCCTCCTCCATCCTGCAATACAGGTGCCACTGCCACCCTCCTCCTCCCTCCTGCAATACCAGGTGCCACTGCCACCTCCTCCTCCCTCCTGCAATACCAGGTGCCACTGCCACCTCCTCCTCCATCCTGCAATACCAGGTGCAACTGCCACCTCCTCCTCCCTCCTGCAATACCAGGTGTCACTGCCACCTCCTCCTCCCTCCTGCAATACCAGGTGTCACTGCCACCTCCTCCTCCCTCCTGCAATACCAGGTGTCACTGCCACCTCCTCCTCCTCCTGCAATACCAGGTGTCACTGCCACCTCCTCCTTCCTCCTGCAATACCAGGTGTCACTGCCACCTCCTCCTTCCTCCTGCAATACCAGGTGTCACTGCCACCTCCTCCTCCCTCCTGCAATACCAGGTGCCACTGCCACCTCCTCCTCCATCCTGCAATACCAGGTGCCACTGCCCACCTCCTCCTCCATCCTGCAATACCAGGTGCCACTGCCACCTCCTCCTCCATCCTGCAATACCAGGTGTCACTGTCACCTCCTCCTCCATCCTGCAATACCAGGTGTCACTTGCCACCTCCTCCTCCATCCTGCAATACCAGGTGCCACTGCCACCTCCTCCTCCTGCAATACCAGGTGCCACTGCCACCTCCTCCTCCATCCTGCAATACCAGGTGCCACTGCCACCTCCTCCTCCATCCTGCAATACCAGTGCCACTGTCACCTCCTCCTCCATCCTGCAATTCCAGGTGCCACTGTCACCTCATCCTCCCTCCTGCAATACCAGGTGCCACTGCCACCTCCTCCTCCATCCTGCAATACCAGGTGCCACTGCCACCTCCTCCTCCTGCAATACCCAGGTGTCACTGCCACCTCCTCCTCCCTCCCTGCAATACCAGGTGCCACTGCCACCTCCTCCTCCATCCTGCAATACCAGGTGTCACTGCCACCTCGTCCTCCATCCTGCAATACCAGGTGCCACTGCCACCCCCTCCTCCATCCTGCAATACCAGGTGCCACTGCCACCTCCTCCTCCATCCTGCAATACCAGGTGCCACTGTCACCTCCTCCTCCATCCTGCAATTCCAGGTGCCACTGTCACCTCATCCTCCCTCCTGCAATACCCGGTGTCACTGCCACCTCCTCCTCCCTCCTGCAATACCAGGTGCCACTGCCACCTCCTCCTCCATCCTGCAATACCAGGTGCCACTGCCACCTCCTCCTCCATCCTGCAATACCAGGTGCCACTGTCACCTCCTCCTCCATCCTGCAATTCCAGGTGCCACTGTCACCTCATCCTCCCTCCTGCAATACCAGGTGTCACTGCCACCTCCTCCTCCCTCCTGCAATACCAGGTGTCACTGTCACCTCATCCTCCCTCCTGCAATACCAGGTGTCCACTGCCACCTCCTCCTCCCTCCTGCAATACCAGGTGTCACTGCCACCCCCTCCTCCCTCCTGCAATACCAGGTGCCACTGTCACCTCCTCCTCCATCCTGCAATACCAGGTGCCACTGCCACCTCCTCCTCCCTCCTGCAATACCAGGTGTCACTGCCACCTCCTCCTCCCTCCTGCAATACCAGGTGCCACTGTCACCTCCTCCTCCATCCTGCAATTCCAGGTGCCACTGTCACCTCATCCTCCCTCCTGCAATACCAGGTGTCACTGCCACCTCCTCCTCCCTCCTGCAATACCAGGTGTCACTGTCACCTCATCCTCCCTCCTGCAATACCAGGTGCCACTGCCACCTCCTCCTCCCTCCTGCAATACCAGGTGCCACTGCCACCTCCTCCTCCCTCCTGCAATACCAGGTGTCACTGCCACCCTCCTCCTCCCTCCTGCAATACCAGGTGTCACTGCCACCTCCTCCTCCATCCTGCAATACCAGGTGTCACTGTCACCTCCTCCTCCCTCCTGCAATACCAGGTGCCACTGTCACCTCCTCCTCCCTCCTGCAATACCAGGTGCCACTGCCACCTCCTCCTCCATCCTGCAATACCAGGTGCCACTGCCACCTCCTCCTCCATCCTGCAATACCAGGTGTCACTGCCACCTCCTCCTCCATCCTGCAATACCAGGTGTCACTGCCACCTCCTCCTCCATCCTGCAATACCAGGTGTCACTGTCACCTCCTCCTCCCTCCTGCAATACCAGGTGCCACTGCCACCTCCTCCCTCATCCTGCAATACCAGGTGTCACTGCCACCTCCTCCTCCATCCTGCAATACCAGGTGCCACTGCCACCGTCCTCCTCCATCCTGCAATACCAGGTGCCACTGCCACCGGTCCTCCTCCATCCTGCAATACCAGGTGCCACTGTCACCTCCTCCTCCATCCTGCAATACCAGGTGCCACTGTCACCTCCTCCTCCCTCCTGCAATACCAGGTGCCACTGCCACCTCCTCCTCCTCCTGCAATACCAGGTGCCACTGCCACCCTCCTCCTCCCTCCTGCAATACCAGGTGTCACTGTCACCTCCTCCTCCATCCTGCAATACCAGGTGCCACTGCCACCTCCTCCTCCTCCTGCAATACCAGGTGCCACTGCCACCTCCTCCTCCCTCCTGCAATACCAGGTGCCACTGCCACCTCCTCCTCCATCCTGCAATACCAGGTGTCACTGCCACCTCCTCCTCCCTCCCTGCAATACCAGGTGCCACTGCCACCTCCTCCTCCATCCTGCAATACCAGGTGTCACTGCCCCCTCCCCCTCCATCCTGCAATACCAGGTGTCACTGCCACCTCCTCCTCCCTCCTGCAATACCAGGTGTCCACTGCCACCTTCCTCCTCCATCCTGCAATACCAGGTGTCACTTGCCCCCTCCCCCTCCATCCTGCAATACCAGGTGTCACTGCCCCCCTCCCCCTCCATCCTGCAATACCAGGTGCCACTGCCACCTCCTCCTCCATCCTGCAATACCAGGTGTCACTGCCCCCTCCTCCCCTCCATCCTGCAATACCAGGTGTCACTGCCACCTCCTCCTCCATCCTGCAATACCAGGTGTCACTGCCCCCTCCCCCTCCATCCTGCAATACCAGGTGTCACTGCCCCCTCCCCCTCCATCCTGCAATACCAGGTGTCACTGCCACCTTCCCTCCCTCCCTCCTGCAATACCAGGTGCCACTGCCACCCTCCTCCTCCATCCTGCAATACCAGGTGTCACTGCCACCTCCTCCTCCCTCCTGCAATACCAGGTGCCACTGCCACCTCCTCCTCCATCCTGCAATACCAGGTGCCACTGTCACCTCCTCCTCCCTCCTGCAATACCAGGTGCCATGCCACCTCCTCCTCCCTCCTGCAATACCAGGTGTCACTGCCACCTCCTCCTCCCTCCTGCAATACCAGGTGTCACTGCCACCTCCTCCTCCTCCTGCAATACCAGGTGTCACTGCCACCTCCTCCTTCCTCCTGCAATACCAGGTGTCACTGCCACCTCCTCCTTCCTCCTGCAATACCAGGTGTCACTGCCACCTCCTCCTCCCTCCTGCAATACCAGGTGCCACTGCCACCTCCTCCTCCATCCTGCAATACCAGGTGCCACTGCCACCTCCTCCTCCATCCTGCAATACCAGGTGCCACTGCCACCTCCTCCTCCATCCTGCAATACCAGGTGCCACTGCCACCTCCTCCTCCCTCCTGCAATACCAGGTGCCACTGTCACCTCATCCTCCCTCCTGCAATACCAGGTGTCACTGCCACCTCCTCCTCCCTCCTGCAATACCAGGTGTCACTGCCACCTCCTCCTCCCTCCTGCAATACCATGTGCCACTGCCTCCTCCTCCTCCATCCTGCAATACCAGGTGCCACTGCCACCTCCTCCTCCATCCTGCAATACCAGGTGTCACTGCCACCTCCTCCTCCATCCTGCAATACCAGGTGCCACTGCCACCTCCCTCTCCATCCTGCAATACCAGGTGTCACTGCCACCTCCCCCTCCATTCTGCAATACCAGGTGTCACTGCCACCTCCTCCTCCCTCCTGCAATACCAGCTGCCACTGCCACCTCCTCCTCCCTCCTGCAATACCAGGTGCCACTGCCACCTCCTTCTCCATCCTGCAATACCAGGTGCCACTGCCATCTCCTCCTCCATCCTGCAATACCAGGTGCCACTGCCACCTCCTCCTCCCTCCTGCAATACCAGCTGCCACTGCCACCTCCTCCTCCCTCCTGCAATACCAGGTGCCACTGCCACCTCCTTCTCCATCCTGCAATACCAGCTGCCACTGCCACCTCCTCCTCCCTCCTGCAATACCAGGTGCCACTGCCACCTCCTTCTCCATCCTGCAATACCAGGTGCCACTGCCACCTCCTCCTCCATCCTGCAATACCAGGTGCCACTGCCACCTCCTCCTCCCTCCTGCAATACCAGGTGTCACTGCCACCTCCTCCTCCATCCTGCAATACCAGGTGCCACTGCCACCTCCCTCTCCATCCTGCAATACCAGGTGCCACTGCCACCTCCTCCCTCCATCCTGCAATACCAGGTGCCACTGTCACCTCCTCCTCCCTCCTGCAATACCAGGTGTCACTGCCACCTCCTCCTCCATCCTGCAATACCAGGTGCCACTGTCACCTCCTCCTCCATCCTGCAATACCAGGTGCCACTGTCACCTCCTCCTCCATCCTGCAATACCAGGTGCCACTGCCACCCCCTCCTCCTCCATCCTGCAATACCAGGTGCCACTGCCACCTCCTCCTCCATCCTGCAATACCAGGTGTCACTGCCACCTCCTCCTCCATCCTGCAATACCAGGTGCCACTGTCACCTCCTCCTCCATCCTGCAATACCAGGTGCCACTGCCACCTCCTCCTCCATCCTGCAATACCAGGTGTCACTGCCACCTCCTCCTCCCTCCTGCAATACCAGGTGTCACTGCCACCTCCTCCTCCATCCTGCAATACCAGGTGCCACTGTCACCTCCTCCTCCATCCTGCAATACCAGGTGCCACTGCCACCTCCTCCTCCCTCCTGCAATACCAGGTGTCACTGCCACCTCCTCCTCCATCCTGCAATACCAGGTGCCACTGTCACGTCCTCCTCCCTCCTGCAATACCAGGTGCCACTGCCACCTCCTCCTCCATCCTGCAATAGGTGCCACTGCCACCTCCTCCTCCATCCTGCAATACCAGGTGTCACTGCCACCTCCTCCTCCCTCCTGCAATACCAGGTGTCACTGCCACCTCCTCCTCCATCCTGCAATACCAGGTGCCACTGTCACCTCCTCCTCCCTCCTGCAATACCAGGTGCCACTGCCACCTCCTCCTACATCCTGCAATACCAGGTGCCACTGCCACCTCCTCCTCCATCCTGCAATACCAGGTGTCACTGCCACCTCCTCCAACCTCCTGCAATACCAGGTGTCACTGTCACCTCCTCCTCCCTCCTGCAATACCAAGTGCTACTGTCACCTCCTCCTACATCCTGCAATACCAGGTGTCACTGCCACCTCCTCCTTCCTCCTGCAATACCAGGTGTCACTGCCACCTCCTCTTCCCTCCTGCAATACCAGGTGCCACTGCCACCTCCTCCTACATCCTGCAATACCAGGTGTCACTGCCACCTCCTCCTTCCTCCTGCAATACCAGGTGTCACTGCCACCTCCTCTTCCCTCCTGCAATACCAGGTGCCACTGCCACCTCCTCCTCCATCCTGCAATACCAGGTGTCACTGCCACCTCCTCCTCCATCCTGCAATACCAGGTGCCACTGTCACCTCCTCCTCCATCCTGCAATACCAGGTGTCACTGCCTCCTCCTCCTCCATCCTGCAATACCAGGTGCCACTGCCTCCTCCTCCTCCATCCTGCAATACCAGGTGTCACTGCCACCTCCTCCTCCCTCCTGCAATACCAGGTGCCACTGCCTCCTCCTCCTCCATCCTGCAATACCAGGTGCCACTGCCACCTCCTCCTTCCTCCTGCAATACCAGGTGCCACTGCCTCCTCCTCCTCCATCCTGCAATACCAGGTGTCACTGCCACCTCCTCCTCCCTCCTGCAATACCAGGTGCCACTGCCTCCTCCTCCTCCATCCTGCAATACCAGGTGTCACTGCCACCTCCTCCTCCATCCTGCAATACCAGGTGCCACTGCCACCTCCCCCTCCATCCTGCAATACCAGGTGCCACTGCCACCTCCCCCTCCATCCTGCAATACCAGGTGCCACTGTCACCTCCTCCTCCCTACTACAATACCAGGTGCCACTGCCACCTCCTCCTCCCTCCTGCAATACCAGGTGTCACTGCCACCTCCTCCTCCCTCCTGCAATACCAGGTGTCACTGCCACCTCCTCCTCCCTCCTGCAATACCAGGTGCCACTGCCACCTCCTCCTCCATCCTGCAATACCAGGTGCCACTGTCACCTCCTCCTCCATCCTGCAATACCAGGTGCCACTGCCACCTCCTCCTCCCTCCTGCAATACCAGGTGCCACTGTCACCTCCTCCTCCATCCTGCAATACCAGGTGCCACTGCCACCTCCTCCTCCCTCCTGCAATACCAGGTGCCACTGTCACCTCCTCCTCCCTTCTGCAATACCAGGTGCCACTGTCACCTCCTCCTCCCTCCTGCAATACCAGGTGCCACTGTCACCTCCTCCTCCATCCTGCAATACCAGGTGTCACTGTCACCTCCTCCTCCATCCTGCAATACCAGGTGCCACTGCCACCTCCTCCTACATCCTGCAATACCAGGTGTCACTGCCACCTCCTCCTCCCTCCTGCAATACCAGGTGCCACTGTCACCTCCTCCTCCCTCCTGCAATACCAGGTGCCACTGTCACCTCCTCCTCCCTCCTGCAATACCAGGTGCCACTGCCACCTCCTCCTCCTCCATCCTGCAATACCAGGTGTCACTGCCACCTCCTCCTCCCTCCTGCAATACCAGGTGTCACTGCCACCTCCTCCTCCGTCCTGCAATACCAGGTGTCACTGCCACCTCCCGTCCTGCAATACCAGGTGTCACTGTCACCTCCTCCTCCGTCCTGCAATACCAGGTGCCACTGCCACCTCCTCCTCCCTCCTGCAATACCAGGTGTCACTGTCACCTCCTCCTCCATCCTGCATTACTAGGTGCCACTGCCACCTCCTCCTCCCTCCTGCAATACCAGGTGCCACTGCCACCTCCTCCTCCCTCCTGCAATACCAGGTGTCACTGTCACCTCCTCCTCCATCCTGCATTACTAGGTGCCACTGCCACCTCCTCCTCCCTCCTGCAATACCAGGTGCCACTGCCACCTCCTCCTCCTCCCATCCTGCAATACCAGGTGCCACTGTCACCTCATCCTCCCTCCTGCCATACCAGGTGTCACTGCCACCTCCTCCTCCCTCCTGCAATACCAGGTGCCACTGCCATCTCCCCCTCCATCCTGCAATACCAGGTGCCACTGTCACCTCCTCCTCGATCCTGCAATACCAGGTGCCACTGTCACCTCCTCCTCCATCCTGCAATAACAGGTGTCACTGCCACCTCCTCCTCCCTCCTGCAATACCAGGTGTCACTGCCACCTCCTCCTCCATCCTGCAATACCAGGTGCCACTGCCACCTCCTCCTCCATCCTGCAATACCAGGTGTCACTGTCACCTCCTCCCTCCTGCAATACCAGGTGTCACTGCCACCTCCCCCTCCATCCTGCAATACCAGGTGCCACTGCCACCTCCTCCTCCATCCTGCAATACCAGGTGCCACTGCCACCTCCTCCTCCCTCCTGCAATACCAGGTGCCACTGTCACCTCCTCCTCCATCCTGCAATACCAGGTGCCACTGTCACCTCCTCCTCCCTCCTGCAATACCAGGTGCCACTGCCACCTCCTCCTCCATCCTGCAATACCAGGTGCCACTGTCACCTCCTCCTCCCTCCTGCAATACCAGGTGTCACTGCCACCTCCTCCTCCATCCTGCAATACCAGGTGTCACTGCCACCTCCCCCTCCCTCCTGCAATACCAGGTGTCACTGCCACCCCCTCCTCCATCCTGCAATACCAGGTGCCACTGCCACCTCCCCCTCCCTCCTGCAATACCAGGTGCCACTGTCACCTCCTCCTCCCTCCTGCAATACCAGGTGCCACTGTCACCTCCTCCTCCCTCCTGCAATACCAGGTGTCACTACCACCTCCTCCTCCATCCTGCAATACCAGGTGCCACTGCCACCTCCTCCTCCATCCTGCAATACCAGGTGTCACTGCCACCTCCTCCTCCATCCTGCAATACCAGATGCCACTGCCACCTCTTCCTCCATCCTGCAATACCAGGTGCCACTGCCACCTCTTCCTCCATCCTGCAATACCAGGTGCCACTGCCACCTCCTCCTACATCCTGCAATACCAGGTGCCACTGCCACCTCTTCCTCCATCCTGCAATACCAGGTGCCACTGCCACCTCCTCCTCCCTCCTGCAATACCAGGTGCCACTGCCACCTCCACCTCCATCCTGCAATACCAGGTGCCACTGCCACCTCCTTCTCCATCCTGCAATACCAGGTGCCACTGCCACCTCCTCCTCCATCCTGCAATACCAGGTGCCACTGCCCCCTCCTCCTCCATCCTGCAATACCAGGTGCCACTGCCACCTCCTCCTCCATCCTGCAATACCAGGTGCCACTGCCACCTCTTCCTCCATCCTGCAATACCAGGTGCCACTGCCACCTCCTCCTCCATCCTGCAATACCAGGTGCCACTGTCACCTCCTCCTCCCTCCTGCAATACCAGGTGTCACTGCCACCTCCTCCTCCATCCTGCAATACCAGTTGTCACTGCCACCTCCTCCTCCATCCTGCAATACCAGGTGCCACTGCCACCTCCTTCTCCATCCTGCAATACCAGGTGCCACTGCCACCTCCTTCTCCATCCTGCAATACCAGGTGCCACTGCCACCTCCTCCTCCATCCTGCAATACCAGGTGCCACTGCCCCCTCCTCCTCCATCCTGCAATACCAGGTGCCACTGCCACCTCCTCCTCCATCCTGCAATACCAGGTGCCACTGCCACCTCTTCCTTTATCCTGCAATACCAGGTGCCACTGCCACCTCCTCCTCCATCCTGCAATACCAGGTGCCACTGCCCCCTCCTCCTCCATCCTGCAATACCAGGTGCCACTGCCACCTCCTCCTCCATCCTGCAATACCAGGTGCCACTGCCACCTCTTCCTCCATCCTGCAATACCAGGTGCCACTGCCACCTCCTCCTCCATCCTGCAATACCAGGTGCCACTGTTACCTCCTCCTCCCTCCTGCAATACCAGGTGTCACTGCCACCTCCTCCTCCCTCCTGCAATACCAGGTGTCACTGCCACCTCCTCCTCCATCCTGCAATACCAGGTGCCACTGCCACCTCTTCCTCCATCCTGCAATACCAGGTGCCACTGCCACCTCTTCCTCCATCCTGCAATACCAGGTGCCACTGCCACCTCCTCCTCCATCCTGCAATACCAGGTGCCACTGTCACCTCCTCCTCCCTCCTGCAATACCAGGTGTCACTGCCACCTCCTCCTCCATCCTGCAATACCAGGTGTCACTGCCACCTCCTCCTCCATCCTGCAATACCAGGTGCCACTGCCACCTCTTCCTCCATCCTGCAATACCAGGTGCCACTGCCACCTCTTCCTCCATCCTGCAATACCAGGTGCCACTGCCACCCTCCTCCTCCATCCTGCAATACCAGGTGCCACTGTCACCTCCTCCTCCCTCCTGCAAAACCAGGTGTCACTGCCACCTCCTCCTCCATCCTGCAATACCAGGTGCCACTGCCACCTCCTCCGCCCTCCTGCAATACCAGGTGCCACTGCCACCTCCTCCTCCCTCCTGCAATACCAGGTGCCACTGCCACCTCCTCCTCCCTCCTGCAATACCAGGTGCCACTGCCACCTCCTCCTCCATCCTGCAATACCAGGTGCCACTGCCACCTCCTTCTAAATCCTGCAATACCAGGTGCCACTGCCACCTCCTCCTCCCTCCTGCAATACCAGGTGCCACTGCCACCTCCTCCTCCATCCTGCAATACCAGGTGCCACTGCCACCTCCTCCTCCCTCCTGCAATACCAGGTGCCACTGCCACCTCCTCCTCCATCCTGCAATACCAGGTGCCACTGTCACCTCCTCCTCCCTCCTGCAATACCAGGTGCCACTGCCACCTCCTTCTCCATCCTGCAATACCAGGTGCCACTGCCACCTCCTCCTCCCTCCTGCAATACCAGGTGCCACTGCCACCTCCTCCTCCATCCTGCAATACCAGGTGCCACTGCCACCTCCTTCTAAATCCTGCAATACCAGGTGCCACTGCCACCTCCTCCTCCATCCTGCAATACCAGGTGCCACTGCCACCTCCTCCTCCATCCTGCAATACCAGGTGCCACTGCCACCTCCTCCTCCATCCTGCAATACCAGGTGCCACTGCCACCTCCTCCTCCCTCCTGCAATACCAGGTGCCACTGCCACCTCCTCCTCCATCCTGCAATACCAGGTGCCACTGCCACCCTCCTCCTCCCTCCTGCAATACCAGGTGCCACTGCCACCTCCTCCTCCATCCTGCAATACCAGGTGCCACTGTCACCTCCTCCTCCCTCCTGCAATACCAGGTGCCACTGCCACCTCCTTCTCCATCCTGCAATACCAGGTGCCACTGCCACCTCCTCCTCCCTCCTGCAATACCAGGTGCCACTGCCACCTCCTCCTCCATCCTGCAATACCAGGTGCCACTGCCACCTCCTCCTCCCTCCTGCAATACCAGGTGCCTCTGCCACCTCCTCCTCCATCCTGCAATACCAGGTGCCACTGTCACCTCCTCCTCCCTCCTGCAATACCAGGTGCCACTGCCACCTCCTCCTCCCTCCTGCAATACCAGGTGCCACTGTCACCTCCTTCTCCCTCCTGCAATACCAGGTGCCACTGACCACCTCCTCCTCCCTCCTGCAATACCAGGTGCCACTGCCACCTCCTCCTCCATCCTGCAATACCAGGTGCCACTGCCACCTCCTTCTAAATCCTGCAATACCAGGTGCCACT
>CM051241.1:8895012-9130012 GCA_027917425.1 Gastrophryne carolinensis
CCCTGGGATGCTCCCAGTTAGACCCGTACCTGCCTACGCCATCCCAACCTAAACCAAGCTCATAGCCACTGATGCCACCCCAGACAGACCCATCCTAACCTAGACCAAGCTCATAGCCACTGATGCTACCCCAGACAGACCCATCCTAACCTAGACCAAGCTCATAGCCACTGATGCCACCCCAGACAGACCCATCCTAACCTAGACCAAGCTCATAGCCACTGATGCTACCCCAGACAGACCCATCCTAA
The DNA here is from genome assembly GCA_027917425.1 of Gastrophryne carolinensis. Classification (NCBI taxonomy): domain Eukaryota; kingdom Metazoa; phylum Chordata; class Amphibia; order Anura; family Microhylidae; genus Gastrophryne; species Gastrophryne carolinensis. The sequence continues at coordinate 8,895,264 of CM051241.1, forward strand.
CCTAGACCAAGCTCATAGCCACTGATGCTACCCCAGACAGACCCATCCTAACCTAGACCAAGCTCATAGCCACTGATGCCACCCCAGACAGACCCATCCTAATCTAGTCCAAGCTAATGGCCACTGATGCCACCCCAGATAAACTCATCTTAACCTAGACAAAGCTCAGCCACTGATACCACCCCAGACAGACCAATCCTAACCTAGTCCAAGCTAATGGCCACTGATGCCACCCCAGATAAACCCATCTTAACCTAGACAAAGCTCATAGCCACTGATGCCACCCCAGATAGACCCATTTTAACCTAAACCCATACCAAGGTCCCTTGGGACACTCCCAGTTAGACCCGTACCTGCCTGTGCCATCCCAACCTAGACCAAGCTCATAGCCACTGATGCCACCCCAGATAAACCCATCCTAACCTAGACCAAGCTCATAGCCACTGATGCCACCCCAGATAAACCCATCCTAACCTAGACCAAGCTCATAGCCACTGATGCCACCCCAGACAGACCCATCCTAACCTAGACCAAGCTAATGTCCACTGATGCCACCCCAGATAAACCCATCCTAACCTAGACCAAGCTCATAGCCACTGATGCCACCCCAGATAGACCCATCTTAACCTAGACCCATACCAAGGCTTCTTGTGCCACCTCAAGTTAGATTTACCTGACTAGAAAGATCTGTGCCCACCTGTGCCGATCCCACCTAGACCAACCCATAGTTACTGCTTCCACCCCAAGCTAGACAGACCCCATCCTAACCTGGACCAAGGTGAGAAACCAGGGCCACCTCCAGTTAGACCCGTACCTGCCTGTGCCATCCCAACCTACACCAACCCCATAGCCGCCCGTACCGCCCCCAGTTAGACAGACCCATCATTACCTAGATCTCAGCCCAGCCACCGGGGCTGCCCCAAGTTAGACCAATACATGCCTGTGCCATAACAAGCCCATAGTCACCAAGGCCACCCTTTGCTGGACAGACCACTAGCCACCCGTATCTATAAAAACCTACCTGTGTCACCTCAAGCAAGACAGGCCTGTGCCACCGGCAACTAGTCAGATCTGTGCCACCGCAGGCTAGTCAGACCTGTGCCCGCATGTGCCACCGCCGGCTAGTCAGACCTGTACCCGCATGTGCCACCGCCGGCTAGTCAGACCTGTGCCCGCCTGTGCCACCGCCGGCTAGTCAGACCTGTAACTGCCTGAGCCACCGCCGGCTAGTCAGGCCTTTACCCGACCATGCCACCTCCGGCTAGTCAGACCTGTGAGGAGGGGCTGGGGGCCCTCTGTGCTTTAAGGGCACTTGCTGACCTGCAGGAAGTGGTGCTGATGGCTGCCGGGTGCAGCAGTGCAGAACGGGGATGGGTCAGCTACAGGAGGGGGAAAAGAAAAAAAAGAAACTAGCAGCCAATCAGTTCAGCGGGGTGACGCCACACAGGACCGGAGCAACCAGCAGCTGTACAGCATTATGACATCAGTCTCTGAACCAATCAGAAGGCCGTACTACAGGTTTTAGGCAAAAAAAAAAAAAAAAATCGATAAATATCAGACGTTTCACAATGGGCGAGCGGAAAAAAAAAAAAAAAAAAGTAAAAACAATTGAGAGACGAAAAGCGAGGCAGAAGCTTCAGGGGCGCAACCCCCACCACCACCCGCTAGCCGCCAACTCGAGGCAGGACTACGTTCTGTGGAACAGGAAGCGGGATGCCTCTTGAGGAAGGTTGTCGTGGTAACGCCGGGCGTTGCCGTGGAGAACGGAGCAAAGGGTTCCAGTTCAGAGTTTTGGCAGGACAGGGGGAGCGGGGCCGGTTTGCTGGAATCCCCTCCGGGGCCTCAGAACGATCCGTCCGTGTCGCAGGCACAGCTTCCGACCCCATGCGGCATACCGTTTAAAATAACCCCACCCACAGCCCAAAAAAAAAAAAATGGAGTCCACATAAAGCAACACGGCACGAAGAGAGAGCTGTGCGCCTACAAAAAGGCCCGGAGTCTCTGGATGTGGGGACAAGGCGAGCGGGCGAAGCAGGGAGAACAGTTTAATTCGTTGCCGACCCTCTTCCAGGTTCCACAGCGCTGGAAGGAGCGGCGACAAGGAGGATGATGGGAAATCGGGCTGCACAGGAGAGAGGAACACACGTGTGTGTGTGAGTGTGTTGCCTGTCCTCCCTTTCCCCAGAAGCCCCCCTGCTTCTCAGAGCTCTTGCCGAGGGGGCAGAGGAGGGGGCTCCGGGTGCTCTACCTGTCCTTCATCTCACGTGTCACCCGCTTGGTGATGCGCCCGCACAGGATGCCGCCGAAGAAGAGCACGCACACGCCGACCACAATCACCGTCAGGATGTAGTTCTTGGATGGGGAACTCATGACCTGCATGGCCAGGTCCGAAAAGCCGTCGGCCGGGGCCACCTGGAACAGAAGCCCTTTTAAATTAGCATCTTGGGAGGAACATGCCACGCCCCTTCGATGAGATCACAGAAAAAAAAAGGACTTACCTTGGCGGCGTAGCTCCACATGTCCAGCCGGTCCTGCAGCCGCTTCTTACACTCAGGCTGCAGACGAACCATCTTGTCTTGCAACGCTTCAATTAGGCAGGACATCTCTGCGGGACAGGAAATCCGGGGTTAATGCACGCTTTCTTATCCAACTTTCACCCACTCTGTTGCACCCGACCGGCCGCCCCACCTGCTAATCTGTTGCACCCAACCGGCCGCCCCACCTGCTTACCCGTTGCACCCAACCGCCCGCCCCACCTGCTTATCCTTTGCACCCAACCGGCCGCCCCACCTGCTTATCCATTGCACCCAACCGCCCGCCCCACCTGCTTATCCGTTGCACCCAACCGCCCGCCCCACCTGCTTATCCGTTGCACCCAAGCACCCGCCCCACCTGCTTATCCATTGCACCCAACCGCCCGCCCCACCTGCTTATCCATTGCACCCAACCGCCCGCCCCACCTGCTTATCCATTGCACCCAACCGCCCGCCCCACCTGCTTATCCGTTGCACCCAACCGCCCGCCCCACCTGCTTATCCGTTGCACCCAACCGCCCGCCCCACCTGCTTATCCGTTGCACCCAACCGCCCCACCTGCTTATCCGTTGCACCCAACCGCCCGCCCCACCTGCTTATCCGTTGCACCCAACCACCCACCCCACCTGCTTATCCGTTGCACCCAACTGCCCGCCCCACCTGCTTATCCATTGCACCCAACCGCCCGCCCCACCTGCTTATCCGTTGCACCCGCCCCACCTGCTTATCCGTTGCACCCAACCACCCACCCCACCTGCTTATCCGTTGCACCCAACCACCCACCCCACCTGCTTATCCGTTGCACCCAACCACCCACCCCACCTGCTTATCCGTTGCACCCAACCACCCACCCCACCTGCTTATCCGTTGCACCCAACCGCCCGCCCCACCTGCTTACCCGTTGCACCCAACCACCCGCCCCACCTGCTTATCCGTTGCACCCAACCGCCCGCCCCACCTGCTTATCCGTTGCACCCAACCACCCACCCCACCTGCTTATCCGTTGCACCCAACCACCCACCCCACCTGCTTATCCGTTGCACCCAACCACCCACCCCACCTGCTTATCCGTTGCACCCAACCGCCCGCCCCACCTGCTTACCCGTTGCACCCAACCGCCCGCCCCACCTGCTTATCCGTTGCACCCAACCGCCCGCCCCACCTGCTTATCCGTTGCACCCAACCGCCCGCCCCACCTGCTTATCCGTTGCACCCAACCGCCCGCCCCACCTGCTTCTCTGTTGCCCCCAACCGCCCGCCCCACCTGCTTATCCGTTGCACCCAACCGCCCGCCCCACCTGCTTCTCTGTTGCCCAACCTCCCACCCAACTTCTGCTCCGTTTACCCCAACTGCCCGCCCCACCTGGTTATCCGTTTCCCCAACCTTCATGTCGATCCTCCTCATCCATTACCCTAATCTCCCACCCTACAACCTTTTCCCTTACGCCAACTTCTATCTTAAGTCTTATGAGCCTGACAGTAAAAACCATTCCAAGAAACCCAGGTAAGAAAGGCCAATCTGACCAAGAAGCTTTACTGTAGTTCAGGGTTTCCCAATTATTTTAGCACTTCCCATTTTGCAGATTATAGAATACAACTAGTCAGGGGGCGGAGGCCCATTCTTAAGAACTATATGTACAATGTGTGGCCTAAAGGCACAAACTTGTTTGCTAGCAAGGTTTTCCCAAGATGCGCCATGCCTGCAGCTCGCTGACCTGGCCACCTGGTGCAGGTCTTCCAATTTTGGGCCCTGCCAGGAGGGCAAAGCTTGAGTGTAGCCCGTGTATGAAAAGGAAAATTAGTCTGGGGATGAGTAACCATTTCAAACCCATTCAGAACCCTCCATCCTGTCCCAGCATGCTCCGCTTGCCCAGCCAATCAATCCAAGATGTCTCTCGCACGCATACACGGGACTTACGTCGTCCTTTTCCAGGAGGGATGGCGGCACAGTGGTGTTTTATATCGAGAGCGCAGGCCGTGTGCAGCACAGGGTCCACAAAGATGTCCGCTTTGCTTTCTTTCAGCATGTTCAGCACCTCCTGGTGAAGGAAAGAATAGTCTGTTGACTAGACTGTTTTCAAGCTGCACCCCATTACCAAAAGGGGGCGCTATACAGTGCAGACACAACTGCTAGGAACAGCAGCCTGCTATCACACACTGATGAGACCATGATCCTTTAAACTAGGGCTCATCAAACCTCGAGGTCTGGAACACATCAGGTTTTGCAGATGTTATGTCACAGTAATTAGTGGAAGTAATATTTAGAAATGTTTAGGCATTTTTCTATACCTATGCATCAATGTGGAGCGCTGCAAACCCTGGCATGTTCCAACCCTAGAGGAGGTTTGAGGACCCCCTTGCCAGCACTAATACCTGTTGCCATTACTCTTCTGACCACTGCAGCACTTACGGTGCCCCGATCAGCCATGGCTACAGTCTGGCAGTATTTTTATAGACACGATGGGGTCTGCCTGGCTCTGGTCATGCTGCACTTGCAGGCAAGCTTTATACTACCCGTTGCGATGAAGGTCATAAATGATAAACATATGATGGCGAACATTCCCTCCCTCCATTTCTTCCACTCTCTCGTATCTTTCTCTCTGCATTGTACGCTTAGCGGCTAATAAAGGTGAAATTAACCCCTTTAGACAGCCACTTCCCTCTGTGCTATTTCTTTTGCGTGACAACGCTTAGTATTATGAAAATAATAGAATACGCTGCTACTAATGTATAACTGTGAAAGATGGCGTCGGGAAGCTGGACAATGCCTTTGAGTGTCCTGCCTTCAGGCATAGATAACATTCCACATATTGTGCTCGTTGGGTAGAATCAGATTAATTACGGAGCTAGATATTCAGTTTTTTTCTAATATATGTCTCCTATAGATATCCTTCTGTCTCGTATATTTCTTATCTCCTAGGCTGATTTGAAAGACTGAACGACACCTATGACCCCTGTTAGAACGGGCACGAAAGAGGGGTTACACCTGACGGATAGCCGTCCTGGACCCCGTCACAAGTCTACATAACATCAGAAGACCGAAGAGAATGTCACCGACCAGAGCGAGACTAAGGCTAAACAGAAGGAACTAGCCCTTTCACCTTTTTACAGTTGGGAGATTTGAGCTTCAGCAGGTTCATCTTCAGGCACTCCTCTACTTGGCCGGTGGGTTCCTGGGCCGCAGCCTCCTCGCCACACAGCGTGGTGATCTGGCGGAGGAAAAAGGGTTACTTTAGAGTCCACGTGGCTAAGAAGTCAAAAGTGCTTAAACAATAGACAATCGTTATTTCTTGTCAAACCTGTGTCGCATCAACGATTAAACAGCGGCAGCCACTTATCCTCATGAAAGGACAATGGAAATAATATCTGCCAACTTCTGCTCTATAAACAATGGCCACTCCCAGGAAAAACAATGAGCTTGGTTACCAGCAATAATTAAGCGAAGCAAGTGGACTCCCTGACCTGGCAATTGCGTGGCACAGGCACGCGCCCCGCTAGAGGCATAGCAAAGATGCAGCCGCGGCTTGCTTATGCGCTGCTGGACCGGGAAAATACCATTTTGTGAATACTCACCTGTAAAATGGGTATTCTAAGTATGTCACACACCCCACTTCAAACATTAATTATTACAATAGGGTAATACCTACCACTAGGTGGCAGCGTTGCAGAGAATATCCAAAAAAGCAACAGGCCCCTCCCGGTCTATACACACTTGGTACCTCCCAATAATCTCCCAGTATTAGAACAGCAGTAAGACAAGGTACCAGGAACAAACAAATGTAACCCTCAAACGTAAAGAACAAAACTTCACCATATAAAGAGCCAGAATACCAAAAAGGGCGGGTGAAGTGGGGTGTGTGACATACTTATAATACCCATTTTACAGGTGAGTATTCACAAAATGGTATTATTCTAAGTATGTCACACACCCCACTTCAATCATTAAATTATTACAATAGGGACATCCAACAGCAGTGTCCAGAAAAGGGCGGGTATCCAACCAGGCAATAATGCAGAAAACTCAAACCACTGCAGCCTGCAGAACCTTGCGGCCAAAAACAGCATCCGCTGAGGCCCGCACATCAACCTTATAAAACTTAGAAAAGGTATGAACCGAAGACCAAGTCGCAGCCTTACAAACTTGTTCAACAGAAGCCTGGTGCTGAAAAGCCCAGGACGCTCCAACCGCGCGAGTAGAATGAGCAGTAACACGAAAAGGGGGATCCTTCCCCTTGGCCGAATAGGCTCCAACAATCGCCTGACGAATCCATTTGCTAATGGAAGACTTAGCCGGAGCCAAACCCTTCCTAGGCCCACAGGGCACAACGAAAAAAAGGCATCAGTCTTACGAAAAGACGACGTAGCACGTAGATAGTACCTGACACAACGTACAACATCCAAGCAGTGCAAAGCACTCTCCTTGACATTCTTAGGCCTAGGACACAAAGAAGGAAGAATAATGTCCTGGTTAAGATGAAAAGCAGAGACCACTTTAGGAAGAAAGTCTGACTTGAAGCGAAAAACCACTTTGTCTTGATGTTCCTCAAAATAAGGAGCCTAAATCGACAAGGCTGCTAACTCCGAAACACGCCGAACCGAAGTGATGGCCACCAGAAAGGCAACCTTCTGAGTCAGAGAGGACAGAGCAATATCCCGCAAAGGCTCAAAAGGAGGAGCCTGAAGAGCAGAAAGAACCAAATTCAAATCCCAAACAAGGAGCAACGGCTTCCTAGGAGGCCGCAGATGCGAAACCCCCTGGAAAAAAGTCTTGACCAAAGAATGGCTAGCAAGAGACCTCTGAAAAAAGATAGACAAAGCAGAAACCTGCCCCTTCAAGGTACTAAGCTGCAGACCAGAGTCCAGCCCTGATTGAAGAAATTCCAAAATCCTAGAAATAGAAAAGACCCGGCAAGGCAAAGACCTAGCCTCACACCAATCAATATAAGATCTCCAGGACCTATAATAGATGGAAGAAGAAGACCTCTTCCTAGCACTAATAAGAGTCCGAATGACCGAATCCGAAAGACCCTCCTCCTTTAAGATGGAGGTTTCAGCAGCCAAGCCGTCAAAGCCAGCGTTTGTAAACTGGGGTAACACAGTTGGCCCTGAGTGAGAAGATCCGGCCGAAGAGGCAGATCGAACTGATCCACCGCCAGAAGAACGATGTCTGCGAACCACACCCGCCTTGTCCACCTTGGAGCCACGAGAATGGCGGGAACTCCTTCCAGAACCAACTTTCGCAGCACCCTGCCTAGCATGGGAATCGGAGGAAACAGATAAAGAAACCCCAGGTCCCTCCAGCTCAGGGTCATGGCATCCACCGCCAGAGCCAGAGGATCCTGGGACAGTGACACGAATGTCGGAAGCTTGTGATTGTGACGAGAGGCAAACAGATCCACTTCCGGCATCCCCCATCGGAGACAAAGCGACCGAAACACCTAGGGATGGAGCGACCATTCCCCCCGGCAGGACGAACACGACCATTCCCCCCGGCAGGACGAACACCGGCTCAGAAAGTCCGCCTCTGTGTTTTCCACTCCTGGAATGTAAACTGCCGAGATGCAAGGGACATGAGTCTCTGCCCAAACTAGAATCAGAGACACCTCCCTGTGGGCACCCAGACTGTAAGTCCCTCCTTGGTGATTGATGTAAGCAACCGCCGTCTGATTGTCCGATCGAACCTGAACCGGCAGGCCCTGTAAATGATGCGTCAAGCGAGACAGAACCAACCTGATGGCTCGCAATTCCAGAACATTGATGGGCAAGTGGGCCTCCTGAGGGTCCCACTGCCCCTGAAACTGAAGATCCTTCCAGAAACCTCCCCATCCTGACAAACTGGCATCCATGGTGACAGTTTCCCAAAGCGGGGTCAGAAACGACCTGCCCTTCAGAAGGTTGTCCGAGACCAACCACCACAGAAGGGACATCTGGAAGGACCGATCCAACGACCTCGGACGCCGGTCCCAAGACGCCAAAAGATGAAGCTGAAGCGTCCTCGTATGAAACTGCGCAAAGGGAACTGCCTCGAACGAGGCCACCATCAACCCCACCAGTCTCATCCCTAGCCGAATGGACGGGCGCGGATGGGAGAGAAGAAGCTTAGCCAATTCCTGAATCAACAGGACCTTGGCCTGAGGGAGAAACACTCTGTGCTGGGAGGAGTCCAACGACATCCCCAGAAAGGTCACCACCCTGGCCGGAACCAGCGAGGACTTGGGGTAATTGATCACCCAGCCGAACCTCTCCAGCATAGACACCACCATGCTGGTGTCCCCCTCTGCTTGACTGAAGGAAGGCGCCATGATGAGAAGATCGTCCAGGTAAGGCACAATGCGAATCCCCTGAGCTCTGAGCAGGGCCATCACCCCCGCCAACACCTTGGTGAACACTCTCGGAGCAGAGGTGAGGCCGAATGGAAGAGCCACAAACTGAAAATGCCGATCCTCCACCACAAAACGAAGGAACCTCTGACGAGCTGGGAAGATCGGAATGTGAAGGTACGCATCCTTGATGTCTATGGACGTCATAAAGTCCCCCTGCCGAAGCGAACCGATCGCAGACCGCAGGGTTTCCATGCGGATCTTCCGGGGACGAATAAATCTGTTGAGAAACTTCAAATCCAGAATCGGACGGAAGGACCCGTCCTTTTTGGGGACAGTGAAGAGATTGGAATAAAACCTGCGCCCTACCTCCGAAGTAGGAACCGGGCAGACGACTGCTAATTCTAGAAGATTCCTTACCGCCGCCAGGAGCCCCTGCGCGGCCAAAGGATCCGAAGATACCCGAGACCTGAAGAACCTTGGAGGACGACGGGACTCGAACTCCAACTTGTAACCGGCCGACACCACCTCCCGGATCCACCTGTCCGAGACCTCCTGGTCCCATACCCGGGAGAAGAGCCGCAACCGTCCCCCCACCCGTATGGGTGAGGGCGCCCCCTCATTGCTGAGCGGGCTTGGCAACTGGCTTGGGCTTGGCGCCCCAGAGGTGAGCGGGGCGGCCACGGCCTTTACCCCGATTCCAACTGGCGCCCCTGGAGGCCGAGAAGCCAGCACCCCTGCCAGCTCTGGCTCCCCAAAAGGACGGATTGAAGGAGACCGTCCCCCGAAAGGAACGGCGAAATTTCTTGCGCTGAGGTAACTTACCTCCCTTGGCAACAGAATCCAGCCTCTCACCAAAAAGCCTCAAACCCAAAAAGGGAAGAGCCATGAGCGATCTTTTAGAATTAAAATCCGCCGTCCACTGTCTCAACCACACACAGCGACGGATAGCTACCAGCAAGGCAGTAGCCCTGCCACACATCAACATGGCATCCTCCTGAGCGGCCAGAATAAACGACAAAAAGGAATCACAGCACTTAAGCGCGAGAGACTCATCACAGGTAGGCTCAAGATCCACACCTAAGTCCCTGACAATAGACCTGACCGCCAAAGTCAAAAGAGCCGAAGCACAGACAGGCCTCAACACCGAACCTGCACATACAAAACCATGACGGGCTAGCTGATCAATCCGGCGATCCTCGCCGTCCCTGAGCGAAGTCGTGTCAGGAGAATGCACAACCGCCGTGTTGGACAGTCCCAAGACCGGAGTATCTACCTCATGGGGGACAGACCAACGCTTCATCAAATCCGCCGGAAAAGGATACTTCCTATCCCAGCTAGGCGGAACACCGACGAGACGCGTAGGTTGCTCCCATTGCTTGAGTACAACCTCTTCAAAATGCTGTTGACTGGGAAACTCCAAGCGCTGCTTGGACACCCCAAAAAGCTGACCCTTAGGCCTAGGAGCAACCGCCGGAGGATCCAAATACAAAACCTCAAACATTTGAGCCAGAATAGTAGACGAAACGAGAGGGGGGCCCTCAGCCTGGTCCCCCTCAGCACCCAGCAACTGCTGAACCTCGGAATCCTCTTCCTCAACGAGCTCACCCTCTTCAAGGGGACGATCCGACCAATCCAGGTCTCCAATAACTTCCTCATCTGAATCCGGCGGAGGCGGAGACAGATGCTTCCGCTTAGCTGGAGCCTTCTGAGCGACCACTGCGGAAAACATTTTCTCAAGGCTGGCCAAACGGGCGCACACCTCAGATTGCGAATCCCCACCCATGACAACGTCACACGGGGTCCGGAACAAGCGAGGGGGAGAGGGAGATGGCGCGGCCGATGAAGTGCTAGGCACCGGAGTGCTGGACTGCCGCTCAATGTTCCGCTGTGCACATGGAATACACAAAATGACATCATCCCCCTGGAGCGGAGCCCCACAACCCCCACACACCTTGGATTGTCCCGAAGGACCGTTTACCGTATCTTTGGCAGCCTCCATATGGTGAAATTTATGGTATTCGCAGAACCCAGGGATTTACGCAGTACGCGACCCGGGATGCCCCTTTAATATCTAAAATTCTTAAAAAATCCTGACCATGGGAATTTAGCATAAAAGATAACCCAATAAATGGACAATGGCCTAGAAACAACCCACACTAGCCAGGTATATAAGACCGGGAGAGCCCTGAAATATGGGGGTCCCAGGATCTGAAAAAAACAAAACAAGAACAATCAGTTCAGCACACATGTCAGAATACAGTGCTTATAACCATAAGGCCGTCTGCCCCCCCTTAAACCGCAAGCCCTGGGCTGCGGGATAAACAGTCACCCAGAACAGCGGGATCGGGACGAGGGTAAGGGGATGGAGGAAGATAGAGAGTACAGCCAAAAGTACTAATAAGTTAAACATATATGTGCAACAAAAGGTTATAAGAACAATAACCGCGGCGGTGCTGCCGCAGGCAAATGTCAGCAATAATAAATGGTACCTCAGAATCCTATCACCCGCGGGACCACACTCAGAAATGGTGGCCCCCGCCAATAGGAAACGCCAGCGCCGCGCAGGAGAGGGGAGAAGAAGGGCGGACCCGTGGAAGCGCGGGAGCCGCGAAAGCCCCGCCCCTCCCAAAGCGCCAATCACGGAGCGGACCGCGCAAGACGCGGACCCGCCCCCCCCCACTGTGCAGCAGAGCCGCGGGCGCCGAGAAAAAGATGGCGCCCGCTCCCCACATGAACGGACCGGCGGAGCAACCCCCCGAGCACCCGGAAGCCAGGTCGCAACGAGCGCCGCCACGGCGCTCCCCGTCAACTGCGCACATGACGCCCAGGGGGACCACAACCGACGTGCCGGAATAGCAAGCCCGGCCCGCCCACACGAAAAGCAGAGGCCCAGCCAAGTGTGAAATAAAAAATAGCAGCCCCTGCCACCCGTCCCAGCACACACCCACACAACACACAGCCACACTAGGGGTCAGTAAGCTGGGAGGAAAGGCATACCTTATGTGCAGACTGACAGGCTCGCTAGACGTGCCAGACCTAACTGCTATGTAAAGAGGGGCATCCCACGTCCGGATCACCACTCCGGGAACCCGTTATGCCCCATGATATGGGGTCGAACGGAGGAGCTAATCTCCTAGGCACACAAGGTGCCGTCTACCTTGTGGGGGGGGGGGGGGGGGGCGGGGTGAGACTTCTTTCTTCTGTCTTGTCGCCACCTTGCAGAGAATAACACTGGGAGATTATTGGGAGGTACCAGGTATGTATAGACCGGGAGGGGCCTGTTGCTTTTTTGGAGATTCTCTGCAACGCTGCCACCTAGCGGTAGGTATTACCCTATTGTAATAATTAATGTTTGAAGTGGGGTGTATGACATACTTTGAATACAAGGTGTTACAGGGCGACCGGGGGGGGGGGGGGGGGGGGGTTGGGGGAGGTTCACACAGCGGGGCAAAATTCAGACTTCCCACTGTGTGCATCCCCCAAGTGGTCGTAAAAACTTGCATTCCTGACATTCCCAAAGCACAGGCTTGGCCAAAACAGAGTGCGCTGCTAAGCCAATCAGCTCGCTCGATTTCACCTGAACGGCAAAGCAGTTGAGCAGAGCGCCCGCCAGCTGCATCCCCCGCTCAGTTTCTAACTGTGGCATGCCCACGCTGCCCATTTAGAGGCAAGCAATGACGCGGTGATTAGGGCTCCATGAATAGGTGTGTGAAACCCCCCAGATCTGCTGTTCCACTCACCTTTTCACGAAGCCCTCATCACCGCACACAGAATTGGCATGCCACGCCCTTCTGTGTGAAACCCCCCAGATCCTCTGTTCAACTTTAGAGGGGCACGACATGCCAATTCTGGACACTCTGGAGAATGAACTCAGACGGCTGTGGAATTTAAGACTCCAGGGCCTCCAATGTTCCTCTTTAATGGAGCACTATCGCGAAAAATGGCCCAATAATAAAAATCCATATAAAAATGCTGGATGACTGGAGGAGGGGGTCACTTATATACCCAGCATCAGGAAATATCCAGCCAGCGACCCACGGGGAGCCGACGGCAGACGCGGCTTGCGCAGCCAAGATGGCGGCCGACATCGAGGGTGAGTGAACACCCCCCCCCCCCTCCCAGTATGCATGAGGCGGCGGTGAGCGGTCCCTTTGCCTCCAGCGGAGCGGCGGCCGATCCCAGCCGACAGCGCAGCAGAGCAGGGGACGGCGAAGGAGCTGCTCCCCTGCCCATAATGAATGAAGAAGCAGGGCTGCAGAGACCGGTAAAGATGGCGGCCGTGGAGGGGGAGAAGATCATCCCCGCCTCCCTGCACAAGACACAGGAGCTGAGGTACGCTGGGGGTGGTGGGTGCACAGGGAATGAGGCCCTAAAGTCTGCACAGGGAATGAGGCCCTAAAGTCTGCAGACTGACTATGAAGTTGGGGGCAGCGGGGGTAGAACCCACATCCATTTCCCACCCTAGGCTTATACTCAAGTCAATAAATTTTCCAGTTTTGTGGTAAAATTAGGTGCCTCGGCTTCGGATCGACCTATACTCGAGTATATACGGTAAATTCAGGCGTATTGCACTACATTTGTTTTCTTGCTTTTCCATGGTTATTTGCTTTATATATAACCAATCACGATTGGTCTGAGCACAAGGAGCTCAGCTGCTATTGTGAAATTTGAATGGGAGGCTATTGGACTTCCTTCTTCCAATTGTGAGGCGCTGTGGTAAGAGTTTTGGCGCTATAGGTGGTGGTCTACTCAAACGGTGGAGGAGCATGCGCAGTGGGATGGATCTTATGATTATTTGATTCACCACAATCTAGCTCTGTGTTTATTGGATTTGAATTACTTTTACTGAGACGAAGGACTCTGCACATGTTGAGCTTTATTTTCACTATATGAGTGTAGCGCGGTATTTGTACATTGATTTTTATTGCTTAAGGTGTATAAGTGACCCCTTCTCTCAGTCAAGGTGTTCATATGATTTTTATTGCTTAAGGTGTATAAGTGACCCCTCCTCTCAGTCAAGGTGTTTATATGGATTTTTATTGCGTTAAGGTGTATAAGTGACCCCCTTCTCGCAGTCAAGGTGTTTATATGGATTTTATTGCTTAACGTGTGTAAGTGACCCCTCCTCTCATTCAAGGTGTTTATATGGATTTTTATTGCTTAACGTGTATAAGTGACCCCTCCTCTCAGTCAAGGTGTTTATATGGATTTTTATTACACAGTCCAGCACCCACATGCTGACCTCTTGTGCAGGCCCTGGACTCACTGATTACCTCATCGGAGCAGTGATGCTGCAGCTGGGGATCAAGCCGGTAATCGAGAGCGGTTTCCTGGATGATGACACGGATCTGGTCCTCGCAGTCTGGAGACAAACGCTGCGACAAAAAAGCAGGACGGGATTTAGGAATCATAAAGCAGCATTGATGAGGATGAAGAAGTAAAGAGGATGAAGGAGTAAAGAGGATGAAGGAGTAAAGAGGATGAAGACAGCGCACCCAACCATTCCCCCCAAACCAAAAGCAGCCTCCGAACGCCGGCAAGGTCACCACTTACCTGGTCGGCGTACTTCAGCTTCAGGCAGGAGATGACCAGGCCTTCCAGCTCCGTGTCATCCTTAGCCGTGTTCAGGATGTTCTGGCAGAATTTGGGAATATCTGCTTTGCAGGATTTTCTCAGTAAGGGGTTCAGCCGATAATCTGCTCACAGGAAGAGGCGGTCATTTATTACAGCTCAGATTAATTAATCCCTGTGTTTTTTTGCATACGGGCAAAGCTAATGCGATGAGATCACACAACACAGGGACGAAATCCCTATTGTCTCGGTCTACACATTGAACTTTCCCAAACGTCAGATTTCAAAAACACCCCGTAGTTCCTAAGTTATTAGTAAAAGTATTTGAGCATTGGAGATGCAGAGAAAAAAAAATTAGACCAAAGAAGACCAACATAGCAGGAAGGAGAGCACTCAGAGGACTGAAGGCCAAGCTGCTGATATTTCTTTTGACTTGCCAATACTAATAAAGTATGAGTATTATTTGTAATACTGGAAGTATTAGTATACTCATGAATGTGATCATGTGATCAAGTGAATGTGATCCACACAACGTGGAGGACGACCTACCTGTGTTCTGGGTAATCTGCCTCTTGGTGATCATCTGTTTACACTTGGGGTCCATGGTCTCAGTGTTCTTGTTCTGTTTCAGACACAGCAGAATGTTCTTTGGGTCACTGTCACTACAGAACCTCTGTGGAAGAGGAGGAGACAAAAAAAAACAGGATGGTTCAGTTTTAGAGGCATCACTACGATATTTGGGGGGGGGGGGGGGAGCCCCATAAACAGAATACTCAGGCAACACACACTTTGCTTGCAATAAACTTAAAGCAGAAAAAAAAAAAGTCTGGCCGGCCCTAGAATCCAAAAGATTCCAAGCCCAGCCGCTTGCCTTCCCCCTAGGGCATCCCGAATTGGGATTCCCCACTGTGTGAAACACAGCAGATCGCAGAGATAAGCTTACCTTCCCCCCAGTCAGACAGGGCTTGTACATGCTCTCATCTATGTAATTCGGCAATGGCCGATTGTTTACAATGGGGAGCGAAAGTGGGCACATCCTCTGCATTTTCAGGCTGTCTACCCCGGCCCATTTGCTTGTGCTGCCCACTGGTGGGTGGGGGGGGCCAGACCAAAGCCCGGATAGTCACAATGCCAGGTTTCGTTTTAATACCAGGTCACCTCTACAGCCCCAACGCGTCCTCGCCCTCCTCTACAGCCCCGACGCACCCTCACCCTCCTCCACAAGGATGACACGATGCTTCTACACCTATGTAACCCTATGCTCTGATTAATGGGGAAAAGGGGTTAGAGAGATACAAGGAGGAAACGATGCTTCTACACCTATGTAACCTATGCTCTGATTAATGGGGAGAGGGTAAAGGGATTAGAGAGATACAAGGATGAACCGATGCTTCTACACCTATGTAACCTATGCTCTGATTAATGGGGAGAGGGTAAAGGGATTAGAGAGATACAAGGAGGAAACGATGCTTCTACACCTATGTAACCTATGCTCTGATTAATGGGGAGAGGGTAAAGGGATTAGAGAGATACAAGGATGAACCGATGCTTCTACACCTATGTAACCTATGCTCTGATTAATGGGGAGAGGGTAAAGGGATTAGAGAGATACAAGGAGGAAACGATGCTTCTACACCTATGTAACCTATGCTCTGATTAATGGGGAGAGGGTAAAGGGATTAGAGAGATACAAGGATGAACCGATGCTTCTACACCTATGTAACCTATGCTCTGATTAATGGGGAGAGAGAAAAGGGATTAGAGAGATACAAGGAGGAAACTGCTTCTACACCTATGTAACCTATGCTCTGATTAATGGGGAGAGGGTAAAGGGATTAGAGAGATACAAGGATGAACCGATGCTTCTACACCTATGTAACCTATGCTCTGATTAATGGGGAGAGGGTAAAGGGATTAGAGAGATACAAGGATGAACCGATGCTTCTACACCTATGTAACCTATGCTCTGATTAATGGGGAGAGGGTAAAGGGATTAGAGAGATACAAGGATGAACCGATGCTTCTGCACCTATGTAACCCTATGCTCTGATTAATGGGGAAAGAGGGTAAAGGGATTAGAGAGATACAAGGATGAAACGATGCTTCTACACCTATGTAACCTATGCTCTGATTAATGGGGAGAGGGTAAAGGGATTAGAGAGATACAAGGATGAAACGATGCTTCTACACCTATGTAACCTATGCTCTGATTAATGGGGAGAGGGTAAAGGGATTAGAGAGATACAAGGATGAAACGATGCTTCTACACCTATGTAACCCTATGCTCTGATTAATGGGGCAAGAGGGTAAAGGGATTAGAGAGATAAAACGACGAAACGATGCTTCTACACCTATGTAACCCTATGCTCTGATTATCAATGAGGGAGAGAAAAAAGGGGATGAGAGAAATATAAGGATTAAATGATGCGTCTACACCTATGTAATTAAAAAGCTCTGATTATCAATGAGGGAAAAAAAAAAAAAAAAAGAAGGGTGAGCATAAAAAGGATGATATGCTACACCTATGTAATTAGAGGAAGAAGGCAAAAAAAAAAAAAAGCACAGGGCTCACCTTGATCATCTGTTTGCACACCCGCATGAGGGTGTAGTCCAGCTCGGGATCCATCATCTCCGTCTCTTGGAGCTTGAAGATTTTCTGGTGGCAGGAGGCGCTCAGGTGCTTCTTGCTCTCCTTCAGGCACTCAATGATCTGCGTGTGCGGACACAGAGGGGTTAACGTCAAACCGCACAAGCCACGCAACGCACCCCGCCTGCAGGGGGCACACTCACCTGTGCGTTTCCAAAAGGCACGTTGGAGCAGATGGAGGTGATGTCGTTCTTGCAGGCATCATACAGCTTGGGATCCAAGCGGATGTCCTCAGACTGAAAAAAAAAAATACCATTTTGTGAAATACTCACCTGTAAAATGGGTATTATAAGTATGTCACACACCCCGCTTCAAGATATCCATAACATGTGGGTAATACCGACCTGAAGAGGGCGTTCCTGCAGAGATGATAGGGAAAAAGAAAGCCCCTCCCGGTCCACAAATACCTGGGACCTCCCACCCACCACCCAGTATAAAGAAAGCAGTAAGGTAAGGGACCAGGAAGAGGCAAATATAAACCAAAGCAACGCAAAGTTCACAATATAAAGGATCCAGAATACAAGAAGGGCGGGTGAAGCGGGGTGTGTGACATACTTATAATACCCATTTTACAGGTGAGTATTTCACAAAATGGTATTATTCTAAGTATGTCACACACCCCGCTTCAAGATATCCATAACACGTGGGACATCCAATAGCAGTGTCCATAAAAGGGCGGGGATCCAAAACAAGGCAACAAGGCACAACTTAAACCACAACAGCTTGCAGAACTTTGCGGCCAAAAACAGCATCCGCTGAGGCCCGAACATCAACCTGGTAAAACTTGGAAAAAGTGTGAACAGAGGACCAAGTAGCGGCCTTACAAACTTGCTCAACCGAGGCCTGGTGCTGAAAAGCCCAGGACGCTCCAACCGCACGAGTAGAATGAGCAGTAACACGAAAAAAAAGCATCAGTCTTACGAAAGGAAGACGTAACCACCAGATAGTATTTCACAACGCGAACTACATCCAAGGAATGCAGCGCCCTTTCCTTGTCGTTGCTAGGATTAGGACATAGAGAAGGAAGAATGTCCTGATTCAGATGAAAGGCAGAAACCACCTTAGGAAGAAAATCCGGCTTGAAACGAAAGACAACCTTGTCCTGATGCCTTTCGAAGTACGGAGCTTTAATGGACAAAGCTGCCAACTCAGAAACACGCCTAACCGAAGTGATAGCCATCAAAAACGCCACCTTTTGAGTAAGTGAAGACAAAGCAAAGCAAAGGGCTTCCTAGGAGGTCGAACATGTGTAACCCCTTGGAAAAGTCTTGACCAAGGGATGAAGTGCAAAGGACCTTCGAAAGAACACCGCCAGGGCAGAAACCTGCCCCTTCAAGGTACTAAGCTGGAGCCCCAGATCCAGACCATGTTGAAGAAACTCCAGAATCCTGGAAATGGAAAACTCCCGACACGGGAAAGACCTACCTTCACACCGGTCAATATAGGACCTCCAGGCAAAACAAACTGATCCTCTGCCAGTCTTACCAGGTCTGCGAACCAAACCTGCCTTGGCCACCTTGGTGCCACCAGAATCGCCGACGTGCCCTCCAGGGCCAGCTTGCGCACCACTCTGGCTACCATTGGAAACGGAGGGAACAGGTAAAGAAACCCCAGATCCCTCCAGTTCAGAGACATGGCATCCACTGCCAGAGCCAGTGGATCCTGCGAGAGAGACACAAAGACTGGAAGTTTGTGATTGTGACGAGAGGCAAAGAGGTCCACCGCCGGGAACCCCCACCTGAGGCAACTCGAACGAAACACCTGGGGACTGAGAGACCACTCCCCCTGACGAGAGGAGGCCCTGCTCAGCAAGTCCGCCTCCGTGTTCTCCACTCCCGGAATGTAGACCGCTGAGATACACGGGACGTGGCTCTCCGCCCAGTCCAGAATCAAAGATACTTCCCTGAGGGCACTCCTGCTGCGAGTCCCTCCCTGGTGATTGATGTAAGCAACCGCCGTCCGGTTGTCCGACCGAACCTGAACTGGCAGGCCCTGCAACTGATGAGTCAAGCGAAACAGAACCAACCTGATGGCTCTCAACTCCAGAACATTGATGGGCTCGTGAGCCTCCTGCGGGCCCCACAGACCCTGAAACTGAAGGTCCTTCCAAACACCCCCCCAACCTGACAAACTGGCATCCGTGGTGACCGTCTCAACACGGCGCCAGAAAAGATCTGCCCTTCAACAGATTGGCAGACCCCAGCCACCATTGCAGGGATCGACGGACTCGGGGGGTCATCTGGAAGGACTGATCCAACGATAGCGGAGACTTGTCCCAAACCTTCAACAGGTGAAGCTGGAGCGCCCTTGTGTGAAACTGCGCAAAGGGAACTGCCTCGAATGAGGCCACCATCAACCCCACCAGCCTCATCCCTAGCCAGATGGCCGGACGAGGGGCCGACAAGAGAAGCCGAACCAACTCCTGAATCAAAAGAACCTTGGCCTGGGGCAGAAACACCCTGGCCTGCGAAGTGTCCAGAGACATTCCCAGAAAGGTCACTACCCTGGACGGAGAAAGAGAGGACTTGGGGTAGTTGATCACCCAACCGAACCTCTCCAGAGTGGATACCACCGTTCTGGTGTCCAACTCCGCTTGGTTGAAGGAAGAAGCCATAATTACAAGATCGTCCAAATAGGGCACAATGCGGATACCCTGAACCCTGAGTAGAGCCATCACCCCCGCCAGCACCTTGGTGAACACCCGAGGAGCCGAGGTAAGACCGAAAGGGAGTGCCACAAACTGAAAATGCCGATCCTCCACCACGAACCTGAGAAACCTCTGGTGTGCTGGAAAGATCGGAACGTGCAGGTAAGCGTCCTTGATGTCTATGGACGTCAGAAAGTCTCCCTGACGAAGAGAGTGAATAGCCGAACGCAGCGTTTCCATGCGGAACTTCCGCGGCCGGATGAACCTGTTGAGAAACTTCAGATCCAAGATGGGTCGGACCGATCCGTCCTTCTTGGGTACCGTGAACAGATTGGAATAAAAGCCCCTGCCCCGATCTGAAGGGGGCACTGGGCAAATGACAGCCATGTCCAGAAGACTCTCTACTGCCACCAGGAGCCCCTGCGCGGCCAGAGGTTCCGAAGGCACCCGAGACCTGAAAAATCTGGGAGGGGGGCGGAGCTCTAACTCCAGCTTGTAACCGGAAGACACCACTTCCCGGATCCATCTGTCCGAGACCTCCTGATCCCAGACCTGGGAGAAGTGTCGCAGCCGTCCCCCCACCCGCATGGGTGAGGGCGCCCCCTCATTGCTGAGCTGGCTTAGCAGCCGGTTTGGGCTTAGAGCCCCAACTGTATCCTGGAAGGGCACGTCCTCTGCCCCTGTTCCTGGAATCTCCTCTGGAAGAGGGGAAGGCAAAACCCCTGCCAGATCTGGCCCCACGAAAGGAGGGGGTAAAGGAAGGCGCCCCCCGAAAGGGACGGCGTTGTTTCTTGCGTTGAGGTAACCTACCACCCTTGGTGACAGAATCCAATTTCTCTCCAAAAAGCCGTAAACCAACAAAAGGTAGAGCCGTCAGCGACTTTTTGGACATAAAATCGGCCGCCCACTGGCGCAACCACACCGACCGCCGAATAGTCACCAGCAGAGCCGACGTCCTACCACACATCATCAAAGTGTCATCCAAGGCGGCTAATACAAAAGACAAAAACAACTCACACCGTTTAAGGGCAAGGAACTCGTCACTACCCGGACGAAGCTCGGAAGACGTCAACAGGTCCCTGATCACGGACCTGGCAGCCACCACCATCAGCGCCGAAGCGCAAACAGGCCGCATGGCTGACCCGACGCTGGCAAAGCCGTGACAAGCCATCTGGTCAATGCGTTTGTCCTCACCGTCTTTGAGGGTGGAACAATCGGGATAATTTAACACAGAAGTGTTAGACAACCCCAAAACCGGTGCATCCACCTCAGGGGGGATGCCCAACGCTTAACGGTATCCGAAGGGAAGGGATACTTCTTATCCCACCCCTGAAGAATACCAGGGAGCCGAGCCGGCCTGTCCCATTCCTTAGCAATAATTTTGTCAAAATGCTTTTGATTAGGAAATTCCAAGCGTGGCCTGGATTCCTCAAAAAACTCACCCTTCTGTTGCGGAGCCTCCTCAGGAGGAGAAATAGCCAAAACCTCAAACATCTGAGCTAGAGCGTTAGGAGTATCCGAAGATCTCCCCAAGTCCCCAAGCTCAGCGTCAGCGCCAACAAACTGCTGATCGTCAGAATTATCAGAATCGTCATAAACCTCCCCTTCCTCCAGCGGGGAATAATCAGAGTAATCTAGTTTATTAATATCATCAAGGTCATCCACCGACGGAGCCGGCGACAAGTGCTTTCTCTTAGCCGGGGCCTTAGGGGCGACCAAACTGGAGATTAATTTTTCAAGGTTGGCCAATCTGGCGCACATCTCAGATTGCAGCTCCCCACCCATGACAACGTCACACGGGGTGCGTATCAAGCTGGGAGGAGATGAAGCGATCGGCGGTGCAGACCCAGAAGCCTGGGATCCGGACTGCCGCGTAATAGTTTGCTGTGCACAGGGTATACACAGAAGTATGTCGTCCCCTGTAATGGATACCCCACACAACATACACTTCCGGAATTGCCCCGAGGGGATCCCGAGCCCAGTATCCGGGGATGCCTCCATATGGTGAACTTATGTGCAGTTGCTATGACCGGGGGAATTACGCGAATACGCAACCCGGGATGCCCCTTTAATGTCCCAAGTGGGAGGATTTGAATAAGGTAAATTTAACCCAGGGAACCTAGGACCGGGAGAGAACCCCTTAACCCAATGAAGGTCTACCTGCAAGACACAATAAGGCCAGCAATAAATACATGTACACAAAAAAAGGGGAGAAGTAATAAGAATGGGGCCCATAGGGCCACTCACAGTTCCAGCCAGAAAAGATGGCGACTGCACGTCCAGGATCCTGAAGCCGCAGCAAGGGGTCTGATAGAAGAAGGGGGGCGTGGCCAGCGCGGGAGAGCGCGATTGTGCGTGGCCCGGCCCCCCCTCCATTCACAGCCAGGCTCTGCAGTGGCGCCTGCCTAACGGGGGCGGGCCTTGGCAGCCCGCCGAAAGCCCTGCCCCGCCCCCTATACACATCGTGAGGGGAGAAAGCCCCTCACAGGCTCAGCGATAACCGGTAACACGGCGGACGACAGGCGGGGAGGACGGGCGGCGACGGCGCGCAGCGCCCGACCCCGCGCTCCCCCCCCCCCCCCGCAGCATGTGAAGGCACCGCACCTGCGGGGAACCGGCGCCGCGGCAACAATAATGGCCGCGGCGCCGGAACCAGAAGGGGGCAGAAGACGGGCGGCCCGCGGCGACGCGCCTGCGCCCGGCCCCGCCGCCACCAGCGTCAGCTGTGGAGAGAGATCTCCTCAGCTGTACCTAGCAAAAGAGCGCAGCCCACGGTGGCTGCCCAGTTAAAGTGAAAACACAAAATCACAACACACACCTCATGCTACTAATGAATAAAAGTGCCCCCCCCCCCCCCCCCCCCCCACAAGGAGAAGGGCATCTGAAGAGGGGAACATACTAGGGGAGAAATGGCCGAGGGACAGGGCATCCCAAACCGGGGTCACCAGCCCGGATCACCGCCTACCCTCTGAAACAGGGTCTCACGGTGGAGCTTAGCTCCTGGGCACCTAATGTGCCATTCTACCGTCGCCCAGACCTCAGCCAAGGCTGGGAGGCATGTAAGTTAAGGATAAGTGGCATCTGGGCGGAAATAGAATAAAACGCGGGCCGGGAATAATCCCGGCTACCTCAAGTCCCCCTGTGCAAGGAGGAGACATCATCTTCTGACTTGCTCGCCGTCTGCAGAGATGGAAGACTGGGTGATGAGTGGGAGGTCCCAGGTATTTGTGGACCGGGAGGGGCTTTTTCCTATCATCTCTGCAGAACGCCCTCTTCAGGTCGGTATTACCCACGTGTTATGGATATCTTGAAGCGGGGTGTGTGACATACTTAGAATAAAACAATTTGTTATATATTCATAAACCCAGGATTTTGACTATGCTGGGTTTTGGTCCTTTCCCCCGGAGCACCCCAAATCGGGTGAAACTCCCCCAGATCGCGGAAGCCAACTCACCTCTTCCCGGTCTTACGGCGCATGCACGGCCGCTTAGCCAATCAGCGCGCTCAGAGCCGCTGACGTCACGTCGTCTAGGTCTGCATCTAAGGGCCAGCAGGTCGAGCGCGCTGGCGGCCACATCCCCCGCTTCCCTCTAACAGGGAAGTGTATGGAGCGACTGGGGGTTCCACATGGAGGGGCATCCAGATTTTGGATGCCCTAGGGGAGGGAATCGATAGGCCCGGGAATCTTCTAAATTAAGCTGGGTCTTGGTCCACTTTAACCCATGCCCTCCTCCATTCTTTAATGAATTAGGAGCAGTTATAGTGTGCTTTTTGCTGTAGTGCTGGATTCAAGCCGATTGATGGAGCCCCGGAATGAGACCCGCCCCTCTCGTCCCCATTAGCCAGGCGTGTGCACATGACCAGCAGAGGCCTCACCATCTCCAGCTCCTCCACCCTGAGCTGCTTGCGGCACTTCAGAGACACGCGCTGCTCCTTCTGGTCCTGCAGCGTGTCGTTCCGCACCGTGGTGCTGAGACAGATGACCACATCCACCCTAAAAACAAAGGTGACAGGGTGAGCCCACTGACTACACGCCCCCTCTACCCCACCCCCACCCCCGCCGTGCTGCAGACAGGACACACGTACTTCTGCTTGATGTTGGGACACAGCTTCAGCACGTCCTCTTTGCACGCCATCTTAAACTTGTAGGAGAACCTGAAGTCCTTCATCTGGATCTGGGAAGAGAAATCGGAAAAATTCAGCAAGATCGGCGGAATTAAAGTGGACCAAAACCCTCTGAACTTGTGAAATACTATGATGGATGGAGGACAGAATCAAAATGAATATATATGTGAACATTCCCTCTCCATTAAGAATAGATTCCTATCTTTGCATTGTAAGCTTCAGTGGCTAATAAAGGTGAAATAAACCCTCAGTAAGCCACTTATCTCTGCGCTGATTCTTTCCTTTGCTTGTACTGAATTAGAGAAATAAAGTTAATGAAGCATGCTGCTATTAACACATTACTGTGAGCAAGATGGCGCGCTGAGGAGCTGGACAACACCTTATTATGTCTGGCCCCCCTAGGCGCCCGTATGTTCAGGGGAGGGGGGGGGGGACCTATAAGACTCTATAGGCTCTTATTCAGGGTGACTCTTATTCAGGGTGAAGGTCCAGATTAATGTGGGTAAACTGTATGTACGGGGGGGGGGGGGGTGCATACAAGATAGGCTCTTATTCAGGGTGAAGGTCCGGATTATTGTGGGCAATCTGTATGTACAAGGGGGGAACATATAAGATAGGCTCTTATTCAGGGTGAAGGTCCAGATTAATGTGGGTAAACTGTATGTACGGGGGGGCATACAAGATAGGCTCTTATTCAGGGTTATGGTCCGGTTTAAGTTTCTCTATTCTATATAAACTATTGAACCCTATAGCAGAGCTCAGAGCAGGTCAGGACACATAACCCGCAGGCAGGATAAGGCTCTGCACAGGCACAATGGCTGCTCACCAGCTGGAAGTGGGTGACCCCCACAGCGCACTTTTCGTTCATCTCCTTCTGATGCTTGTTCTGGATCAGACACTCCATCAGGTCTCCGGAGTCGATCTGGTTGTCGGCCACCTCCTGTAGAAACAGCAAAAAGTAAATCCCCAGACCAACATGAAAGGCGGAGACAAGATTAAGGGGGGGGGGGGTTCGAGAGCAACAGGAAAGGCGAAGATTGGGGGGGGATACGTACATGGCAGTAGCCCTGGATGATGGGCTCACACGCTCGCATTAGAAGAGCCTCGATCTGGATGTCCTGTAAAACAGAGCAATGAGCAGTGTTACACCCCAATCACTGATCTCACACATCAAAACCACAAAACGGTGGCCGGCGTAATCAGAACGCAGGAGGAGCATGTAAAAGTCGCCATCTTGTTATAATCAGAGGAACATTGCATGTGACTCTTGCCCCAGATAAAATTCTCTTTGGGACTTTGCTTTCACTTTTCATATGCAAGACTTTATGCAAGTAATCCGAAAGTGTGGGCCAAAAGTGGCTCTGGAGTCTGTAAGACTCCCAAGCTGCCCAATTCTCTCACTGCCGGGGCGTCCTGCAGGCCCTACCGCAGCTAAAGGCTAGCGGGGGATGCAGCAGTTGGCGTCCTCGGCTCCATTTGGCCCTTAGCAGATGAGATCTGTGGTCGGCTAAGTGAAGCCGAATTGACTGCGTGCCCCATCATGCGCTGTTGAATCGGCAGTCAGGTAAGTTTTACCGGGAATCCGGGGTGGGTGAGATGGGGGACATTGCTTTTGTTTTTCATACGCAAGACATTCTGGTAAACCCAAAAGTGTGGGCCAAAAGGGTCTCTGGAGTCTATAAGACTCCAAGGCTGCCCAATTCCCTCACTGCCAGGGTGTCCTGCAGGCCCTACCCACAGCTAAAGGCTAACAGTGGATGCAGCCATTGGCGTGTTCGGCTCCATTTGGTCCTTAGCAGACAAGACCTTGGCTAAGTGAAGTTGAATTGAGTGTGCGTCCAATCATACGCTGTTGGATCAGCGGTCAGTAAAGTTTTACTAGGAATCCAGGGTGGGGGGTGGGTGAGATGAGGGGCATTGCTTTCATTTTCCATATGCAACACATTCTGGTAAAGCTGAAAGTGTGGGTCAAAAGTGGCTCTGGAATTTATAAGACAGCTAAAGGCTAGCAGGGGATGCAGCAGTTGGCTTGCTCTGCTCCATTTGGCCCTTAGATGAGACAAGTGGACGGCTAGGTGAAGTTGAATTGACTGCGTGCCCTATAATGCGCTGTTGAATAGACAGTCAGGTAAGTTTTAATGGGAATCAGGGGTGGGGGGGGGGGGTAGATGAGATGGGGGCATGGCTTTTATTTTTCATACGCAACACATTCTGCTAAATCCAAAAGTGTGGGCCAAAAGTGGCTCTGGACTCTATAAGACTCCAGGGCTGGCCGATTCCCTCTCCCCCGGGGAATCTCGCGAATCGCGCGCCCCAGCTAAAGTCTACAGGGGATACAGCAGTTGGTGTGCTCGGCTCCATTTGGCCCTTAGCAGACGAGACCTGTGGTTGGCTAAGTGAAGTTGAATTGATTGTTCGTCCATCATGTGTTGTCCGGGATGGGGGACTTTCTGATTTACTTGCATAATGTCTTGCGTATGAAAAATGAAAGCAATCGGAAACTGTGGGCCAAATGTGGCTCTGGATCCTATAAGATTCCAGGGCTGACCAATTCCCTCACTGCTGGGGCATCCTGCGGGCACGACCTCAGCTAAATGCTAGCAGGGGATGCAGCCGTTGGAGTACTCGGATCCAATTGCCCCTCAGCAGACGAGACCTGTGGTCGGCTAAGTTAAGTTGAATTGACTGCGTGCGTTGTTGAATCAGCAGTTACGTTTTACTGGAAATCCGGGGTGGGGGGGGTAGATGAGATGGGGGACATTGCTTTTGTTTTTCATTATGCAAGTAAATCAAAGTGTGGGCCAAAAGTGGCTCTGGAGTCTATAAGACTCCAGGGCTGGCCGATTCCCTCTCCCCCCAGGGCATCTCGCAAATCATGCCCCCCAGCTAAAGGCTAGCAGGGGATGCAGCAGTTGGCATGCTTGGCGCCATTTGGCCGTTAGCAGATTAGACCTGTAGTCAGTGGATCAGCGGTCAGGTACATTTTACTGATGATCCAGGGTGGGCGCACAAACCGGAGTTCCAAAATTGAGATGCCCCGGGGCAGGAACCAAAACCTAGGATGGTCAAAATCCATGGTTGTGGTTCAACCTGAAGAACATAATGAAGTGGAAATGGCTCAGAATGACTCAGGAAACGCAATGTTTATTCGGTCAACCGGGGGGCCAGCTACTTCCACTGCCCCAAATTACTGGCTCTATTGCTTGCTAGTTTTAGACAAAGGAGCTTAAATGACCATCCTGATTGGATGTCTGGACACGTCAGACGCCCATTGGATATTTCAAATATATACAGATTCACATATATGGACGGTAAAGTTCAGACATGAAGAACGGCCGTTTCATTAAGCAGACGTAATATTCTCCACACACTGAGAATGTGAGATGACATACAGGCGGCTAAAACTAAATATGAATATAAAATGAGGGCGAGGTGAAAACCTCTCCACACACTGAGAATGTGAGAGATGGCATACAGGCGGCTAGAACTAAATAATAATATAAAATGAGGGAGAGGTGAAAACCCCTCCACACAGAGAATGTGAGAGATGGCATACAGGCGGCTAGAACTAAATACTACTGACATAAAATGATGGCGAGGTGAAAACCTCTCCACACACTGAGAATGTGAGAGATGACATACAGGTGGCTAGAATTAAATACTAATATAAAATAAGGGAGAGGTGAAAACCCATCCACACACACTGAGAATGTGAGAGATGGCATACAGGTGGCTAGAATTAAATACTAATATAAAATGAGGGACAGGTGAAAACCTCTCCACACACGGAGAATGTGAGAGATGGCATACAGACAGCTAGAACTAAATACTACTAATATAAAATGAGTGAGAGGTGAAAACCCCTCCACACACTGAGAATGTGAGAGAGGATATACAGACAGCTAGAACTAAATAATTAATACTAATGACATCATTGGCATGCACAACAATGGCAATGAATGGAGGAGGCGGAGCGTTACAGCTAAAACAGGAATGGTTCACTAACCTCCGACTCCAGCTCCGTCAGATTCCCAACAATTTCCCGGCACTCTGGGATCAGCTCTTCCATGTGATCCTGGAGACACTCCAACTCCTGTTTGGCACAAAAAAGCAAGCTAATAAAGCAAATCTGAAACACACCAAGAGCTGCCCGAACCGGGCCACTCCCCCGCAGCCAGCCCAATGCCCCGCCCCACTCACCTGCCCACTCTCTGTCTTCTCGTTGCACCATTTGCCCAGCTCGGTCATGCATTTGCCCTGCAGGGCGGGATCCAGTTTGACATCCAGGGCCCTCTGATGCAGGATGCGCAGGACCTCAGCGCGACACTCCCTGGACAGCTACAGATCACAGAGAAACAGAGATTAAACCAACGGCAAGACATTTATGGAAGCACTCTGGAGTCCAACACCGCTCGTGCCACTCACCCGCCTCCCCTGCTCCTCTGTGCGGTACGCGTGTCGGTACAGGCAGGAGAAGATGGCTCCCGCCGGCATACTCTCGCTGGTCTCGTTCCAGCCGTGGGCGTAGCAGAGGCGCGAGGCGTCGCCCTGGCACTTGCGATACAGGATGGGATCCAGTCTGAGGGCGACAGAGGAGGTGAGTATTGCGTGACAACTTACCGACTTGCAAAGTAATGTTCCACACATCCCTATTGGTCTCCATCAACAGGGGAAGATAATAGGACAAGGGTGGATACGGCCTTAAAGTGATAGTACTGGAGTTTGATGCTGTGGAGGCCGGAGCAACGCGAGGGACCAGTAAACGCGCGCGCGGAGCAACGCGAGGGACCAGTAAACGCGCGCGCGGAGCAACGCGAGGGACCAGTAAACGCGCGCGCGGAGCAACGCGAGGGACCAGTAAACGCGCGCGCGGAGCAACGCGAGGGACCAGTAAACGCGCGCGCGGAGCAACGCGAGGGACCAGTAAACGCGCGCGCGGAGCAACGCAAGGGACCAGTAAACGCGCGCGCGGAGCAACGCAAGGGACCAGTAAACGCGCGCGCGGAGCAACGCAAGGGACCAGTAAACGCGCGCGCGGAGCAACGCAAGGGACCAGTAAACGCGCGCGCGGAGCAACGCAAGGGACCAGTAAACGCGCGCGCGGAGCAACGCAAGGGACCAGTAAACGCGCGCGCGGAGCAACGCAAGGGACCAGTAAACGCGCGCGCGGAGCAACGCAAGGGACCAGTAAACGCGCGCGCGGAGCAACGCAAGGGACCAGTAAACGCGCGCGCGGAGCAACGCAAGGGACCAGTAAACGCGCGCGCGGAGCAACGCAAGGGACCAGTAAACGCGCGCGGAGCAACGCAAGGGACCAGTAAACGCGCGCGCGGAGCAACGCGAGGGACCAGTAAACGCGCGCGGAGCAACGCGAGGGACCAGTAAACGCGCGCGGAGCAACGCGAGGGACCAGTAAACGCGCGCGCGGAGCAACGCGAGGGACTAGTAGTGTTAGCCCCTCTCCCCCTGCACTTAGTCCTTACTTCCAGTCCCGGGAGATGAAGTATTGCAGCTCCAGCAGCCGGTGCTCACAGTCTTCTACCATCTTCTCGGTGTACAGATGCTCCATGAGGCAGGACAGGATCCTGGAGGGGGCGACACCACACATTTACACACAGGCCCCCATTTAGCCGCAGCACTTTCAGCAGACGAGTGACAGGAAGTGTCTTCTGCCTATGCCGCTCTGCATTCTGGGATTGCTGACCCCAGCTCTGCTCTGTACAGCCCGCCCCCTGCACATTCCCCCCCCCCTCTCCTCAAGTCAAGATGGCGGCGCCCGTATCCTAGAGTCCTGAATAGAGTTGAATCTCAGTGGTGGAAAGAATAAAAAGTAAATGGCTAAAATAATACCATTTTGTGAATACTCACCTTGTAAAATGGGTATTGTAAGTATGTCACACACCCCGCTTCAAGATAATCATTACATGTGGGTAGTATGGTCTGAAGAGGGCGATTTGCAGAGATGATTGGAGGAAAGAAAGCCCCTCCCTGATCCATAAATACCTGGGACCTCCCACTCATTACCCAGTATAAAAGAAAGCAGTAAGGTAAGGGACCAGGAAGAGCCAAATATTAGTCATAACGCAAGGTTCACAAAACGATGGATTCAGAATACAAAAGGGCGGGTTGAAGCGGGGTGTGTGACATACTTACAATACCCATTTTACAAGGTGAGTATTCACAAAATGGTATTATTCTAAGTATGTCACACACCCCGCTTCAAGATAATCATTACATGTGGGACATCCAAAAGCAGTGTCCATAAAGGGTGGGGATCCAAAACAAGGCATAAAGCACAACTTAAAACTACTGCAGCCTGCAGAACTTTGCGGCCAAAAACAGCATCCGCTAAGGCCCAAACATCACCCTTGTAAAAACTTTGAAAAAGTGAACAGAAGACCAGGTAGCGGCCTTGCAAACTTGCTCAACAGAGGCCTGGTGCTGAAAAGCCCAGGAAGCCCCAACCGCACGAGTAGAACGAGCTGTAACACGAAGGGGAGGATTTCTCCCCTTAGCAGAAAAGGCCCCGACAATGGCCTGATGGATCCATCTGCTGATGGTAGACTTAGCGGGCGCCAAAACCTTTCTTGGGCCCAGAGGGTACCACAAAGAAGGCATCAGTCTTACGAAAGGCAGACGTTACCACCAAATAGTACTTCACAACTCGAACCACATCCAGGGAATGCAGGACCCTCTCCTTTTCGTTACTGGGATTAGGACACAGAGAGGGCAAAACAATGTCTTGGTTTAAGTGAAAAGGCAGAAACCACCTTAGGAAGGAAATCCGGGTTAAAACGGAAAACCACCTTGTCCTGATGTCTTTCAAAATACAGGACCTGAATGGACAGAGCCGCCAACTTAGAAACACGCCGAACAGAATTGAAAGCTACCAAAAAGGCCACCTTCTGAGTAAGGGAAGACAAGGCAATATCATGCAAGGGCTCAAAGGGAGGACTCTGAAGAGCAGAAAGAACCAAATTCAAATCCCAAACCGGAATCAGAGCCTTCCTAGGGGGCCGCACGTGCGTAACCCCCTGGAAAAAGGTCTTAACCAGCGGATGAAGCGCAAAAGATATTTGGAAAAACACCGCCAGGGCAGACACCAGCCCCTTCAGAGTATTAAGTTGGAGCCCTAGATCCAAACCATGTTGCAGGAACTCCAGGATTCTAGAAATAGAGAATTCCCTGCAAGGGAAGGCCCTAGTCTCACACCAATCAATATAAGACCTCCAAGTCCTATAGTAAACGGAAGAAGAAAACCTCTTCCTAGCGCTAATAAGAGTGAATAACCGCATCAGAAAGACCTTCCTCCAAGATGGAGGTTTCCGCAGCCACGCCGTCAAAGCCAGCGTTGGTAAATTGGGGCAACGTAGATGACCCTGTGTGTGCAGATCCGGTAGCAGGGGCAGAACGAACTGATCTTCTGCTAACCTTACCATGTCTGCGAACCAAACCTGTCTTGGCCACCTTGGAGCCGCCAGAATTGCTGACGCTCCTTCCAGAGCCAGCTTGCGCACTACTCTGGCTACCATGGGAAACGGAGGGAACAGATACAGAAACCCCAGATCCCTCCAGTTCAGGGACACGGCGTCCGTCGCGAAGGCTAGCGGATCCTTCGCCAGAGACACAGATGCCAGAAGTTTGTGATTGTGACGGGAGGCAAAGAGGTCCACCATCGGTGAACCCCACCTGAGACAAATTGAACGAAACACCTTGGGACTGAGAGGCCACTCCCCCTTGCGGGCTGACCACCTACTCAGAGAGTTCGCCTCCGAGTTCTCTACTCCCGGAATGTGAACTGCCGAGATGCACGGGACGTGGCTCTCCGCCCAGTCCAGAATCAATGACACTTCCCTGAGGGCACTCCTGCTGCGAGTCCCTCCCTGGTGATTGATGTAGGCAACCGCCGTCCGATTGTCCGACCGAACCTGGACCGGCAAGCTCTGCAGGAGATGAGTCAGACGAAAAAGAACCATTCTGATGGCTCTCAATTCCAGAATGTTGATAGGCTCGTGGGCTTCCATGGGTCCCCACAACCCCTGAAATTGCAGATCATTCCAGAAGCCCCCCCATCCTGAGAGGCTGGCATCCGTGGTGACCACCTCCCAACGAGGAGTCTGAAAAGACCTGCCCTTCAACAGATTGGTTGAGTTCAGCCACCACCTGAGTGGTCGGCGAGCCCGGGGAGACATCAGAAAGAATTGATCCAGCGACAGAGGAGATCTGTCCCAGACAGACAATAGATGGAGTTGTAGCGTCCTCGTGTGAAACTGGGCAAAGGGGACTGCCTCGAAGGAGGCCACCATCAACCCCACCAGTCTCATTCCTAGTCGAATGGTCGGACAAGGAATGGACATGAGCGACCGAATCAATTCCTGAATCAAAAGAACCTTGGATTGAAGAAGGAACACTCTGGCCTGATCTGTATCCAGAGACATTCCCAGAAAGGATACTATCCTGGACGGGTAAAAGGAGGACTTGGGATAGTTGATCACCCAGCAGAACCTCTCCAGAGTGGATATTACCGTCCTGGTGTCCAATTCCGCTTGGCTGAATGATGATGCCATGATGAGGAGATCGTCCAGATATGGCACTATGCGAATTCCCTGCGCTCTAAGAAGAGCCATCACCCCAGCGAGCACCTTGGTGAAAAACCCTTGGAGCTGTGGTGAGACCAAAAGGAAGAGCTACAAACTGAAAGTGCTGATCTTCCACCACAAACCTGAGGAATCTCTGGTGCGCAGGAAAAAATCGGAACATGGAGGAAAGCGTCCTTGACGTCTATGGACGTCATGAAGTCCCCCTGACGGAGAGCGCGGATAGCTGAACGACGCGATTCCATTTTCGCAGCCTGATAAACCTGTTGAGGATCTTCAGATCCAGGATGGGCCGGATAGAGCCATCCTTTTTGGGGACCGTGAACAGATTTGAGTAAAATCCCCGACCCTGATCTGATAGGGGCACTGGCGAGATGACCTCTATCTCCAGAAGACTTGAAAACGCCTCCCGAAGCCCCTGTGCGCCAGGTGTGTCCGGGGGCACCCTAGACCTGAAGAAAAGCGGAGGAGGACGGGACTCGAACTCCAACTTGTAGCCGGAAGACACGACTTCCCGGATCCGTTTGTCCGAAACCTCCCGAATCCAGATCAGAGAGAAGTGTCGCAGCTGTCCCCCCACCCGCACGGGTGAGGGCGCCCCCTCATTGCTGAGCAGGCTTGTTCGCAGGTTTTGGGTTATGAACCCCAGTTGTATCCTGAGCGGGCACGTCCTCTGCCCCTATTCCAGGAATCTCCTCTAGTGGAAGGGAAGGCGAAACCTCTTCCTGCTCTGGATCCGCGAAAGGAATGATTGAAAGAAGCCGCCCTGCGAAAGGGACGTCGTTGCTTCTTGCGTTGAGGTAACTTACCCCCCTTAGCTACTGAATCCAATTTTTCTCCAAAAAGCCATAGCCCCACGAATGGGAGAGACGTCAGCGACTTTTTTGGCCCAAAGTCGGCCGCCCACTGGCGCAACCAAACTGAACGCCTTATAGTCACCATCAGAGCAGAAGCTCTCCAAGGCGGCTAACATGAAAGGCAAGAATAACTCACAACGTTTAAGTCCCAGAAATTAGTCACTGTCCGGGTGCAAACCGGAAGATGACAACAAGTCTCTGACCACCGACCTGGTAGCCACCACCAGCAGAGATGAAGCGCAAAAAGGGCCGTATGGCTGCCCCAATACTGGCGAAACCATGACAAGCCATCTGGCCAATTTGTTTATCCCCTCCATCTTTAAGAGAAGAGCAATCGGGGTTATTCAAAAACGGCTGAATTGGATAACCCCAGAATTGGTGCATCCACCTCAGGGGGGGACGTCCAGCGCTTAACCGTGTCCGAAGGGAAAGGATATCTTTTATCTCAACTCTGAAGAATGCCTGGGAGCTGAGCCGGCCTCTCCCATTCCTTAGAAATAATCTTATCAAAATGCCTTTGATTAGGGAATTCCAAGCGCAGCTTGGATTCCTCATAAAACTCCCCTTGTTGATGAGGAGCAACCTCTGGAGGAGAAATAGCCAGAACCTCAAACATCTGAGCAAGGACGTTAGGAGTATCCAAAGAACTCCCTGACCCCTTCTCAGAGTCCGCGCCAACGAATAGCTGGTCGTCCGAATAATCCGATTAGTCAAATAGCTCCCCTTCCTCCAGAGGGGAGTAATCTGACCAATCCAGGCGATCCTCATCGTCATATTCAAATGTCGGTGGGACCGGTGACAAATGCTTTCTCTTAGCTGGAGCCTTCTTGGCAACCGCAGAAGAAATACATTTTTCAATATTAGTCAATCTAGCACACACATCAGATTGCGACTGCCCACCCGTGACAACGTCACACGGGACACGGGCCAAGATGGGGTGGGAAGGGGATGACGCCGGCGGTGCTGACCCAGACGTCTGGGGTTCTGACTGCCGTGTAATAGTCTGCTGTGCACATAGTATACATAGAAATACGTCATACCCCACAGCCCATGGACTTCCGGGATTGCCCCGAGGGGAGCCCGGTACCTGGGGATGCCTCCATACGGTGAACTTATATGTAGTCGCAATGACCGAGGGAATTACGCTAGTAAGCAACCCGGGATGCCCTTATAATTGTCCCAAGTGGGAGGATTTTAACATGGAATTTAACCCAGGGACCCAAGGACCGGAAGAAGACCCCTTAAAACCTAAGGCGTTCTACCTGAAAGACTGCCGGATATAAAGGGTTACATATAAGTAAATATATATATATAGAAATATAGGGGGCCCATAGGGCCACTCACTGTGCCTTCCTGCGTGAGGTAAATGGCGTCTACCACACACGCAGCTCACAGAGGCAGAGAGGAGCCTGTGGGCGTGGCCAGCGCTGAGCGCACGATATGCGTAGCTCCGCCCCCTTACAGAGCGGAAAGCGGGCTCCGCAGTGGGTCTGCGCCCCTAATGGCAAAATGTGTGAGGTAAATTACCTCAGAAAAACACTATAGCGCACACATATACCGGCGCCATGGCAAGAACAGCAGCCGCGGCGCCGGTAACCACAAAGACCCCAGGGATGTAATGGGTGCGGGCCGCGGCGACGCGCAATCGCCCGGCCCCGCCCACTGTGGGAGAGATCTCCCCTCACAAGATTAATGGAACCGCCAGCGCAAATAACCGCGCCGCGGCCATTGCGGTAGTCACCGCAACAAAAAAACAGTAAAGCCAGGGGGACAAGCCAGCGCCAACAGCCGGCCCCACCCCCCAACTACAACTTCTGAGGAGAAAAGTTCTCCTCAGCTCTGGCGCCAGTAGCAGTGAAACAATGCACAATAAATAAATCCTAACTCTGAGGTAAAAAAGGTGGCCCCCGACATTTTATCCCCACCACCACAGGAGGAGGGCATCAGGAAAGGGGGGCCAAGGGACAGGGCATCCCAAACCGGGGTCACCAGCCCGGATAACCGCCTACCCTCTGGTACAGGGTCTCACGGTGGAGCATGGCTCCAGAGCACTAAAAGTGCCATTCTACCCTCACCCGGGATACAGCCTAGACTGGGAGGCATGTGTATTGGGACTTATAAAAAACATAACCGGGTGGAAATAGAGAGAAAAGCGGGCCGGGAATAAACCCAGCTACCTGAAATCCCCCTGTGCAAGGAGGAGACATCATCTTCTGACTTGCTCGCCGTCTGCAGAGATGAAAAACTGGGTAATGAGTGGGAGGTCCCAGGAATTTATGGATCAGGGAGGGGCTTTCTTTCCTCCAATCATCTCTGCAAATCGCCCTCTTCAGACCATACTACTCACATGTAATGATTATCTTGAAGCAGGGTGTGTGACATACTTAGAATATATTAGTTTTACATGCTGGGGAATAGTTTAATGGTTTTTGGGCTTTTCATTAAATTATGCTGAAGGTCCAGTTTAACATCTAAGGAGAGACCGCAGAGACCTCTCATCGGAGGAAGAGGCCAACTCTGTACTCTGTACATGAGCCTTCATTACGAGCCAGCGGCAGGAAAGGAGTCCCGCGATTGGCCGCCGGGCAGTCACATGGGCAGGTCCTGCTGGCAGCCGGAACGGAGGACGCGACTACGGCCCGTGCAGGAAGAAGGAGAGACTGCGGCCCCCAAGCCTGGATCTCACAGCAGACACATGGACGGCATCTGACTGCAGGGCCCTTAGTCTGTTAAACCAGTAAAGTTGTGTAATGACGGGTGTTGGTTCCTCTCTCTGCTGATCGCAAGAACCTCGGGGGTGGGGCATCCAGAACGATTGAGCGCCCTCACACCTAACTGCACAGGACACTCGTAATACTCACCTTTACGAGCCAGCACTAGGAACGGTGTCCCGCGATGCCCATGTGACCGGCAGGCAGCCAACAGCGGGACTCCTTTCCCGGCTGGCTCGTAAAGAAGGCGAGGATACTCAGCGTTCTGTGAAGTTAGGTGCGAGGGGGCTCCAGCGTTTTGGATGTCCCCCGAGGTTCTTGCTATCAAAGTGATAACGGGTGTTGGTTTGGTTTAAAGGGCAGCGAGGAAGACTCCATTTAACACCTAAAAGGAGAGACCTCATCAGAGGAGGAGTGCGACTCTGTACAGGTCTCCATGAGGTTCCTTGGTTGAAGCCCTGATCAGCCCCAAGCCTGGATCTCACAGCAGACACATGGACGGCATCCGACAGCTGGGCCCTTTGTCTTTAGGGCATTAAGAGCTGA
This sequence comes from Gastrophryne carolinensis, assembly GCA_027917425.1. Classification (NCBI taxonomy): domain Eukaryota; kingdom Metazoa; phylum Chordata; class Amphibia; order Anura; family Microhylidae; genus Gastrophryne; species Gastrophryne carolinensis. The sequence continues at coordinate 8,931,822 of CM051241.1, forward strand.
ATTAGAATTCGGGGGGAAGGTTAGTTCCTCTTGAACTATCAAGGGGAGGAACCTTAGAAAAGAAAGGGAGTTTGTTGGACTATTATGAAGGGTGTCCCCCTACCCTTCTATGTAAGAGCTGGTGCGCAGGGGGCAGAGCTGTCCATTCTCGTAAGGTAGCCCACACACTGTGCACGGGGTGGCGTAGGATGGCAGAGCTACTCACATGGGGTCTCCCGATCGGATGTGTTTGCAGGCGGTCTGGATGACAGATTCACAGGCCTCATTGAGGGCGCGATCTATGCGGTAGTCAGCGGCCGGGTCCGTTTCCTGCACCAGGGTTTGGAGCTGTAACAGAGGCAAACACAATGAGAAAGGGAGGGGGGGTTACAGGGCAAACGTGGGATAAAGAAGCAGGAGACCATGGCAGCGACCACTTACCGCCTGCTGACACTTCTCGGCCACGTTGCCCTTTTCTCCGCGCACCACCTTCATCAGACAGTGCAGGGTGCGGCCCTTCCTGTGCAGGCCGGAGCAGTGGTGATCGATCTCTCCCCGGCAACTAAGAATAATCTCTGGGCTCAAGGAGAAATCCTCCATCAGCATGCGCCTGTAGTCCAGCATCTCCCCCTGACACTCGCTGCTCACCTGGCGACCTGCGGAGACCAAAAAGCCACAAGCTGACAAACATAATATGGAGGCAGACCAAGTCAGACTGGGGCCCACCAGCAGGACAGACTCCTGGGGTCCACCAGCAGGACAGACTCCTGGGGTCCACCAGCAGGACAGACTCCTGGGGTCCACCAGCAGGACAGACTCCTGGGGTCCACCAGCAGGACAGACTCCTGGGGTCCACCAGCAGGACAGACTCCTGGGGTCCACCAGCAGGACAGACTCCTGGGGTCCACCACACACTTAACTAGTGACCGACGCGTCACGCGCCTTTCCGGTTTAAATACCGGCTCTGTTTGTAACCAAGCATCCAGGTCTAAGTCGATACGGCGACGAAACGTGCGTCGGATTTGCTTGGTTTTCTCTGCATTTCTAAGTAGAAGGGGTGTGATCGACCCTTTGTATGTGAGGACCCCTTGGCAGTGAGTAACTGTGGGATGACCTAGTGTACATATTAAAGTGGACCAACACCCAGGGATTTTCACTATCCTGGGTTTTGGTCCACTTCCGGAGCACCCCGATCGGGGGTGCCCCGCTGCGTGAACCCCCCCCGATCGCCCTAAATAACTCCTCACCCCCCGATCGCCCTAAATAACTCACCTCACCCAGCTCCTACGCGAGCGCTTGTCCAATCAGAGCGCTCAGAGCCGAGGTATGTATGTGGTATGTACGGACAAGCGACGGACAACCACAGCGGCTCTGAGCACGCTGGAGGCGCGTTTCGCGCTTCCTTCTAACAGGGAGAAGGCCTGCGCCCTGTTAGAGGGAAGCGCGAGATGCGGCCGCGGCTCGCGCATGCGCCGTTGGAACGGGGGTAAGGTTTCTGGGCTTCCTGGGGGGTTTCACCCTGCGGGGCATCCCGATTTCGGATGCCCCGCGGGGAGGGATCTGATCTATAAGATTCCCAGGCCGATCCCCCATGGGTGTTGGTCCACTTTAATATGCCATTTTAACTGCTGTTTGTGTGTATATTACCTTCCTGCACTATAAGCATTTTTTTTGCATTTGCATGATTAATCGCCCTCTTGCCTTGACCTATTTTGAATTGGATATTGGAAGTGTGAATCATCGGATTTGACCCAGGGGAATTTTTGGACCCGGTGGGGATTTATCACGCCTTTTACTGCTGCCTATCCAGGTAAGAGTTTAGCATTATTGGTGGTGGCTCGGTCACACGGTGGAGCAGCATGTGCGGTGGGATGCCCTAACAGAACTTTGAATCGCCATTTTTTTAAATAAATTCTTTAAGAGATTTTAACTTTCCATTGAAAGACAGTACATACAGCAAAAAAATTAAAAAAGCGCATAGCACCAAAGCAGTGTAATGATACAGAGAATGGCTCAGCAATTGCACTTGATATTTTGTACAAATAATTAAAAAAATCCTTCTCGCCTACGCATTGATCTTTGGCCTGGTTTGTACCTTCTGTTAATATTTTCTGCGTCCTCACTTTAGGCTGTCTATCATTTAAACACTGAGCGTGCAAAAACGACACAAATTAACCTATAAAACTCAGAAAGGGGAGGGAGGGAGGGAGAAAGAAGGGGGGAGGGAGGGAAAAAGAAGGGGGGAGAGGGGGAAAAAGAAGGGGGGAGAGAGGGAAAAAGAAGGGGGGAGAGAGGGAAAAAGAAGGGGGGAGAGAGGGAAAAAGAAGGGGGGAGAGAGGGAAAAAGAAGGGGGGAGAGAGGGAAAAAGAAGGGGGGAGAGAGGGAAAAAGAAGGGGGGAGAGAGGGAGAAAGAAGGGGGGAGAGAGGGAGAAAGAAGGGGGGAGAGAGGGAGAAAGAAGGGGGGAGAGAGGGAGAAAGAAGGGGGGAGGGAGGGAGAAAGAAGGGGGGAGGGAGGGAGAAAGAAGGGGGGAGGGAGGGAAAAAGAAGGGGGGAGGGGGAAAAAGAAGGGGGGAGAGGGAAAAAGAAGGGGGGAGAGGGAAAAAGAAGGGGGGAGAGGGAAAAAGAAGGGGGGAGGGAGGGAGAAAGAAGGGGGGAGGGAGAAAGAAGGGGGGAGGGAGAAAGAAGGGGGGAGGGAGGGAGAAAGAAGGGGGGAGGGAGGGAGAAAGAAGGGGGGAGGGAGGGAGAAAGAAGGGGGGAGGGAGGGAGAAAGAAGGGGGGAGGGAGGGAGAAAGAAGGGGGGAGGGAGGGAGAAAGAAGGGGGGAGGGAGGGAGAAAGAAGGGGGGCGCTGACGCGGCCTGGGCTATGGAGGGGGGCGGGGCCAGAGCGCTTCGCGCGTGTTCTCCGGCCCGCCCTTCTTTTCGCCTGTGCTTCCCTGCTCGTCCTTCACCCTGTATCTGTTTGCGCTTTATGTGTATGCTAGTCGCGCCCTCACTGCCTCTTGAGCCTCCTGGCTCTGTATTTCTGCCGCCGGGCATATTATCCATTCTGCAGGGATTCTGATATATATATATATATATATATATATATCTTATTATTTTGGCGTCTGACGGTAATTCTTCAATGAATTGGTTGCTATTTATTATATTCATATATCTATATATATATATTTGTTGTTGTCTGTGGAGTATCTGGCTGTACTCCTGCAATGAATTGATATTTTTCTGTATGTGAGTGTGTGTGGGTGTGCATGCGCTGTGTTCCTTATTACTTGTGTCTTTTCCTCTGAAAGCTGATTATGGTCCCTCTTTTGTTTCAGATCCTGGAATACCCTTCCTGTTTGGGTCTCCCGGTCTGATATACTTGGCTAGTCTGGTTAAAATTGGGTTCTATTAAGGGATCAAAAAAAATCCTCCCACCCCCGGGACTTTAATTGTTAAGGGGCATCCCAGGTTGCATACTGCGTAAATCCCTGGGTAGTTGCGAATACCATAACTTCACCATATGGAGGCTTCCAAGGATACCGGAATCGGCCCGCAATCTAGGTTGTGTGGGGGTTGTGGAGCTCTGCTCCCGGGGGATGATGTCATTATATGCATTCCATGTGCGCAGCGGTTCATTGAGCGCCAGTCCGGCTCCCGGTTCTCTGGCCCTTCGCCGTCCGTGTCATCCCCTACACCTCCCCGCCTGTTCCGGACCCCGTGTGACGTTGTCATGGGTGGGGATTCGCAATCCGAGGTATGCGCCCGGTTGGCTAGCCTCGAGAAAATATTTCCGCTGTGGTTGCTCAGCAGGCTCCGGCTAAGCGGAAACACTTGTCCCCGTTTCCGCCAGACTCAGACGTGGATGTTATTGAGGTATTGGATTGGTCAGATTTCCCACCGATTGAGAGGGGGAGATTCTGGAGGTTTACAGATATATACGGCACTGAGCAAACGGAATTAAATTTATTATTCCTTAAAGAAACAATTCAGATGTCCCACGGTGCATGCACATAGACAAATTGGTCTCAACACCTGTGCCCGCTGGTGAGATTCTAGAGGAACTGGACGACCCTGTGGTCCTGCAGTTGTTTGGTGATGAGGGTGGCCAGGCGGTGGGGACAGTATTTGACATCCCTTCCAAATTGACTCAAATGTCGAAGTTTTTGATTTAACCCTTTAAATGCCAAGCACGTAGTTTCTACGTGGTTGCCTCTCCTACCGTTAAGTGCCAAGCACGTAGAAACTACGTGCCTGGCATTTCCCACAAACAGTTAAAAAGAAAAACACTTACCTCCGGTATCCCCGTGAAGCTTGGGGTCCCCTCTTCCTTGGGGGGGCATCCGATCGCCCCCCCGTCGTCCTCCGTCTTCAGGGGGGGGGCCCGAAACCAGCCCCCCCCCCCCCGTTTCCAGCGCTGACATCGGCGCTGTAAAAAAACAAAAAAAACAAACTGTCATTTACTCACCTCCGCGCCCGAGCCTTCTGTCCGGGTCTCCTCTTCACCAGGGGGGGGGTCCGATCCCCCCCCTGGGCTGCGCAGTCTTCAGGTGAGGACCCTCTTCCGGGTCCTCACCTCTTGTAATGGCGGCGATGGCCGCCGCCGCTTAGCTCCGCCCATTGTGGGAGGAGCGGGATGACGTCATCCCGCTCCTCCTATACCCCCTCCGAGCTCCGGCATCTGTCAGATGCCGGTGGTGATCGGAGCAGGGCGGGTGTCAGGTGAGGAGGCTCCGATCGGAGCCCCCTCGCCTGTCACCCGCCCTGCGCCGATCACCACCGGCATCTGTCAGTGACAGCGGCGCGGGACAGACAGCGGCGAGGGACGTCGGATCGGAGGTGAGTATAGTGTAAAAAAAAGAAAAATAAATTTTTTTTTTCTCTGTGTCTGTCATTTTTTACTATTAACCCCTTGTGAACTGGTAAGGGGTCCATGACCCCTATACCAGTTCACAAGGCTGGGGAGATGGCAAGCCACCTGCGCTAGCGGGTGGCTTGCCATTAACCCCCGGCACCCCCATTACCTGCCTCCCCAAAGGCCAGGGGGGGCAGAAGAGCCCGGGCCCACATGGGCTATGTGGGCTCGTAGGCTGCAGGGTGGGGGGGGGCCACAAAAGCTGGCCCCCCCACTCTGTGCCTACAAGCCCCCATAGCTGGTCCCGGGCTGGTTACTGTGGGTAAGGGGGACCCCACGTCAATTTTTTTTTTTGATTTTTAAGGGTTTTTAACCCTTAAAAATCAAAAAAAAAATGGGGTCCCCCCCCCTGGGAGGGGGGACCCTATGTCATTTTTTTTTTTGATTAACCCTTTGTGTTCTGTCATCCAGCAGCTATAAAAGGCTTCTAGCAAGTGAGCAGAAGCCAGTGATCGCCGAGGGACAGAGGGCTCCAGGATGGATGGGAGGTGAGTACAGTGTAAAAAAAAAAAAAAAATTAATAAAATATTTTTTGTCTGTGTGATTATTTACATTTAACCCCTTGTGAACTGGTAAGGGGTCCATGACCCCTTATACCAGTTCACAAGGCTGGGGGGATGGCAAGCCACCTGCGCTAGCGGGTGGCTTGCCATTAACCCCCGGCACCCCCATTACCTGCCTCCCCAAAGGCCAGGGGGGGGCAGAAGAGCCCGGGCCCACATGGGCTATGTGGGCTCGTAGGCTGCAGGGTGGGGGGGGCCACAAAAGCTGGCCCCCCCACTCTGTGCCTACAAGCCCCCATAGCTGGTCCCGGGCTGGTTACTGTGGGTAAGGGGGACCCCACGTCAATTTTTTTTTTATTTTTAAGGGTTTTTAACCCTTAATCAAAAAAAAAATGGGGTCTCCCTCCCCTGGGAGGGGGGACCCTATGTCATTTTTTTTCTCGATTTAACCCTTTGTAGTGTGGATGGTAGTTGTATTTTTTTTGTGAATGTTATAAAATACTTGTTTCAGTTAGGGGGGTCTCCTGGGCAGGAACAGGGGGCTACCGATAAATATGTGGTACCGTTCTAATCGGTAGAAATGGGGCTTTCACATGCAATATGATTTTCCTTAATAAAATACATTTATTTAAAATAAAGGAGTCAATTTTTTTTAAACATTTTTTATTTATTTATTTATTATTTTTACTTAATATTGTAAAAAAAAAAAAAAAAAATTACAAACAAGACATTTCATGTTAAAGCCTAAACTCTGCTGCAAAAAAATATATATATAATTTTCCTGAAAGTTCCAGCAAAAATGGCGCAAAACATGACGCAAAATGGGGAAAAATTACATGTCAACAGAGGGTGACAAAATCTCAAGTAGGCTGGCAATTAAAAGGGTTAATAGTACCTATGCATGTTGGGTATTGTTCTGTTCGGGGGACCTTGCGCTTTCAGACTTAGCTTGTTTTTTCTGGTTTGCATATTTATATTTTAGGAAAAGGTGTTTTTTATTCAGCTTTTTTATAAATTTTTTAAGGAAACCCTGCGCAAACAAAGAATTCTTTGAGGGATTACTTCCAGAAAGATGAGCCCACTACAACAAGCTGGGTACCCTTAGAAAGCTTAACGTGTGTACTTTCAGGGAATATATGGTTTATGGGGGATATTCCAAATGTCAAGGGTTGTTTTGGTTGAAAAATCGCAAGGTGCGCACTTTGTCTGCAGAGCTGAAATTTTCAAGTAAAATTACCGTTACGCACATGCTTTACTTTGGGGTGTTTGGCAACTCTTCCCTTGACAGAACCTATGCATGTTGGGTATTGTTCTGTTCGGGGGATGTTGCGTTTCCAGATTAAACTTGTTTTTTCTTGTTTGTATATAGTTTTTTTAGGAAAATGTGGCTTTGATTCTGCTTTTTTATCCTTTTTTTAGGGAAACTCTTTGCAACCAAAGAATCCATTGAGGGATTACTTCCAGAAAACTATGGCCACATCAACAAGCCTGGTACGCCTAGAAAGCCTGAGGTGTGTACTTCCAGAGAATATATAGTTTGTTGGGGGTATTTCAAATGTAAAGGGTTGTTTTTCTGGAAAAACTGCAAGGTGCGCATATTGCGTAGCACAGTTGTATTTTATCTGAAAATCCCCTAAAGCGTTGTTTCAGTTTGGGGGAGTTTCCTGGGCAGGAAAGGGTGTCTACCTATACATATGTGGTACCGCTGTAACCGGGAGAAATTGGGATTTCACACGCAATAAGATTTCATTGACAAACTTACATTTTTTATTACAAAAAAAACTACAATATGTAAAAATTTTTTTTTTTTTTGCACATTTTTAACCAAAAATATTGAGAATACACCTAAAAAATGACAAACAAGACATTTCATGTTAAAGCCCAGACTCTGCTGAAAAAAACAATATATCATTTTCCTGGGAAATCCCTGGAAATCCCTTCAAAAATCACATTTGAACATGGGGAGCGCAAAATAGTGCAAAATGGTCTGGCAACAGAGTGTGACAAAAACTCCAGGTAGGCTGGCACTTAAAGGGTTAAACCCTCCCAAGGCGGTTTCTCCGCCTAAGGGTGATTTGTTTGTTGTGGCCAAGCCGCGTTTGGAGTTTCCCTGTCAACGACATTTTGAGAATGTCGTCCTTAAGGAACGGGAGCAGCCTACGCGTCTCGTTGGTGTTCCGCCTGGTTGGGATAAGTAGTATCCTTTTCCGGCGGACTTGGTGAAGCGTTGGCTTTTCCTCTCGAGGTTGCTGCCCCGGTTTTGGGGCTATCCAACATGGCGGTGTTACCTTCTCCTGACGCGACTACCTTTAAGGATGGCGAAGTTCGCTGGATTGTCCAGCTGCTTGCTACGGTTTTACTTGTGCGGGTTCGGCTTTGTGGCCTGCTTGTGTTTCGGCTTTCTTGTTGTAGGCGATTAGGTCCATTGTCAGGGGTTATGTGTGGACCTTGATCCTACTTGTGATGAGTTCCTTGCTCTGAAACGTTGTGAGTCCTTCGTTTTGTTGTCCTTGCCGCTCAGGATGACGCCATGGTGATGTGTGGCAGGACCACGGCTTTGTTGGTGCTATTCAACGGTCGGTGTGGTTGCGGCTATGGACTGCTGACGTTAATTCTAAGAAGTCGCTTACGGCTCTTTCCTTGTTTTGGGTTTGCGCCTGTTTGGTGAGAAATTGGATTCGGTTGCCAAGGGAGGTAAGTTACCTCAGTGCAAGACCTTTCGTCGTTCCTTTCGGGGGGCGGCCTCTTTGAATTCCTCCTTTCGGGGAGCCAGAGCTGACAGAGGCGCAGGCTTTACGGCCCCAGGGGTGCAAGCTGGAACAGGGGTTGAGGCCGTGGCCGTCCCTTTCCCTCCTGGGGTGCCTAACCCAAACCAGCTGCCAAGCCCGCTCAACAATGAGGGGGTGCCCTCACCCTTGCGGGTGGGGGGGGGGGGGGGCGGTTGCGACTCTTCTCCCAGGTGTGGGACCAGGCGGTCTCGGACAGGTGGATCCGGGAGGTGGTGTCGGCCGGTTACAAGCTGGAGTTCGAGTATCGACCTCCTCTAAGGTTTTTCGTGTGTCCTCAGATCCTTTGGCCGTGCAGGGGCTCCTGGCGGCGGTGAGGAATCTTCTGGATATGGCAGTCATCTGCCCGGTCCCTCCTTCGGAGGTGGGCCGCGGGTATTATTCCAATCTCTTCACAGTGCCCAAGCTGGACGGGTTGGTTCGTCCCATCCTGGATCTGAAGTTCTTCAATGTGTTTCTTCTTCCCCGGAGGTTTCGCATGGAACCTCTGCGTTCTGCCATCAATTCTCTGCGGCAGGGGGATTTCATGACGTTCATAGACATCAAGGATGCCTATCTTCATATTCATATATTCCGGCTCACCAATGATTTCTTCGCTTCGTGGTGGAAGATCGGCATTTTCCATTTGTGGCTCTTCCGTTCGGCCCTACCTCGGCTCCAAGAGTGTTCACCAAGGTGTTGGCGGGCGTGATGACCTTTTTCAGAGCTCAGGGGATTCGCATTGTGGCCTATCTGGACGATCTTCTCATCATGGCTTCTTCTTTCAGCCAAGCGGAGGTGGACACCAGGACGGTGGTATCCACTCTGGAGAGGTTCGGTTGGGTGATAAACTACCCCAAGTCCTCTCTCGTTCCAGCCAGGGTGGTGCACTTTCTGGGGATGTCCTTGGATTATTGCCAACACAGAGTTGTTCGGCCTCAGGCCAAAGTTCTCTTGGTTCAGGAATTGGCGCAGCTTCTTTTTTCCGATCCTTGTCCGTCCATCCGGCTAGGGATGAGACTGGTGGGGTTGATGGTAGCTTCCTTTGAGGCAGTTCCCTTTGTTCAGTTTCACACGAGGACGCTTCAGTTTCATCTGTTGGCGTCTTGGGACCGGCAACCGCGGTCGCTGGATCGGTCTTTCCGGTTGTCCTCCCGGGTTCGGCAGTCTCTCCAGTGGTGGATGGTCTTGGACATTCTCTTGAGGGGCAGGTCCTTTCTGATACCTCTTTGGGAAACTGTCACCACGGACGCCAGTTTGTCGGGATTGGGTGTTTTCTGGAAGGACCTTCGGTTTCGGGGGAGGTGGGGTCCTCTGGAGGCCCACTTGCCCATCAACATTCTGGAGTTGAGAGCCATCAGGTTGGTTCTGTCTCTGACACAGCATTTACAGGGCTTGCCAGTTCAGGTTCGGTCGGCGGTTGCTTACATCAATCGCCTGGGAGGGACTCGCAGTCTGCGTGCCCTCAGAGAGGTGTGTCTGATTCTAGCCTGGGCAGAGACTCATGTCCCGTGCATCTCGGCAGTGTACATTCCAGGAGTGGAAAACACGGAGGCGGACTTCCTGAGCAGGTGCTCTTTCCGCCAGGGGGAATGGTCTCTCCGCCCTCAGGTTTTTCGGTCGCTTTGTCTCCGGTGGGGGACGCTGGAGGTGGATCTGTTTGCCTCTCATCACAATTACAAGCTTCCGACATTCCTGTCGCTCTCTCAGGATCCTCTGGCTCTGGCGGTGGATGCCATGTCCCTGAGCTGGGGGGACCTGGGGTTCCTTTCTCTGTTTCCTCCGATCCCCATGCTAGGCAAGGTGTTGCGAAAGCTGGCCCTGGACGGGGTTCCCGCCATTCTCATGGATCCAAGGTGGCCAAGGAGGGTGTGGTTCGCAGACATAGTTTGTCGGGCGGTGGATCAGTGCTATCTGCTTCTTCGGCTGGGTCTTATCACACAGGGTCAACTGCGTTGCCCCAAGTTACCAACGCTGGCTGTGACGGCCTGGCTGCTGAAACCTCCATCTTAGGGGAGGAAGGCCTTTCGGATCTGTTATTCAGACTTTTATTAGTGCCAGGAAGAGGTCCTTTTCTACCATCTATTATAGGACTTGGAGATCTTATATTGACTGGAGTGAGGCTAGATCTTTGCCCTGTCGGGTCTTTTCTGTTTTCAGGATTTTGGAATTTCTTCAATCGGGGCTGGACTCTGGTCTTCAGCGGAGTATCTTGATGGGGCAGGTTGCTGACTTGTCTGTCTTTTTTCAAAAGTCCTTTGCGTTTCCTCCTTTGGTCAAGACTTTCTTCCAGGGGGTCTCGCATTGCGGCCTCCTAGGAAGCCTTTGCTCCCTGTTTGGGATTTGAATTTGGTTATCTCTGCTCTTCAGGCTCCTCCTTTGAGCCTTTGCAGGTTATTGCTCTTTCTACTCTGACTCAGGTTGCCCTTTTGGTGGCCATCACTTCGGTTCGGCGCGTTTCGGAGTTGGCAGCCTTGTCGGTTCAGGCTCCTCACTTTGAGAGACATCAGGACAAAGTGGTTTTCCGCTTCAAACCGGACTTTTTTCCTTAGGTGGTCTCTGCTTTGCATCTTAACCAGGACATTGTTCTCCCTTCCTTGTGTCCTAAGCCTAGGAATGACAAGGAGAGGGTTTGCACTGTTTGGATGTGGTACGCTGTGTGAATTACTCTTTGTTTACTACATCTCCTTTTCGTAAGACTGATATCTTTTTTGTGGTGCCCTGTTGGGCCTAGGAAGGGTTTGGCTCCCGCTGAGTCTTCCATTAGCAAATGGATTCGTCAGGCTGTTGTTGGGGCCTATTCTACCAAGGGGAAGGTTTCCCCTTTTCGTTTCACTGCTCTTTCTACTCGTGCTGTTGGGGCGTCTTGGGCTTTTCAGCACCAGGCTTCTGTTGAACAAGTTTGTAAGGCTGCTACTTGGTCTTCTGTTCACACTTTTTCCCAAGTTTTTACAAGGTTGATGTGCGGGCTTCAGCGGTTGCTGTGTTTGGCTGCAAGGTTCTGCAGGCTGCAGTGGTTTGAGTTCTGCATTATGGCCTTGTTGGATACCCGCCCTTTGTGGACACTGCTTTTGGATGTCCCAAGTGTAATAATTAATGTTTGAAGCGGGGTGTGTGACATACTTAGAATAATACCATTTTGTGAATACTCACCTGTAAAATGGATATTATAAGTATGTCACACACCCCGCTTCACCCGCCCTTTTTGGTATCCTGGATTCTTTATAGGGTGAAGCTTCATTTACAGTTTTGAGGGTTGCCAATGGTTTTTTCCTGGTACCTTGTCTTTACTGCTGTTTGAATACTGGGGAATAAGTGGGAGGTCCCAGGTAGGTATAGACCAGGAGGGGCTCGTTTTTCAAGACTTCTCTGCAACGTCGCCACCTGCTGGTGGAGTAGCCCCAAGTGTAATAATTAATGTTTGAAGCGGGGTGTGTGACATACTTATAATATCCATTTTACAGGTGAGTATTCACAAAATGGTATTATCGTTCACCCTCCGAAACCACGTGAGTATATCGGGGGGGGGGTGTCCCTGCTCCTCCACATCTGGGGGATGCAGGCTTTTGCTGCATTCAGCAAGTGGCACGTTATTGATTTGCGGTACCTTTTTAGCAGGACTTCCGTATTGTGGGATTGTCTGGGATCTCAGAGCCCGAGACTTTCTCGGCAATCAGTCTCACCTTGATCCAGAACTCCTTCAGTCTAGGGCAGGACCAGAACACGCGCAGCAAGTCACCTCTCCCCTCCCCACATCTCCGGCACTCCGCGGGGGTCTCTGGTGATTATTTGTTTAGAACCGCTGGGACCCTATACCATCTGGTAAGTAACTTGTAACCGCATTCCTGGCACCTAATTCAGATTGACGATTTGTGTGGTAAAGCCATGATTTTTTTGGCGTTTGGGTGTACAGGTCACATTTAGATCTCTTTCCCACTTCTCCAGATATGAAGGGTCTTTTGCATCTGGGGGGTCTATTAACATCTTATATATTCTAATTCACCATTATTAACAAACTAGTGATACTTGATTCTATTCAGGGCCCATGTACAGAAACCTTATGCCAGACTGTATTGCCTGTGTGCACTTGGGATACCACAAATGAGCTATATATTAGAGGTGTGAATTGGCAAGAATCTGGTGATACGATATATTGCGATACCATATATCCAGATTCTGTTTTAAAATATATTGCGATTTTTTTTTTAATTTAATTAAAAAAAATAAAATAAAAAAGTATCTTAAGAATATGTGGCAATGACTTATTTGTCTTGAAAACATAACACAAGTTGCTTCACTCTGATGTATCTGGATATCAACACCAGTAAACTGTATTGTATGTATTCTAACTATGTTGAAAAACCCAATAAAAACCAATTTAAAAAAATATAAATAAATGACATAGGGTCATGGGTTAAAAAATCCCCACAAATGGCGTGAGGTCCCCCTTACCCAGCCCGTACCAGCTATGGGGTCTGTAGAACAGGGCGCAGGGGCCACCGTAGCAGACTCAGGCCAGCATAGCCTATGGCCACAGGCTTTTCTGCCCCCCCCGGCCTTTGGGGAGGCAGGTAATGGGGGGCTCGGGGTTAACGGCAAGTCACCCGCTAGCCGCAGGTGACTTGCCAGAGCCTTGTGAACAGGTATAGGGGTCTCAGATTCCTTAACCACCAAGATCCCCTCAACAACCAAGATCCCCTCAACAACCAAGATCCCCTCAACAACCAAGATCCCCTCAACAACCAAGATCCCCTCAACAACCAAGATCCCCTCAATCAGGGTTAACCATAAAGAAAAAAAAAAAACACAGAAAACGTGGGGTTGGGTGGAGTCAGAATCGATACTAGAAAGAAAAAAAATATATTCTAGTATTGTTGAATGAAATATTGCGATACTTGACAGAATCGATTTTTCTGACACCCAGGTTTTGGTGATAAAGGCCCTCAAAAAAGTGACCCTCACAGGGGGATTTCCTGGTACCCCTGCCAGTCCAAGCCTTGAGGAAGACTTCCACATGCTTCAAATATAAAGGGCTACTCCACCCACCTCTGTGGACGGCAGACTCCAGGCACAGCAGCAGGTAGGAGAGCCTAGCTTCCCGGGAGCGAGGATGGTTCTCCACATTGCAGCGATACTTCTTCAGATCAGCCTTGCAGGATTTTGCCAGGGAGTAGCTGACTTTGTAGTCCTGAGCTATCAGCTTCTGGCGGGTGGTGAGGGCTTCGCGGCACTGAGAGGGGAGAGCAGAGAAAAAAATTTAACTCAGAGAGCCCTTGAGCCAGAAACCCAGAAGATTTGGAAGCAAGAAAACGCTTAGTCCTCCTATGGGGTCCAGTGTCTAGTACTGATGTATATTTTCATGGAACCCCGTCTTGGCCTTGTTATTATGAGTTTCCCATTAAAGCTGTCCTGCATAGCATGGACTTAGAACCCCTCAGTGTGCTGGAGACCACTCAAACTATGATGAGTACACAAGGTACAGTCTTCCCAGAGTAATCTCCAGCATGCTGAGGGGTTTTGAAGGCCACGTAGTGGACTGACTCCCTCGTTTATGGTACAGACTGGGGGATAATTTCTGACCAAGAGATGGTGGGCTGCGGCTCAATATTCTGATCATCATTTATTCTGTCTCAAATCGGGGTCGCAATTCAGTAAAGATATATGTTTTCTGATAATGTCCATAAAATTAAGCATCAATTCTTGAAACTGGACCCCCATAGAAGGACTTAAGTCAGACTACACCCTAACAGATCTGAGCCATCGCCCACGATCGGGCACACGTCTGGTAAGTTGATTTTTATAACATATGACCGATGGGCGATGACCCAGTTCTGTTAGGGTGCAGTCTGACTTGAGTCCTCCTATAGGGTCCAGTGTCTAGTATTGATGCATATTTTCATGGATCCCTGTCTTGGCCTTGTTCTCAGGCATTTCCCATTAAAGTTCCGATTGGTATAAGGCTCTCCTGCTTACCTGCAGCAGCTTCAAGTGTCCTCAGCATGAAGAGATCCCTGTGTTAGGGTGTAGGCTGCGCTGGCTATCCTGTCCTCCTGCATAGAGTGGCCTTCGAAGCACTCAGCGCACTGGAGACCACTCTTCCACTATGGCGCATACACAAGGTACAGTCTCCCAGAGTGATTTAAAGCAGGCTGAGGGGTTCGAAGGCCACTCTATGCAGGACAAGTGCACCAGTTGAGTCCCGCTGGCCTACACCCTAACACCCTGCAGTGCTTGATTCTGGCTTGTAGGTGGTTGTGCAAGTACCAGCCCACACTAAGGCACCTATTCTCTATGGTCACCTCAGCCTGATCTGAAAGCACCACTCAGAGCATTGCCAGGGAAATCACAGTCAGGGACCCGAACCAGCTTCAGTCAGGACTTACCCGCTCACTCATGGATTCCTCAAACTTGTGGTTGAAAAGACACTTGTAGACTCTTCCTTCTCCTGCCTGGACCTGAACGAAAAAACAAAAACAAACAAGAGGATGCGTGAGAGCAGACAGCGCTGAAGGTTCACCATGTTCTCCCCATGAGGCTTTAAGCTGGGTGCTCCACACTACCACATGGCCACTTCCAGCCAATCCGAATGGATCCCCTGAATATTAAAACCCGTAAATGTATTCTAAATGAATGTATTGTTGGGCGCCTCCTGCTGGACCCTTACTCTTTGTTTGTCCACTCTTTGCTACGTTTGCCAACCCTGGCGATTCATGTAGGCCTGGTACAGGAGCATGTACCATAGGATGGAGTTACTCAGTGGTCCCAAAAAGAGCCCTAGAACCTTAAACTAGATCGGTGGTCCCACCCCCTCCCCAGAATGCCCAGTATGACTCACCTCTTCCAGGTCCAAGGCAGGTATCTCTGCAGCCACCTGCCTCGGGCTATGTCTGCCCACACCGGCCATTCATTTAGGCCTGGTATAGGAGCATGTACCATAGGATGGAGTTACACAGTGGTCCCAAAAAGAGCCCTAGAGCTTTAAACTAGATCAGTGGTTGCACCCCCTCCCCAGAATGGCCAGTACGACTCACCTCTTCCTGTTCCAAGGCTGCACGTGCCGGCTGTCGTTCTAATTGAACCAATTGGCGCAACTGTTATTTGGCAAAAGGCGTCGTTAGACTTCAAGGAGAGCGCAGTTGCTGCCTATCTGAATGCGCACAGCCCGAGGATGTAGGGGGATAAGGCCACTCTCGCTCCCCCTTCTAAACAATCAAACATTTGCTGTGCCTATGTCATTCGGCAAACCGATTCGATTGAAAAAAAAATAAAAACACACAGGGGAACACAGAAGTCCCAGATAATAAAGAAAGCTGCCTGACACAAGAAAAAAAAAAAAAAAAAAATACCCAAACCACCCATCAGAGCCGCTTACCGTCTCACAGAATCGCTCCCGGTCGTCGCGGCAGGCGAAGTAGAGGTGGCGGTCAAGATGGAAGTCGTCGGACGAGAGCTCGGCCACACGCAGGATGGCTTGCTTGCATCGTTCGGAAACTGCCCCCTGCCCTTCGTTGTCCTCCGCCTCCTTCACAATGGCTCTCTCAAGGCAGGACACCACCTCGCCCTGGGAGTGAGGATCCTGCGCAAAGACGACTCAAAATCAGCGACGACTAACCCGTGTTATCACAACACCATCATCATCCAGCAATAAACATAAGGAACCAGGGCTAAGGATCACATGCCTTGTTCCCCAGTTCTTGCCCCGGGGATGCTCCACCGGGTGAACCCCCACCCCCAGGTAGTCGAGTAAAACTCAGCTTTTTTTGGTCTTCGTGCAAACTCTCATCCAATCAGCCAAAAGAATGGAGTGGTGCCGAGCAAGCCGATTGGACGAGACACTGCGAATGCACCATAGGATCGGAGAGTTTGAATGGGTGTTTTCACAGTGGGGTGTCGCAGCCCTGTTTGTCCCAGGCAGTAGCCATAAAATGTAAGAGGAAGTGATTAGCTAGCTTGACTTCCTGTTTAAAGTGGACCACAAGCAGCCCTGGAGTCTTTAGCACTCCAGAACCTCCTAATCCCCCCCAGGACATTTTGACCATCACAGGCTTTGTTCTTTGCCCCAGTAGCATCCCAAAAAGGGATGCCCTGCTCAGTGAAGCCCGGCAGATTGCCCATACAAAATCTTGTGCATGTGCAGGCTTTCATCCAATCAGAGCATTTGCATATTTAAAGTGGACCAACACCTAGGATTTTTACTATCCTGGGTGTTGGTCCACTTCAGCGGGGCATCCAAGATCAGGATGCCCCGCTGTGTGAAACCCCCCCAAAAAAACTTACCTTTTCCTCCCCCTTACAGGGCACTGCTAGAGGGGCGCGCGGGAGGCGACGGAGGCTGATCCGTCGCCGATAAGGTAAGGTTTTTTTGGGGGCTTTTGGGGGGGGGGGTTTCACCCCGTGGGACATCCCGATCTCGGATGCCCCGCGGTGAGGGAGGTGATCAGCCCGGGAATCCTATAGATTCCCGGGCCGATCACCCCTGGGTGTTGGTCCACTTTAAGGTTTGGAAAACCGCTCAGTTTATGGCAATTGGGAGCGAAAGCAGCGTGGGGCAACGTGGCTATCCGGCAGGTGATCCGGATTTGGGATGCCCCGACCCGGTTATCTCCTTAGTCTTGCCCCTTCCTGCTGGTCCCTTCTGCCTACGCTGAAAGGGGGGGCATTCAGTCTAGGGGTTCAGAGTGTGTTTGTCAGTTTTGAGACGTGTGTAGTGTGTGTTTGTCTTTCACGTTTTTGGGCTGTTGCGGGGCTGGGCGCCGTGGGTGTTTTTTTATTGCGCTCCTACGGGCCACCCGCCTGGCTGGGGGATGGGAGCGTGCCCACAGCCCAAGCTTGCACATAACCCCTTCGGACATCAGTAATGCTTACCTTCGCCTCGATACTATGCCAGGATTGGCCCCGGCACTCAGGTGGGCAGGGCTTTCCGGTCACCAGCACATCACTACCCCACATGAGCGCCAGGAGGCCAATCGTGGCGCTGTATTCCTGGCAGGGGGATCAAGGCTATGAAGACAAGAATTATGGGTCTTCTAGTGGGTTATGTGCAGGGGGCTCTAGCAATTCTGGATGTCGCCACAAGCTGTCTTATAGCAGCAAAGACCAAACACCCACATGGGAGGCGAGCACTCTGAACAAGAGCCAGTGGCTGGTCATGGTGACTTTGTTGGGCTTTGTTCTGCTTGAATAGTTGCCTATGGTCACATGATTGGCTGTCATACAAGTGAATGAGGAAGGGGTGACTTGACTTCTGCTTTAAATGAGTTTTGTGCCGTTTTAAAGCGGCCCTACACATTCTGGTGTGGATGGTGGTCCTCGTCTCTATAAGACGTTTGGGGGGGGGGGGGGGGGGGGGGGCAGCATCCAGAATGCCAAAGGACCCCCCCGCACACAACCCCCCAGGACATCAGTAATTCTTAACTACGCCAGGATTGGCCCCCGGGACTCAGGCTTTCCGGCCATTGGCACATCCATACCCACCTGAGCGCCAGGCAGCCAATGGTGGCGCCGTATTCCTGGCAGAGGATCGAGGCTAAGTTAAGAATTACGGGTGTTCGGGGGAGGGGGGGGGCTATGTGCAGGGGGCTTTAGCATTCTGGATGTCGCCCCAGGCCTTCGTAGAGCGGCAGGGATCAACACTGCTTTAAGCAGAACAAAACCCTGGACTGCCAGCCCTGGAGTTTAAAAATACCATTTTGTGAATAATCACCTGTAAAATGGGTATTATAAGTATGTCACACACCCCACTTCAATCATTAAATATTACACTTGGGTTTATACTCACCGCTAGGTGGCAGTGTTGCAGAGAATCTCCAAAAAAGCAACAGGCCCCTCCCGGTCTATACATACCTGGTACCTCCCAACAATTTCCCAGTATTAAAACAGCAGTAAGACAAGGTACCAGGAACAAACAAATGTAACCCTCAAAACGTAAAGAACAAAACTTCACCATATAAAGAGCCAGGATACCAAAAAGGCCGGGTGAAGTGGGGTGTGTGACATACTTATAATACCCATTTTACAGGTGAGTATTCACAAAATGGTATTATTCTAAGTATGTCACACACCCCACTTCAATCATTAAATATTACACTTGGGACATCCAACAGCAGTGTCCAGAAAAAAAAAAAAAAAAAAGGGCGGGTATCCAACCAGGCAATAACGCAGAAAAACCTTAAACCACTGCAACCTGCAGAACCTTGCGGCCAAAAACAGCATCCGCTGAAGCCCGCACAGCAACCTTATAAAACTTGGAAAAAGTGTGAACCGAAGACCAAGTAGCAGCCTTACAAACTTGTTCAACAGAAGCCTGGTGCTGAAAAGCCCAGGACGCACCAACCGCACGAGTAGAATGAGCAGTGACCTGAAAAGGGGGATCCTTCCCCTTGGCAGAGTAGGCCCCAACAATCGCCTGACGAATCCATTTACTAATGGAAGACTTAGCCGGAGCCAAACCCTTCCTAGGCCCACAGGGCACCACGAAAAAGGCATCAGTCTTACGAAAAGGAGACGTAGCACGCAAATAGCACCTGACACAACGCACCACATCCAAGCAGTGCAACGCACACTCCTTGTCATTCCTAGGCTTAGGACACAAGGAAGGAAGAACAATGTCCTGATTAAGATGAAAAGCAGAGACCACTTTAGGGAGAAAATCTGACTTGAAACGAAAAACCACTTTGTCCTGATGCTTCTCAAAATAAGGAGCCTGAATCGACAAAGCTGCCAACTCTGAAAAACGCCGAACCGAAGTGATGGCCACCAGAAAGGCAACCTTCTGAGTCAGAGTGGACAGAGCAATATCCTGCAAAGGCTCAAAAGGAGGAGCCTGTAACGCAGAGAGCACCAAATTCAAATCCCAAACTGGGAGCAAAGGCTTCCTAGGAGGCCGCAGATGCGAAACCCCCTGGAAAAAAGTCTTGACCAAAGAATGGCTTGCAAAAGACCTCTGAAAAAAAATAGACAAGGCAGAAACCTGCCCCTTCAAGGTACTCAGCTGAAGACCAGAATCCAGCCCCGATTGAAGAAATTCCAAAATCCGAGAAATAGAAAAGACCCGGCAGGGCAAAGATCTAGCCTCACACCAATCAATATAAGATCTCCAGACCCTATAATAGATGGAAGAGGAAGACCGCTTCCTAGCACTAACAAGAGTCCGAATGACCGAATCCGAAAGACCCTCCTCCCTCAAGATGGAGGTTTCAGCAGCCAAGCCGTCAAAGCCAGCGTTGGTAAACTGGGGTAACACAGTTGACCCTGAGTGAGCAGATCTGACCGAAGAGGCAGATTGAGCTGATCCACTGCCAGACGAACGATGTCTGCGAACCACACCCGCCTTGGCCACCTTGGAGCCACAAGAATGGCGGGAACTCCTTCCAGAACCAGCTTTCGCAGCACCCTGCCTAGCATGGGAATCGGAGGAAACAGATAAAGAAACCCCAGGTCCCTCCAGCTCAGGGCCATGGCATCCGCCGCCAGAGCCAGAGGATCCCGAGACAGTGACACGAATGTCGGAAGCTTGTGATTGTGGCGAGAGGCAAACAGATCCACCTCCGGCGTCCCCCACCGAAGACACAATGACCAAAACACCTGGGGATGGAGAGACCATTCCCCCCGGCGGGACGAACACCGACTCAGAAAGTCCGCCTCCGTGTTCTCCACACCTGGAATGTAAACTGCCGAGATGCAAGGGACATGAGTCTCTGCCCAAACTAGAATCAGAGACACCTCTCTGTGGGCACCCAGACTGCGAGTCCCTCCTTGGTGATTGATATAAGCAACCGCTGTCTGATTGTCCGATCGAACCTGAACCGGCAGGCCCTGTAAATGAAGCGTCAAGTGAGACAGAACCAACCTGATGGCTCGCAACTCCAGAACATTGATGGGCAAGTGGGCTTCCTGAGGGTCCCACTGCCCCTGAAACTGAAGATCCTTCCAGAAACCTCCCCATCCTGACAAACTGGCATCCGTGGTGACAGTTTCCCAAAGTGGAGTCAGAAACGACCTGCCCTTCAGAAGATTGTCCGAGACCAGCCACCACCGAAGGGACTGCCGAACCCGAGGGGACATCCGGAAGGACCGATCCAACGACCGCGGGCGCCAGTCCCAAGACGCCAAAAGATGAAGCGTCCTCGTGTGAAACTGCGCGAAGGGAACTGCCTCGAACGAGGCCACCATCAACCCCACCAGTCTCATCCCTAGCCGAATGGACGGGCGAGGATTGGAAAGAAGCTGAGCCAATTCCTGAATCAAAAGAACCTTGGCCTGAGGGAGAAACACTCTGTGCTGGCAAGAGTCCAACAACATCCCCAGAAAGGTCACCACCCTGGCCGGAACCAGAGAGGACTTGGGGTAATTGATCACCCAGCCGAACCTCTCCAGCATAGACACCACCATGCTGGTGTCCCCTTCCGCTTGCCTGAAGGAAGGTGTCCAGGTAAGGCACAATGCGAATCCCCTGAGCTCTGAGCAAGGCCATCACTCCCGCCAACACCTTGGTGAACACTCTCGGAGCCGAGGTGAGGCCGAATGGAAGAGCTACAAACTGGAAATGCCGATCCTCCACCACAAAGCGAAGAAACCTCTGATGAGCCGGAAAAATCGGAATGTGAAGGTAAGCATCCTTGACGTCTATGGACGTCATAAAGTCCCCCTGCCGAAACGAACCGATCGCAGACCGCAGGGTTTCCATGCGGAACTTCCGGGGACGAATAAACCGGTTGAGAAACTTCAAATCCAGAATGGGACGGAACGACCCATCCTTTTTGGGTACAGTGAAGAGATTGGAATAATACCCGCTTCCCACCTCCGAATGAGGGACCGGGCAAATGACTGCCAAATCCAGAAGATTCCTTACCGCCGCCAGGAGCCCCTGCGCGGCCAACGGATCTGAAGGTACCCGAGACCTGAAAAACCTTGAAGGAGGGCGGGACTCGAACTCCAGCTTGTAACCGGCCGACACCACCTCCCGGATCCACCTGTCCGAGACCTCCTGGTCCCAAAGCCGGGAGAAGAGTCGCAAACGCCCCCCCACCCGTACGGGTGAGGGCGCCCCCTCATTGCTGAGCAGGCTTGGCAGCTGACTTGGGCTTGGCGCCCCAGGCGTGAACGGGACGGCCACGGCCTCTACCCCTATTCCAACCTGCACCCCTGGAGGCCGAGAAGCCCGCACCCCTGCTGGCTCTGGCTCCCCGAAAGGACGGATTGAACGAGACCATCCCCCGAAAGGAACGGCGAAATTTCTTGCGCTGAGGTAACTTACCTCCCTTGGCAACAGAATCCAGCTTTTCACCGAAAAGCCTCAAACCCAAAAAGGGAAGAGCCGTGAGCGACCTTTTAGAATTAAAGTCAGCCGTCCACTGTCTCAACCACACAGAGCGGCGAATAGCCACCAACAGAGCAAAAGCCCTGCCACACATCAACATGGCATCATCCTGAGCGGTCAGAATAAACGACAAGAAGGAGTCACAACGCTTAAACCGGACCTTCACCATGATTTAATGAAAAGCCCAAACTCTTAAAAAACAGTTCCCCCAGCACCTAAAATTAATATATTTTAAGTCTTTAGTCACTAACTTATTATTCTTTCCCCCACTGGGCTGCAACTCTGTTCAGGAATTTAGGATACGGGCGCCGCCATCTTGACTCAGAAGCATTACACTTACTGAGGAGAGGAGAGTGGGATAAGGTACAGGGGGGCGGGTTATAGCTGTGCTTTGCTCAGACAGAGCAGAGCTGGGGTCAGGTAACGGTCAGCAGTCCCAGAATGCAGAGCAGCACAGTCAGGAGGCACTTCCTGTTTACAGGCTGCCTGATAAGATGGCGGCTTCCATAAGCCGCCATCTTGGATGTTTAAAGGCTCATAACATGCAGTAGATGCAGGTAGGATGATTTTTAATGTGGACAATCTGTATGTACAGGGTGTGGGAAACATATAAGATAGACTCTTATTCAGAGTGAAGGTCCGCTTTAAGCGCAAGAAACTTATCACCAGAGGGATCAAAATCCACACATAAGTCCCTGACAATAGACCTAACCACCAAGGTCAAAAGAGCCGAAGCACAGACCGGCCTCAAAACCGAACCCGCACAGACAAAACCATGACGGGCCAGCTGATCAATCCGGCGATCCTCGCCGTCCTTGAGAGTAGTGTCAGGAGAATGAACAACCGCCGTATTAGACAGTCCCAAGACCAGAGCATCCACCTCGGGAGGGACAGACCAACGCTTCATCAAGTCCGCCGGAAAAGGATATTTCTTATCCCAGCTAAGCGGTACCCCGACGAGCCGTGTAGGCTGCTCCCATTGCTTAAGGACAACGTCCTCGAAATGCTGTTGGCTGGGAAACTCCAAGCGCTGCTTGGATCCCCCAAAAAGCTGGCCCTTAGGCCGAGGAGCAGCCTCGGGAGGGTCCAAATTCAAAACCTCAAACATTTGGACCAAAATGGAAGACGTATAAGGAGCGGGACCCTCAACCTGGTCCCCTTCAGCACCCAGCACCTGCTGGCCCACTGAATCATCCAAATCCTCCACCAGCTCACCCTCTTCAAGGGGACGATCCGACCAATCCAGATCCTCAACAACCTCCTCGTCAGAGTCGGGCGGAGGCGGAGATAGGTGTTTACGCTTAGCCGGAGCCTTCTGAGCGGACATAGCAGAAAACATTTCCTCGAGGTTGGCCAAGCGGACGCACACCTCAGATTGCGAATCCCCACCCATGACAACGTCACACGGGGTCCGGAACAGTCGAGGAGGAGAGGGAGATGGCGCGGCCGATGAAGTACCAGGCACCGGCGCTCAATGTTCCGCTGCGCACATGGAATGCATATAATGACATCATCCCCCGGGAGCGGAGTCCCACAACCCCCACACAGCCTGGATTGTCCCGAAGGACCGTTTCCGGTATCTTTGGCAGCCTCCATATGGTGAAATTTATGGTATTCGCAGAACCCAGGGATTTACGCAGTAAGCGACCCGGGATGCCCCTTTAATTACCTATCTAGCTATAATTCTATACCACCCTGACCATGGGATTTAAACAGACAAATATCCCAAATTTCCCAAACAAGCCAGGTATATAAGACCGGGAGAGCCCTGCAAGATGGGGTCCCAGGATCTGAAAAACACAAAAACAGGGACAATCATTCCGGGCACAACAATACTCATGTAAATACAATAATCATACAATTATACCCACTGAAAACGTCTCCCCCCCCCCTTTAACCACAAGAAGATGGTTAATAGGTCCTGCCATCACCTCAAAAAGGTGGGAGCGAGGGGGAGGGGGGATATAAAGCGGGGCAGAAAGGAAGCACATTTAACTAGACAACCTCTGTAGGCTACCCCCGTCCTGACAAGGAAAACAAACAAAACAAGCCTACCTGAAGGAGAGCACTACCTCAGCGTGACACACCGCAGCCAGAACACAGCGCCGCTCATGAGAGGAAGGAGGAAGGCGTGCCCTGGAAGCGCGGGAGCCGTATTAGTCCCGCCCCTCCCTAACGCGACCAACCACCGCGCACGACGCGGTCCCGCCCCTCTCCAACGTCGCCGAGCGTCTGGCCCAGCGAGAACAGCGCTCACATTCCAACAGGACCGGCGGAGCTACCGGCCGGTCCCAATAGTGTATACACCACAAACACCACACACAAAACTCTCCCCCCTCTGCTGACAATAACGCAGAGCAGCAAGCGCCGAACTCGGCGCTTCACAAGCAGGCGGGCCCGTGACCCCGCCCCTCAGCTCCTGAGAGGAATCCCGCGCAAAACGGCACCATCATGCACACAATAGTACTAAAACACCCGCAGCGGGCCGGATCGCCTGACACACACACCAAACGCCCGCTGGAAAAACGCCATAAAACAAGCGCAGGAGCCCCACATATACCAGCCAGTTCGGCCGCAAACACACACAGTCACCCATGACACCCGGTGCAAGAGAGTAGACCACTGTCCCATGCCCAGATCACCTCATGTAAAAGGCTAACTGCTAGGTAAATGGGGGCATCCCACGTCCGGATCACCACTCCGGGAATCCCGCTATGCCCCACAATATGGAGTCGAGCGGAGGACCTACAGCTGGGAGGCTGCCAGTTAACAGGGAGGATAACAAAACAGAGCCGGGCAGAAATAGACCATGGGGGGGGGGGCGGGGTGATACCCCGGCTACCTGCAAGCAGGAGACTTCTTTCTTCTTTCTTGTCGCCACCTTGCAGAGAATAACACTGCCACCTAGCGGTGAGTATAAACCCAAGTGTAATATTTAATGATTGAAGTGGGGTGTGTGACATACTTAGAATAGACTACAAGGCAAGCTGCTGGTCTTCCCTTGGGGCATCCCAAGTCGTATGAATATTCCCGCTGGGGCATCCCAAATCAGGACGCCCTGTTGTATTAACATTCCCCCTGCCCCCCCCCCCCCCCCCCCAGGGGCATATCAAATTGGGATGCCCTGTTGCGTGACCCCCCCAGGTAAACATTGGTGGCCCCCGAGGCACACACTCCGCAGGGAAACCAGGGGTGTGGGCGCTACCGCTCACCTTTGCCAAGCTGTGTGTAAACAGAGCCATATGCTGATTAATATGCACAGCATACAGCGCTGTTTGGAGAGCCTGCGCATGGTCCATAGGGCAGGAAAAGGGTGAGGTTTTTATGGGCGATTGGGGCGGGGGGGGGGGGGTGTATGCGACAGGACACGCCCACCTGACAATTTGAGATTGACAATTGGCCGATTTGAATATTGCCGACTTGACCCTCCCACGTCCCCAGTTAGGCACATATACAGGAAAGTCGGGTATGTGGCCACCGGTAGGTCATGGGAACCGCCTGGAAAAGAAAGATTACTGGCGACCCCCACATCCCAATTTCGGATGCTCTGGGAGAACACTAGGAGGCGGTCTTTCTGACTCCAGGGATGCGCTGCATTTTTTGCTGCTTTAAAAGCATCGGACCCTCTGCTTACACCACGCTCTGGCCTGGCCACACGTGATGGATGGAGGTCAGAATCAATAAAATGAATATATATGTGAACATTCCCTCTCCATTAAAAATAGATTCCTATGTTTTGCATTGTAAGCTTTAGTGGCTAATAAAGGTGAAATAAACCCTCAGTAAGCCACTTATCTCTGCGCTGATTATTTCCTTTGCTTGTACTGAATTAGAGCAATAAAGTTAATGAAGCACGCTGCTATTAACACATTACTGTGATAAAGATGGTGTTGGGAAGCTGGACAACACCTTATGTCCGGCCCCCCTAGGCGTCCCTAACATACTTAAAAATATGATCTGTGGCTCACCATAGAAAGCCTGTCGCCGGCTACCCTTTGGTACAGGGTCTTTAGCACCTGACCCTAGTGCTGTCCTACCTTCACCCGAACCGTCAGCCGAGGCTGGGAGGTAGTGGGTCCAGACGGGTGGAAATAAGCCTGCAGAGCCCTAGGCTTGAAAAGCCTCACTCCCTGCGCAGTAGAGAGCCATCTTCTATCTTCGCAGTCCAGACTGCAGAGAAACACTGGAAATTGGTGGGAGCTACTTGGCTATTCATGGGGCCGGGAGTGGCCACAAGTCTTTCTGCAGTCCAGCGCCACCTTGTGGCGGAATAACCCAGACGTAAGGAATTACTGGAACAAGACGTGCTGTATACTTGGAAAAAAAAAGTGCCACTGGGCGGAGCAGCAGAAAGTGCTTTCCCGTGTAACATTGAGCACATGTCTGTGTCCTTCGTTACGCGTATATTTCACTTCCTTACATTATTTTGGAAGACCGAACGACACCAGAGAAAATTCTCTGAACCGTAGAGAGCAAAAGGGGTCTGCCCACGGTTTCCTTATCACACATATACCCCCGACCCAGTCACCGGCCCGCTCACCTTCTCCCCGGGGCGGATGCTGCCACACTTCAAGGCGTTGATCTCGGCCCGGCAGTCCTCCATGAAGCCGCAGATGAGGCGGTAGTCGCTGTAGATGATGGCCGTCATTTTGGTGATGTACTGGTGACACTGGTACTCGGTGATGTTGGCCCGATGATCCACCAGACAGGAAACCACGTAACCCTTCCCGGGCTGCTCCTCTGCGCACTCCTTCAGCTGCAGACACAGGACTCGGTTATATCTCTGACCCCCAATGTGCACCCCCCCCCCACCACTCCATACCTCAAAGACTTACCCCAGACAGGGTGGATTTGCAGATCTCTTTCGCCACAGACTCAAACTTGACATCTTTCGTCAGGTTCAGTTTAAAGTTCCAGAGAAGCTGGAGTAAAAAGGAAAATGCAGATCAATATCGGTTTAGGTCAAGCTGACCGCCTTGGCACGCTTCTCTTAATTGTGATGAATGGAGGAAGTGTCGCTGTGACTGACGTGAGGGGTGGGAGCATCACGAGGGGACAGGTTTCTGAGCAGCAGGGGAGAGAAGGTAAGTGCCTTTATGTTTTTTACAGGGGTTGGGCAGGGATCCCAGCCCTCCTCCTCTAGGTCCTGCAACAGGCCATGATTTGTGTCTCTCTGCAGTTGTTTGGCTATTGATTGTCTAGGGCAGGGGTCACCCACCCTCCAACAGACCATGATTTGTGGATATCCACTGTTGGTTGGCTGGAGCGTCCCTCCTCCAGGCCCCCTCAGCAGGCCATGAATTGTGGTTCTACACCGTCTATTGGCAGGGTCCCCAACCCCCCTCCACTAGGCCCTCCACTGTCATTGGGTATTGGTTGTCTAGGGCAGGGGTCCTAAACCCTCCTCCTCTAGGTCCCTCCAGCAGGCCATGAATTGTGGCCCTCCACTGTCGGTCGGCTATTGGTTGTCTAGAGCGGGGGACCCAATCGCTACTCCTCCAGGCCCTCCCAGCAGGCCATCAATTGTGGATCTCCACGGTGGGTTGACTATTGGTTGTCTAGGGCAGGGATTCCCAACCCTTATCCTCTAGGCCATGAATTGCGACTCTCCATTGTTGGTTGGTTATTGGTTGTCAAGGGCAGGGATTCCCAACCCTTCTCCACTAGGCCATGAATTGCAGCTCCCCACTTTGGGTTGGTTATTGGTTGTCTAGCGAATGGGTCCCCCACAGTGCAACAGACCATTATTTGTGGATCTCCACTTGTCGGTTGGCTATTGGTCGTCTAGAGGAGGTCCCCCATCCTCCTCCAGGCCCTCCCAACAGTCCATAAATTGTGGCTCCCCACTGTCGGTTGGTTATTGGCCGTCTAGGGCAGGGGTCCCCCACCCTCCAACAGACCATGATTTGTGGATCTTCACCGTCTGTTGGCTTTTAGTTGTCTAGGGCAGGGGTTCCCAAACCTACTCCTCTTCTAGGCCTCCCAACAGGCCATAAACTGTGGCTCCCCAAGGTCGGTCGGTTATTGGTTGTCTAGGCCAGTGTTTCCCAACCCTCTAACAGACCATAATTTGTGGTTCTCCCAGATCTAGAGCAAGGGTCCCCCACCATCCAATAGCAAACCAAACGATAACCAAAAGCCAACCGACAGTGAAGATCCACAAATCATGGTCTTTTGGAGGGTGGGGGACCCCTGCCAACAGACCACGAAGATCCACAAATCATGGTCTGTTGGTTGTCTAGAGCAAGGGTCCCCCACTATCCAATAGCCAACCAACCAACCATGATTTGTGGATCTCCACTGTCGGTTAGCTATCGGTTTTCTAGAGAAGGGATCCCCAACCCTCCTCCTCCTCCAGGCCCTCCCAACAGGCCATGATTTGTGGATCTCCACCGTTTTGTTGGCTATTGGTTGTCTAGGGCAGGGTTCTCCACCTCTTTCAGCCCCCCCTATAAACCAAGAATTGTGGCTCACAAGGTCAGTTGGTTGTGTTCCCCAACTCGAACAAACCATAATTTGTGGATCTCCACCTTCGGTTGCCTATTGGTTGTCTAGAGAAGGGGTCCCTAACCTTCCAACAGACCACGATTTGTGGATCTCCACTGTCAGTTGGCTAGAACATGGGCCCCAAACCCTCCTCCTATAGGCCATGAATTGTGGATCTCCACTATCGCTTGGCTAGAACAGGGCTGGAGGCAGCCAGTCTCCGATTTCCAGTCAGAGCAGATGAAATGGCAGCAATGGTGGCCCCCGCAGGAGAAGAGACAGCCCCATCGACTCTGCTCTCCAGCGTGATGCTAATCGGGATGGCAGGAAGACGCTCTGGAGGCGATCACGCGTGGGAAGATAATTAGCCGGAATAATTACCATTCACAGAGGGCGATTAGATGGCCGGGGAGACGCATGGGAGATGTGAGAACAGGCCAAGTGGGCTGTCAGTGCCCTGACACATGAAAAAAAGAAAACGGCTATGGGGCAGGTTAGCCATTAATTGCATCATGACTTATGGACTCTGGCAGGAAGACCTGGATGTAGCTTCCCGCCCACACAGCACCAGGGTGGACTGGCCATAGAGAGACCCTGGAGAATTCCCGGTGGGTGGCAAGGCTTTGGATATAGTTGGACTGCTGCTTATTACAATGGGTGGAATTGTAACTGTACGTCTCATGGTATGATCTTCATGTTACTGCCTGGCCAATATGTTTTATCAGCTGTGATTGAGGAATCCTGTGACATCATGGGTGTGACATTAATGTGGACCAAAATCCAGGATTTTGACTGTCCTGGGTTTTGGTCCTTCCCCCACAGAGCACCCCAATTGGGGATGCCCTGTTGTGTGAAATCCCTCAGATCGGCCACTGACGTCACGTCGTCTAAGCCTTCATCTAAGGGCAGCGGCCTCGGAGTGCGCAGGCGGCCGCATCCCCCGCTTCCCTCTAACAGAGAAGCAGCGGATGCATGCGCTTTAGGACTGAGGAGGGCAGCTCGGCACAGGCCTGGATATGGCCAAGGAGGAACGCAAAGACCTGGGCATGACTGGGGAGGGAGGCTGGGAGAGCTGCTTGGCACAGGCCTGGGTATGGCCAAGGGGAAAAGCAAAGTCCTGGGCATTTCTGGGAAAGGAGGAAGGGAGGGCAACTTGGCACAGACCTGGGTATGGCCAAGGGGGAAAGCAAAAGGCCTGGGCATGGCTAGGGAGGGAGGCAGGGAGGGCAGCTTGGCACTGGCCTGGGTATGGCCAAGGGGGAAAGCAAAAGGCTTGGGCATGGCTGGGGAAGGAGGCAGGGAGGGCAGCTCGGCAAAGGCCTGGGTAGGGCCAAGGAGGAAAGCAAAGGCCTGGGCATGGCTGGGGAAGAAGGCAGGGAGGGCAGCTTGCCACAGGCCTGGTACGGCCAAGGAGGAATGCAAAGGCCTGGGCATGGCAGGGGAGGGAGGCAGGGAGGGTAGCTTAGCACAGCCCTGGGTATGGTCAAGGAGGAATGCAAAGGCCTGGGCATGGCAGGGGAGGGAGGCAGGGAGGGTAGCTTAGCACAGCCCTGGGTATGGTCAAGGAGGAATGCAAAGGCCTGGGCATGGCTGGGGAGGGAGGCAGGGAGGGCAGCTTGCCACAGGCCTGGTATGGCCAAGGAGGAATGCAAAGGCCTGGGCATGGCTGGGGAGGGTGGCATTGAGGGCAGCTTGACATAGGCCTGGGTATGGCCAAGGAGGAAAGCAAAGGCCTGGGCATGGCTGGGGAAGGAGGCAGGGAGGGCAGCTTGGCACAGGCCTGGGTATGGCCAAGGAGGAAAGCAAAGGCCTGGGCATGGCTGGGGAAGGAGGCATCGAGGGCAGCTTGACATAGGCCTGGGTATGGCCAAGGAGGAAAGCAAAGGCCTGGGCATGGCTTGGGAAGGAGATAGGGAGGGCAGCTGGGCGGAGTTACAGTTTGCCCCCGCTGTGTGAAACCCCAGGGATCGCCCATATACTCCTGGAACCTATCCCATGGCACATGTGCAGGCATTTGCGGCATACCAGGCAAGGCTCTAGCAGAAGCACGCACCTGTCGCCAACATGAATAGCGGCTACGTGCAGCAGAGAAGAGCATGAGCCACCCGGCAATCCGTTCATTCAGAATAGATTGCTGGGCATGAATACGTACTGCAATCTATTCTGACAGAGTCCGTGCATGAGTCATGGGAGCGTAGATCCAGGTAAGTAAATAGGTGATCCAGGGGAGTTCACACAGGGGCATACCATATAAGGTTGCCCCTGTAATGCAGACCAAGACCACAAATTTTCACTTACCTGGGTTGTGGACCACATTACAGGGGTATACCATTTTTAAAACCTGTCAACATGTGAGGGCTCTGGTCACACCAAAAAATGTGTTTCCACAGGGTGCATTCATTAAAGCGGAACAAACCACATTTTGCCCAGCCCTGGATTCTAAAATATTCCAGAGTGGGCTGCTAACCTTCCTCCTGGGGCATCCCGAATCAGACTGTCCACCTGTGTGACCCCCCCCCCCCCAAAAGGTTTGCAGCAAAACAATCACCTTTGCCCCTGCTCCCACGCCAATGTAAACAAGCCGGGTGCATCCCCAGCTTCGCGGGGCTGAGACGTACTCCCGTCCCATTCAGGGAGTGGACACATCTAAAGGGAAACTGGGGAAGTGACCGCTCCCAATTGCAGAGTTCTGCATCTAATCAGAGCCATATTGGCAATCATTAAGATGCGCGGCATACAGCGCTGATTGGACCAGAGCACATGCATGCGACATAGGTCCGGCACAAGAGTTTTAATGGGTGATCTGGTGGGTCTCACAAAGCGGGGTATCCCAAATCAGAGGGAATAACAAAAATCATGATAGAGAAAGTCCCGGGTTTTGATCCGCTTTAAACAAGTGGCTTTAAATGGAAGTGGCTGGGGGGCAGATCAGCACAGGCATGGGTGTGGCTGGGGAGTGCAGCTCTGCACAGGCCTGGGTATGGCCAAGGAGGAAAGCAAAGGCCTAGGCATGGCTGGGGAGGAAGGCAGGGAGGGCAGCTTGGCACAGGCCTGGGTATGGCCAAGGAGGAAAGCAAAGGCCTAGGCATGGCTGGGGAGGAAGGCAGGGAGGGCAGCTTGGCACAGGCCTGGGTATGGCCAAGGAGGAAAGCAAAGGGCTGGGCGTGGAAGGGGAGGGCAGCTTGGCACAGACCTGGGTATGGCCAAGGAGGAAAGCAAAGGCCTGGGCATGGCTGGGGAGGGAGGCAGGGAGGGCAGCTAGGCACAGGCCTGGGTATGGCCAAGGAGGAAAGCAAAGGCCTGGGCATGGCTGGGGAGGGAGGCAGGGAGGGCAGCTAGGCACAGACCTGGGTATGGCCAAGGAGGAAAGCAAAGGCCTGGGCATGGCTGGGGAGGAAGGCAGGGAGGGCAGCTAGGCACAGACCTGGGTATGGCCAAGGAGGAAAGCAAAGGCCTGGGCATGGCTGGGGAGGAAGGCAGGGAGGGCAGCTTGGCACAGGCCTGGGTATGGCCAAGGAGGAAAGCAAAGGCCTAGGCATGGCTGGGGAGGAAGGCAGGGAGGGCAGCTTGGCACAGGCCTGGGTATGGCCAAGGAGGAAAGCAAAGGGCTGGGCGTGGAAGGGGAGGGCAGCTTGGCACAGACCTGGGTATGGCCAAGGAGGAAAGCAAAGGCCTGGGCATGGCTGGGGAGGGAGGCAGGGAGGGCAGCTAGGCACAGGCCTGGGTATGGCCAAGGAGGAAAGCAAAGGCCTGGGCATGGCTGGGGAGGGAGGCAGGGAGGGCAGCTAGGCACAGACCTGGGTATGGCCAAGGAGGAAAGCAAAGGCCTGGGCATGGCTGGGGAGGAAGGCAGGGAGGGCAGCTTGGCACAGGCCTGGGTATGGCCAAGGAGGAAAGCAAAGGCCTGGGCATGGCTGGGGAGGGTGACAGGGAGGGCAGCTTGGCATAGGCCTGGGTATGGCCAAGGAGGAAAGCAAAGGCCTGGGCATGGCTGGGGAGGGAGGGCAGCTTGGCAAAGGCCTGGGTATGGCCGAGGAAAGCAAAGGCCTGGGCATGGCTGGGGAGGGTGGCAGGGAGGGCAGCTCGGCACAGGCCTGGGTATGGCCAAGGAGGAAAGCAAAGGTCTAGGCATGGCTGGGGAGAGTGGCAGGGAGGGCAGCTCGGCACAGCCCTGGGTATGGCCAAGGAGGAAAGCAAAGGCCTAGGCATGGCTGGGGAGGGAGGCAGGGAGGGCAGCTCGGCACAGGCCTGGGTATGGCCAAGGAGGAAAGCAAAGGCCTGGGCATGGCTGGGGAGGGAGGCAGGGAGGGCAGCTGGGCAAAGGCCTGGGCATGGCTGGGGAGGGAGGCAGGGAGGGCAGCTGGGCAAAGGCCTGGGTATGGCCAAGGAGGAAAGCAAAGGCCTGGGCATGGCTGGGGAGGAAGGCAGGGAGGGCAGCTTGGCACAGGCCTGGGTATGGCCAAGGAGGAAAGCAAAGGGCTGGGCGTGGAAGGGGAGGGCAGCTTGGCACAGACCTGGGTATGGCCAAGGAGGAAAGCAAAGGCCTGGGCATGGCTGGGGAGGGAGGCAGGGAGGGCAGCTAGGCACAGGCCTGGGTATGGCCAAGGAGGAAAGCAAAGGCCTGGGCATGGCTGGGGAGGGAGGCAGGGAGGGCAGCTAGGCACAGACCTGGGTATGGCCAAGGAGGAAAGCAAAGGCCTGGGCATGGCTGGGGAGGAAGGCAGGGAGGGCAGCTTGGCACAGGCCTGGGTATGGCCAAGGAGGAAAGCAAAGGCCTGGGCATGGCTGGGGAGGGTGACAGGGAGGGCAGCTTGGCATAGGCCTGGGTATGGCCAAGGAGGAAAGCAAAGGCCTGGGCATGGCTGGGGAGGGAGGGCAGCTTGGCAAAGGCCTGGGTATGGCCGAGGAAAGCAAAGGCCTGGGCATGGCTGGGGAGGGTGGCAGGGAGGGCAGCTCGGCACAGGCCTGGGTATGGCCAAGGAGGAAAGCAAAGGTCTAGGCATGGCTGGGGAGAGTGGCAGGGAGGGCAGCTCGGCACAGCCCTGGGTATGGCCAAGGAGGAAAGCAAAGGCCTAGGCATGGCTGGGGAGGGAGGCAGGGAGGGCAGCTCGGCACAGGCCTGGGTATGGCCAAGGAGGAAAGCAAAGGCCTGGGCATGGCTGGGGAGGGAGGCAGGGAGGGCAGCTGGGCAAAGGCCTGGGCATGGCTGGGGAGGGAGGCAGGGAGGGCAGCTGGGCAAAGGCCTGGGTATGGCCAAGGAGGAAAGCAAAGGCCTGGGCATGGCTGGGGAGGAAGGCAGGGAGGGCAGCTTGGCACAGGCCTGGGTATGGCCAAGGAGGAAAGCAAAGGGCTGGGCGTGGAAGGGGAGGGCAGCTTGGCACAGACCTGGGTAAGTCCAAGGAGGAAAGCAAAGGCCTGGGCATGGCTGGGGAGGGAGGCAGGGAGGGCAGCTTGGCACAGGCCTGGGTATGGCCAAGGAGGAAAGCAAAGGGCTGGGCGTGGAAGGGGAGGGCAGCTTGGCACAGGCCTGGGTATCGTCATGGAAGGGGTGGGGAGGGGAGCTGGGCGTGGTCAGCCAGTACTCACATGGTTGCAATCAGAAGAGATCTCGTTGTCAGCCTGTAAATAGAAAGCACAGCAGTCAGAGGTTGCAGCCATCTTATGACACAAATTACACAATAAAACGCTTTCCAACATCGATCTGCTCCTGGAACGGGTTTACTGAGTAACACGCAGCAGGTGGGAATCAGCAAGGACACGGCACAGGAGGGCGACATGGCAGCAGACATCCCGGATCCCAGATAAGGAGGGAGCAGTGTGTATACTGAGGGTGGCCTCCTATACAGCTCCTGGCACCAGCGCCACTTATGGGAGGAGCTATACATACTCCTTCTGGCCTTTAAAAGGGGAACACTACCCATAAAATGGTTACGGCGTTCAGGGAGTGGCTGCGGGATCGCTGAAACCTCAACTTATCTGGGTGTCCACATGGGACGCTTAGCCAATCAGCGGCGCATTTTCCTACTCCGACTTCGTTAGACATGGCATAGGAATCCCAAATGGTCCCGAAACACCTGCCACCGCCTATAGCTGCGCGTGCCCATGCCGCACATACAGGAAGGCGTGGCTGGGGTGCAGACACACTGTGTGGGCTCGACCTCTGTGGGGCAACCCAATTCAGGATACCCCATTAAGAGTTATAGCAACACCCCCCCCCCCCCCCAGTGTTAGAGACTTGAGTATGTAGGCCAATCACCAGCCAGATGTACAAAAAGGATTGTCAGCTCTTCCTTAGTATCAGAAGCCAGAGTCCAAGCCTTGTAGAAGGGCGGCTGCGAGCGCTCCTCTCGCAATTTCCATGCAGTCGATACAAAAGCCGGCCAGCGTTTGCAATAAAATTCCAATCTTTATTGATCCATCGTTAAAATTCAATCAAAGTTCAGGCAATCCCAATAAAAAAGGGTGGGGGCTGGAGGATCCTCTGTCTACGCGTTTCAGACTCGGGGGTCCTTAATCACTAATTTATTGGGATTGCCTGTACTTTTATTGAATTTTAACGATGGATCAATAAAGATTGGAATTTTATTGCAAACGCTGGCCGGCTTTTGTATCTACCAATCACCAGCCAGGGCAGTCTTGGAGCATAAGATGAGGGACCAAAGGAAAGGTAAGCGACTGGTGTTCTGGGGGTGGGGTATTATGTAATCTTAGTAATCAGACGAGAGCTTGCGCATGCGCCGTGGGAATAGCGGAAAGGGGCATCTGGAGGGTTTAACACAGCGTGGGATCCGAAATCTGAATGCCCCAGGGATAAGGATTGTGAAAATCATGGTCATAGGTCCACTTTAAGTATATCCATCGACTAGCAACACAGATTACCCCAGCATCTGTATGGAGCATGTCCAAACGTATGGATGAGGTGCAATGGGGGGTAACCAGCAATGAGCAGCAGACCCGCCCAATCGCAGGGTGCAAGCCCCAGAGGTGCCGACACACAGATAGCCATCATCAGGCAGCACATTTAAGCGGGCCTCCGGCTCTCAGTCCCTCCTGGGAGCGCTCGCAGATCTGTTCCCGGCAGCTGATGGAGGGGCCTGAATAATGCAGAAGATGGCGCTCTGCTGAGCGGAGCTTAATGGGTGGTGGTTAGAACCTGAAGCAGGAAGAGATCTAAATGCAGCAGAACAGGGAACACCGACTAGAGGCACAAGGAACTCCAGAAGCAAGGGTGAAAGCTGTGGGAATGGTCAGGGTGTTATTTGATAACCCCAAACATACTGCCCCCTGCTGGTGCTGGAGGTGGATGCTGTGGGCATGGTCAGGGTGTTATTTGATAACCCCAAACATACTGCCCCCTGCTGGTGCTGGAGGTGGATGCTGTGGGCATGGTCAGGGTGTTATTTGATAACCCCAAACATACTGCCCCCTGCTGGTGCCGGAGGTGGATGCTGTGGGCATGGTCAGGTTGTTATATGATAACCCGACCATACTGCCCCCTGCTGGTACACGAGGTGGATGCTGTGGGCATGGTCAGGGCGGCATATGATAACCCGACCATACTGCCCCCTGCTGGTGCTGGAGGTGGATGCTGTGGGCATGGTCAGGGCGGCATATGATAACCCGACCATACTGCCCCCTGCTGGTGCTGGAGGTGGATGCTGTGGGCATGGTCAGGTTGTTATATGATAACCCGACCATACTGCCCCCTGCTGGTGCTGAGGTGGATGCTGTGGGCATGGTCAGGGCGGCATATGATAACCCGACCATACTGCCCCCTGCTGGTGCTGAGGTGGATGCTGTGGGAATGGTCAGGGTGTTATTTGATAACCCGACCATACTGCCCCCTGCTGGTGCTGGAGGTGGATGCTGTGGGCATGGTCAGGGTGTTATACGATAATCCGACCATACTGCCCCCTGCTGGTGCTGGAGGTGGATGCTGTGGGCATGGTCAGGGTGTTATATGATAACCCGACCATACTGCCCCCTGCTGGTGCTGAGGTGGATGCTGTGGGAATGGTCAAAGTGTTATACGATAACCCGACCATACTGCCCCCTGCTGGTGCTGGAGGTGGGTGCTGTGGGAATGGTCAGGGTGTTATATGATAATCCGACCATACTGCCCCCTGCTGGTACACGAGGTGGATGCTGTGGGCATGGCCAGGGTGTTATTTGATAACCTGACCACACTGCCCCCTTCTGCTGCTGGTGGTGGAAGCTGTGGGATTGAGGACACCAGACAGGTTATTTCCAGGCTGCGGTCCAAATTCAGGCTCTAAAAATAACCGGCGGCACGAAGTTCGCCCCCGCCACCGGGAACCCCCCACGCGGTATAATCATAGAGGCGGCCACCGAATTAGCAGATGTAACCTGCCGACTGTCAGCACCGAGTCTCTATACAATGCAGACGTCGGCCACAGAGCTTACAATCGCATTGTATATCAGCAGAAGATTGCAGCAAAGCTGCACAAACTGAGTCGGCCTGGTCGGGTATTAGCCTGTTATGGCCGGCAGCAGCCCCTCCCACCCACCTCTGGGGGTAGATTGAGGGCTTAAAGTGGACCAAAACCCAGCACGATCGGCCTGAGTATCTATAAGATCGATAAGGTGAAGGTCCCGGCCGGACCTGGACTCTTAGATTAAACAATGAATCTTTGGGCTGTGCCACTATCTCCTGATTGCCGTGTACAGAGGTGTTTGCCGACCATTAATATGCACAGCAAATGGGGGGTGGGTTCACACAGTGGGGAATCCCAAATCAGGATGCCCTGGGGCAAGGGAAAAAACCTTGGAAAGTAAAAATCCTGAGTTTTGTTCCACTTTAAGGTCACCTGACGAAAGACTAAAAATCCATCTAATCCAGCCCAGCGCCGCGTCGAGCTGCAGGACTCAGGACAGGGAGACATGTGGGCAGCACAGACAGGAAACGCGGTTATTTCTGGAGCGCATCGAGGGCAAGTCACGCTGACCAAAGCCGTCCCTGGGCAGCAGCCAAGCCCACAGAATGGGGGACAATAAACACTGTCTACTTATAGCATCCCATCCCGCTGGCCCAGTCCCTCGGCTTTTCATGTATTCTGGGTCATACACACTCCATCCATCATAAGGACGATAAATAGGCCAGGATCAGCCTGTGACCTGCAACGGGGATGCAGCACCTGTATATGTGACTGGCGGCCCGGGGCCCACCTCCCACAGCCACCCAACTGTAGGCCCGGGGCCCCCCTCCCACAGCCGCCCCAACTGTAGGCCCGGGGCGCCCCTCCCACAGCCACCCAACTGTAGGCCCGGGGCGCCCCTCCCACAGCCACCCAACTGTAGGCCCGGGGCCCCCCTCCCCCAGCCACCCAACTGTAGGCCCGGGCCCCCCTCCCACGGCCACCCAACTGTAGGCCCGGGGCCCCCCTCCCACAGCCACCCAACTGTAGGCCCGGGGCCCCCCTCCCACAGCCACCCAACTGTAGGCCCGGGGCGCCCCTCCCACAGCCACCCAACTGTAGGCCCGGGGCCCCCCTCCCACGGCCAGCCAACTGTAGGCCCGGGGCCCCCCTCCCACGGCCAGCCAACTGTAGGCCCGGGGCCCCCCTCCCGCAGCCACCCAACTGTAGGCCCGGGGCCCCCCTCCCGCAGCCACCCAACTGTAGGCCCGGGGCCCCCCCTCCCCCAGCCACCCAACTGTAGGCCCGGGGCCCCCCTCCCCCAGCCACCCAACTGTAGGCCCGGGGCCCCCCTCCCCCAGCCACCCAACTGTAGGCCCGGGGCCCCCCTCCCACGGCCACCCAACTGTAGGCCCGGGGCCCCCCTCCCACGGCCACCCAACTGTAGGCCCGGGGCCCCCCTCCCACGGCCACCCAACTGTAGGCCCGGGGCCCCCCTCCCCCAGCCACCCAACTGTAGGCCCGGGGCCCCCCTCCCCCAGCCACCCAACTGTAGGCCCGGGGCCCCCCTCCCCCAGCCACCCAACTGTAGGCCCGGGGCCCCCCCTCCCACGGCCACCCAACTGTAGGCCCGGGGCCCCCCTCCCACGGCCACCCAACTGTAGGCCCGGGGCCCCCCTCCCACAGCCACCCAACTGTAGGCCCGGGGCCCCCTCCCACAGCCACCCAACTGTAGGCCCGGGGCCCCCTCCCACAGTCACCCAAATGTAGGTCCGGGGCCCCCTCCCACAGCCACCCAACTATAAGCCTGGGGCCCCCCTCCCATAGCCACCCAACTGTAGGCCCGGGGCCCCCCTCCCACAGCCACCCAACTGTAGGTCCGGGGCCCCCTCCCACAGCCACCCAACTATAGGCCTGGGGCCCCCCTCCCACAGCCACCCAACTGTAGGCCCGGGGTCCCCTCCCACAGCCACCCAACTGTAGGCCCGGGGCCCCCTCCCACAGTCACCCAAATGTAGGTCCGGGGCCCCCTCCCACAGCCACCCAACTATAAGCCTGGGGCCCCCCTCCCATAGCCACCCAACTGTAGGCCCGGGGCCCCCCTCCCACAGCCACCCAACTGTAGGCCCGGGGCCCCCTCCCACATCCACCCAACTGTAGGCCCGGGGCCCCCCTCCCACAGCCACCCAACTGTAGGCCCGGGGCCCCCTCCCACATCCACCCAACTGTAGGCCCGGGGCCCCCCTCCCACAGCCACCCAACTGTAGGCCCGGGGCCCCCCTCCCACATCCACCCAACTGTAGGCCCGGGGCCCCCCTCCCACAGCCACCCAACTGTTGGCCCGGGCCCCCCTCCCACAGCCACCCAACTGTTGGCCCGGGGCCCTTCCAGGCCCCACATTATGGTGCTGGTGAAGCAAAGAGACAAACCTTTATGTGAGATGAGTGGCACAGTCATGACAAGCACGCGCGGCGCAGTCCCTCCCCCGGACATGTGACACAGCAGTGTGTACACAAGTCATGGGGCTGCCATGTCGCCTCCACACACAGTGGCGTAGTTACCAGACTCCGGACAGTGCCGGCTGCATCTTCCCACTACACAAACAGTCTATTCATCTCTCTGTCAACAAGGAAAATCCCGAGATACACAGCGGCCCGATCCCCACACTCAGCGCGGATAAAAAGGCAGAACAGCAAACACCACGGAAGGTTTACCAGTAACTAGCGCGCTCCTATTACACCCCGTACCAAGAGAAGACTTACCTGGTCATCTACTCAGTCCACTGTAGAGGGAGCCACTGGGGAAGGCGAGGTATGCTGGGACATGGGGGGGTCATGGCAATTTAGGGATGTGTTACGTAGTGTTAGTCGGCCCAACATGTCCCGACAGACCCAGGCCCGGCACCCCCCTGGGGGCAGCAGCCGGAGTCATTTCCAGCTGGTGGGGGGGGGGGGGGAGACGTCGGGACCTGTCAGACGGCCTCCAGCCACCAGATAAAAGTCTCACTTCCTAGAAGACGGAGGAGGCGAGATTTCCCCTAGAGCAAGAAATGATACGAGCGGTGACATCACCGCAACAGCCACCTGTGAGCCTCAGCTGCCGGCGAACAACAAGCACCAGCAGGCAGAACTACCCCAAGCAATGTGGAAGCCTGTACAAGCGGGCGAGTATAAGAGCTATATAACCTATATAACACACAGCCTATTATATAGAGGAGCTAAACACCACCCAAGTGGATATATAGACACATCAAACACTGCTTACTACAACCCCAATTCCAAGTCCGATCATCTGCAAACCTCATAACAGATTTCATTCACAATAGGACACAGGCCTGAAATGGAACAGCTAGAATTTTTCAAAAACGCGATATAGCTTTAAAAGGATCTGTCCAGTCTAAGAACAAATCATTTTTTGCCTACCCGCCACACAGAGGATTAATCCTGTTGTGCTGCTGAATAAAGCCATTGCCGAGACTTGGCCTCTTTCCTGTAGCCCCACCACCGGAATTTATTTACTCACGAGCACCTTTATTTTAGCACAGGGCCCTGCTTGTATCAGATTTTATAGGACACGCGGGGTCCAGCAATCGAAATTGGCGCACTGCGTTCCTCCAATATGGCGCTGAAACGCAGCACCGCCGCAAGTGCAAGGGGTTGGGCTTTGTCCTGAAGGACAAGAGGAAAAAAGAAATCTCCATTAGTCTTAATAGTAACGGTACTTTTCAGGACGTCCACAGAGAGCCCTGTCCCCTAGAGAGGAAACACAACCGGGACATGTTTAAAAGCCCGTCCCCCCCCCCCCCCCCCCAGTCCTCAGGATTAAACAAGTATTAATTTGTAATGAATCGTAGGACCTAACCTATGGGGGTCCTGAAGGACTTGTCGAAACACTGTTACATTGGCTACATCCAGCATGCTGCCCGCCCCAATAACCAGTTTAAAAATGAGAGAGTTGGGCACAGAAGGAAGCTCTGGTGAAACACGTTTATCAAAGGGTTAATTTGGTGACTTGCTGGGACTAGTAGTGCATGCCCAGGGGTCTGGTGAAGAAAATCTCTGACACAAGCCTGTGGCAAAAACGCTGGACGTAAGACCTAAACAACAGCTGGAGACTCACTCAAACTATGGTTGTCAAAACACACCTTGTCAATTAGAGGCATGCTAGTACATTTGTCTGGAGTTACCAACAGGGAGCCATTTACATATGACAGGACAGAAGAACAAGCCACTTTGGAACCATGTGATAACTAGGTCTTCCGGCTAAGTCATGCGACACCTCCCTATGTGGTAACTGACATCTACTTACTACAATACTACCGGTGGGACGGAGAGTGGCCTGCAAGACCCTTTGACCAAAGGCCTGGTGTTTGTCAGATAATAAATCTAGCAGCATACTCTAGAAAGGAAATGGCTTTAAACATGGAAGGGAGCAGGTCGTTGGATGGTTGTGTACCTTTCTATAAAACCTCTCCGAGGTCAGAAAGCCAGCCCTTAAGGTTTCCGGCCACCCAGTCGGAAACTACCATTGGTTTAAATGCAAAGGCTACAACATCCCGTGTCCTAAGGATTCCCTCTGTGCGACGGTCCATGGGATCTCTCTAAAGGGCATTAAAAGGGCAGAAAAATACTCTCCCCGGAAACTGCCACTTCTTCATATCATCATATCCCATATATCCAGATACATAGCCCATATATCCAGATACATAGCCCATATACCCAGATACATAGCCCATATACCCAGATACATAGCCCATATACCCA
The DNA here is from genome assembly GCA_027917425.1 of Gastrophryne carolinensis. Classification (NCBI taxonomy): domain Eukaryota; kingdom Metazoa; phylum Chordata; class Amphibia; order Anura; family Microhylidae; genus Gastrophryne; species Gastrophryne carolinensis. Next base: position 8,972,905 of record CM051241.1, read on the forward strand.
GATACATAGCCCATATACCCAGATACATAGCCCATATACCCAGATACATAGCCCATATACCCAGATACATAGCCCATATACCCAGATACATAGCCCATATATCCAGATACATAGCCCATATACCCAGATACATAGCCCATATATCCAGATACATAGCCCATATATCCAGATACATAGCCCATATATCCAGATACATAGCCCATATATCCAGATACATAGCCCATATATCCAGATACATATCCCATATATCCAGATACATAGCCCATATATCCAGATACATATCCCATATATCCAGATACATATCCCATATATCCAGATAAGGGCTGTCATAAGAGCAAATCTGCATAGTATTCTCCAGTATTCTCTAGTGTTCTCCAGCTACAATAACAAGGTTTCTTCATAAGGGGCCTATTTAAGAAGGGATAGCGCCAGGCAGCGTCTGGTGAATGCCGGGCGCTGTACGCAAAACCACATTTATGAAGGCGAATCAGGCGAGTGCCTCTAACAGCACCATGTAGCGTCATATGCATTAATCCAGGCGACTCAGCGTATAGCGCCGGCGCTCTAGGCTCAGAAGCGCCATGTAGCACCTGTCGCTCAGTGTCGCACTCCCATACATTTCAATGGACGTTCATTTGTTTGTGTTTAAACAGAGTATTTTTTTTTTGCTCAAATCATTGTGTGACCTATCCTGGCTGCAAACACTTTTATACATTTTTTTTTAGACTTTTATGCAGAATTGTCATAGGTCTGACGCTAAAGTGTTAATGTGCCAGTGTCATAACAATGTCATTCCATGAGTTTTCGCTTTGTTACTGGTGGATATGTGTTCAAAAACGGACTTTAATCACACAGCGTCTGGTGCTCTATGCTACAGCGCCCAGCTTTAGAGTCTGTGTGTCTAGTGTTTTGTTAGGTATGATGTTGAGCGCCGAGTGACGGGCGCACTGAGCTGGCGCTACCTTTCATTCCCTGCAGCGCTGTACTGGTGTTAGAGCGCCCAACACACATCACATACATCAATGCCGGCCAGGTTACTACAGTGACCGAGACGCTCTGTTACAGCGCCCGATACCCGCATACATCGTCTACTTGCGGTCACTCTAAGTGCCGCTATACAGATGCTCATCTGGCAATACCTGGCGCTAGTAGTGAATAAGCCTCTAAATCTTACCACTTGAACTTCTGGGGTCAGTCTCGACCTCGGATCCTCCCCCAAAGCTTGCACCAAGGGAATCCTCGCCCCGAGGTAACTATGTCCTTGCTATCCGCCCACTCATTGGTCACTACTAGGGAAATGGGACTAGGGGTAGCAATGCAGCCATGCGCTGGGTCTAAGGGAACCTGAATAATCACCCCCCTGGGATCTGAGAGGAGGTGGGGTCCCGGGAAGAAGACGCCGTAGTCCTGATCGTATCGTTTTCTAACGAGGGCTCACAGAAGGCGCTCACTCACAGAAGGCGCTCACTCACAGAAGGCGCTCACTCACAGAAGGCGCTCACTCACAGAAGGCGCTCACTCACAGAAGGCGCTCACTCACAGAAGGCGCTCACTCACAGAAGGCGCTCACTCACAGAAGGCGCTCACTCACAGAAGGCTCCATTCCAGGAATGTGCCAGGATCATGGGGAAAATTTTAGTTTTAAAGTGGACCAAAACCCACGCCCATCTATAAGATTCCCGAACCGATCGATTCCCTCCCCCCGGAGCATCCAAAATCGGGATGCCCCGCTGTGTGAAACCCCCCAGGTCGCCCCATACACTTATTTTGTTTCCTGGTCCAACGACGCATGCACGAGCCATGGTTGCATCCCTGCTATCCCCCTAGGATGGGTAGCGGGGGATGCGGCCGTCAGCGCGCTCGGAGCAGTTTGCCTTAGATAAAGGGAAGGCGGCGGATCTGAGCACGCCGATTGGACGAGTGGCCGCGCATGAGCCGTAGGACCAGGAAAAGGCGAGTTTGTTTCGACAACCTGGGCGGTTTCACACAGCGGCAAGGTCCAAAATCCAGGATAGTCAAAATCCTGGGTGTTGGTCCACGTTAATACAGCGCCACTGGAGGGCAGGGTGATAGTTGTGTGAACGTACCATTGTGCTTTGGGGAAAGGGGGGGGGGGGGGGCCATATGCTCAACTCGAAAAAACCTGTACTCCGAGACAGCAAAAACTTTGTTATTGTTTCTGATGAGTGTTGATGCTTTTACCCATCATGCAATGTTTTAATTAGAGTGGTTAATGCTGCTGCTAACCACAGGCTGGCTCTGGATAAGAGCACTGGAGTGGAGTAGATCGCCCCTATAAAAGTGGAATGGTACACCCCATAACCTGTCAGCCCTGGATTTTATTCCTCCCAGGAGACCACAAGCCTCGAGGGATTTTATTTTTCACTGTATAAGTGACCCCTCCTCCTCCTCTCACTATCCAGCGTGTTTATATTTATTGGGATGTCTCAGGAGTTGGTGAAACCCCCCAGATCGCCGAGCGCAACTCACCTCTTCCCGTTCCTACAGTGCATGAGCGGCTGTTCACTGGAAGCCAATTAGGCTTCGTCTAAGGCCAGCTGCTCCAAGCGCGCGCTGGCGGCTGCATCCCCCGCTTCCCTCTAACAGGGAGCGTGTCCCGCGCCGGACAGAGACAAAGTGACAGCGAGAGAGACGCAGCGAGCAAGTGACAGCGAGAGAGAGAGAGACGCAGCGAGCAAGTGACAGCGAGAGAGAGAGAGAGAGAGACGCAGCGAGCAAGTGACAGCGAGAGAGAGAGAGAGAGAGAGAGACGCAGCGAGCAAGTGACAGCGAGAGAGAGAGACGCAGCGAGCAAGTTACAGCGAGAGAGAGACGCAGCGAGCAAGTTACAGCGAGAGGGAGACGCAGCGAGCAAGTTACAGCGAGAGAGAGACGCAGCGAGCAAGTTACAGCGAGAGAGAGAGAGAGACGCAGCAAGCGAGCAAGTTACAGCGAGAGAGAGAGAGAGAGAGACGCAGCGAGCAAGTTACAGCGGGAGAGAGAGAGAGAGAGACGCAGCGAGCAAGTTACAGCGGGAGAGAGAGAGAGAGAGAGAGAGAGACGCAGCGAGAAAGTTACAGAGATATGCAGCGAGAGAGAAAGTTACAGAGAGATACGCAGCTAGAGTCCTCCAATCACCTGGCATTATATAGAGCAGCAGTGGACCAACAGAGACGCCCAAAAAGCGGAGCAGTTATAAATTTGATCAAAATAAGTCGGCCACAGGCTTCATAGCACTTTACGAGCGGTACAAATCCCACCAGCGACCCAGCCTGGCATCTAATAGATTCCAGGGCCAGTCGCCTGCCTCTCTCTGAGGGGGTTGTCACACATCAGGGCCCCGCTGTGCGACACCCCCCCCCCAGGGCACCCGTAAAAACTCAACTTCCCATGCTCCAAAAGTGCATGCGCCGGCTGTCGCCCAATAAGCGCCGTCTGCCGTGACATCATTCAGCGAATGCCCCTCATTGTTATCAACGATGCCACATTCTAGCAGTTTGTCGAATGACAGTAATGGCAGGCGGCTCTCATTGGATGAGAGAACGCACATGCGCTGTTGGGACAAAGGTAAGTGAAAAGCATTCGGGGGGGGGGGGGGGGTTACAGAGAGAGTCATCCCACTTCAGGATGCCCACTTCAGGATGCCCCATGAGAACAGTACAAAACCCTGGGTTTCGTTCCGCTTTAAAATAAAATAGACCCATCAGACCCCTGTTGGTGCACCCCAAACATTCCAGCAAACCCTCGGGGTGCAGGTGCCGCAGGCTGAGAACCAGTAATATAGAGAGAATCAGATAAACAAATCTACACATTTCGCCTGATTGGACACAAGAGGCAACACAGCGACAGAGCAGCATCTGCGCTGTAACAGGGAAGGGACAGGAAGTACAGCACATCAGGAAGTGAATGTCAGAGGACTACTTCCCGTGGACACGCCCCCTCCTGATCCCCTGTGATTGGGGCCACATTCCTTGAAGCCCGGAGGCACCTAAACCTGCTTCTGGACCAGCCTCAGCCCCGACACTTCTGTCTGTAGCCTCTGCCCCGCCTCCTCTGCTATGGGGGCCGCCATATTGGATCTGCTGATGCAGTCACTGTCTCATTGGGCCGAGGGGGCAAATGATAGGACACAGGCAATGAACAGCCTGCCCTGCAGCGACATGAGCAACAGCACCAGGACACCCCCCCCCCCCCTCTACAATTGGAGCCGCCATGCTGGATCCTCTGATTCTGCCATTTATACGTCACACACATTTTGCAGCATGGGAGGATGCACATGGTTGGAGCTACCCCTTCGCCCACGACACACACAGGAGGGCAGCTCCCCCTTCGCCCACGACACACACAGGAGGGCAGCTCCCCCTTCGCCCACGACACACACAGGAGGGCAGCTCCCCCTTCGCCCACGACACACACAGGAGGGCAGCTCCCCCTCGCCCACGACACACACAGGAGTGCAGCTCCCCCTTCGCCCACGACACACACAGGAGGGCAGCTCCCCCTCGCCCACGACACACACAGGAGTGCAGCTCCCCCTCGCCCACGACACACACAGGAGTGCAGCTCCCCCTCGCCCACGACACACACAGGAGTGCAGCTCCCCCTTCGCCCACGACACACACAGGAGGGCAGCTCCCCCTTCGCCCACGACACACACAGGAGGGCAGCTCCCCCTTCGCCCACGACACACACAGGAGGGCAGCTCCCCCTTCGCCCACGACACACACAGGAGGGCAGCTCCCCCTTCGCCCACGACACACACAGGAGGGCAGCTCCCCCTTCGCCCACGACACACACAGGAGGGCAGCTCCCCCCTCGCCCACGACACACAGGAGTGCAGCTCCCCCTTCGCCCACGACACACACAGGAGGGCAGCTCCCCCTTCGCCCACGACACACACAGGAGTGCAGCTCCCCCTCGCCCACGACACACACAGGAGTGCAGCTCCCCCTCGCCCACGACACACACAGGAGGGCAGCTCCCCCTTCGCCCACGACACACACAGGAGGGCAGCTCCCCCTTCGCCCACGACACACACAGGAGGGCAGCTCCCCCTTCGCCCACGACACACACAGGAGGGCAGCTCCCCCTTCGCCCACGACACACACAGGAGGGCAGCTCCCCCTTCGCCCACGACACACACAGGAGGGCAGCTCCCCCTTCGCCCACGACACACACAGGAGGGCAGCTCCCCCTTCGCCCACGACACACACAGGAGGGCAGCTCCCCCTTCGCCCACGACACACAGGAGTGCAGCTCCCCCTTCGCCCACGACACACAGGAGTGCAGCTCCCCCTTCGCCCACGACACACAGGAGTGCAGCTCCCCCTTCGCCCACGACACACAGGAGTGCAGCTCCCCCTTCGCCCACGACACACAGGAGTGCAGCTCCCCCTTCGCCCACGACACACAGGAGTGCAGCTCCCCCTTCGCCCACGACACACAGGAGTGCAGCTACCCCTCGCCCACGACACACAGGAGTGCAGCTACCCCTCGCCCACGACACACAGGAGTGCAGCTACCCCTCGCCCACGACACACAGGAGTGCAGCTACCCCTCGCCCACGACACACAGGAGTGCAGATCCCCCCCGCCCACGACACACAGGAGTGCAGATCCCCCCTCGCCCACGACACACAGGAGTGCAGATCCCCCCTCGCCCATGACACACAGGAGTGCAGACCCCCCTCGCCCATGACACACAGGAGTGCAGACCCCCCTCACCCATGACACACAGGAGTGCAGACCCCCCTCACCCATGACACACAGGAGTGCAGACCCCCCTCACCCATGACACACAGGAGTGCAGACCCCCCTCACCCATGACACACAGGAGTGCAGACCCCCCTCACCCATGACACACAGGAGTGCAGACCCCCCTCACCCATGACACACAGGAGTGCAGACCCCCCTCACCCATGACACACAGGAGTGCAGATCCCCCTCACCCATGACACACAGGAGTGCAGATCCCCCTCACCCATGACACACAGGAGTGCAGATCCCCCTCACCCATGACACACAGGAGTGCAGATCCCCCTCACCCATGACACACAGGAATGCAGACCCCCCTCACCCATGACACACAGGAGTGCAGATCCCCCTCACCCATGACACACAGGAGTGCAGATCCCCCTCACACAACACACAGGAGTGCAGACCCCCCCCTCACATATAACACACAGGAGTGCAGACCCCCCCCCTCACATATAACACACAGGAGTGCAGACACCCCCTCACCCATGACACACAGGAGTGCAGACACCCCTCACACAACACACAGGAGTGCAGACCCCCCTCACCCATGACACACAGGAGTGGAGATCCCTCTCACCCATGACACACAGGAGTGCAGACCCCCCTCACCCATGACACACAGGAGTGCAGATCCCCCTCACACATGACCCATATTAGTGGACCGGTTGGAGATACCTCTCGCACATCCTGCAGACACTCCAGCACGGCCAGGTTGTTGGTCCAGGCGCTCTTGGGGCACAGGCGGCTGATGTCCTCCCGGCAGGCCTCTTCCTCGATTAGGCGGATTCCGGGCACCCGGCGGGCGGGTGAGGCGGGAGCAGCAGCAGCGGCCTCGGGGTTGCCCTCAGCCCGGGTCCCCAGTGCGGCGGCCAGGCCGGCCAGCAAGCAGCACCAAAGCCGGACACGTCCGCAGGCCGCCATCTTGGAGAGAGCCAGTCACGGAGCACGGGCGCGTCACTGTGCAAGCGGGGAAGACTAGAGCGTGCGCGTCATGACGTCAGCACGCAGGCCGGGCGCTGCCCGCAGCCAACATGGCCGCTCTGGTTGGTGCGTGATGACGTGCGGCTGTGCGGTTACCCCTGGAAACCAGCCGCTCTCTGTGTGTGAGGCGATACTGCAATCACGCAGGAGTTGCGGCCCCTGGCCCCCCTAGTTCTACGGGAAGGCGGTGGGGTTTGTTCTGCTTTAAAGCAGAGACACGTAACCTGTGGCCCTCAGTTGTGGCCTCTGGCACCCCTAGTTCTAAGGGAAAGTGGTGGGTTTTGTTCTGCTTTAAAGCAGAGACATGTTACGTGTGGCCCTCTGTGCCCTCAGCTGCGGCCCCTGGCACCCCTAGTTCTAAGGTAAGGTGGTGGGTTTTGTTCTGCTTTAAAGCATAGACACGTAACCTGTGGCCCTCAGTTGTGGCCTCTGGCACCCCTAGTTCTAAGGGAAGGTGGTGGGTTTTGTTCTGCTTTAAAGCAGAGACATGTAACCTGTGGCCCTCAGTTGTGGCCTCTGGCACCCCTAGTTCTAAGGGAAGGCGGTGGGATTTGTTCTGCTTTAAAGCAGAGACATGTTACGTGTGGCCCTCAGTTGTGGCCTCTGGCACCCCTAGTTCTAAGGGAAGGCGGGTGGGTTTTGTTCTACTTTAAAGCATAGACACGTAACCTGTGGCCCTCAGTTGCGGCCCCTGGCCCCCCCCCTAGTTCTAAGTGTTTAGGTAGTTGTAAAGCTGAGGTTGCCTTTTCTGCAGTGCACACAGCTGGCCACTAGAGGCAGTAAAGTGCTAATTCCCAAAACAGGGCTCCCTTAGCTCACCCCTACCTCTGCTCAACTTAAACCTGTTAACCTAACCACATTAATCCAGACCCTCACCCTGAATAAGAGCCTACCTTATATGTCTCCCACACCCTGTACATACAGATTGCCCACATTAATCCGGACCTTCACCCTGAATAAGAGCCTACCTTATATGTCTCCCACACCCTGTACATACAGATTGCCCACATTAATCCGGACCTTCACCCTGAATAAGAGTCTATCTTATATGTTTCCCTCACCCTGTACATACAGATTGCCCACATTAATCCGGACCTTCACCATAAATAAGAGCCTATCTTATGTTTGCCACACCCTATACATACAGATTGCCAATCCTACCTGCACCTAGAACGTTTTCTGAGCCATTAAAAATCCAAGATGGCGGCTCCCTGTCTCAGGCTGCCTGCAGACAGGAAGTGTCTTCTGACTGTACATACAGATTGCCCACATTAATCCGGACCTTCACTCTGAATAAGAGCCTATCTTGTATGTTTCCCCCCATACATGCAGATTGCTAACATTAATCCGGATCTTCACCCCGAATAAGAGCCTATCTTGTATGTTTCCCCCACCCTGTACATACAGATTGCCCACATTAATCCGAACCCTCACCCCAAATAAGACGCCTATCTTATATGTTTCCCCCACCCTGTACATACAGATTTCCCACATTATTCCGGACCTTCACCTTGAATAAGAGCCTGTCTTATACGTTTCCCCCCCTGTACATACAGATTGCCCACATTAATCTGGACCTTCACCCTGAATAAGAGCCTATCTTATATGTTTCCCACACCCTGTACATACAGATTGCTCACATTAATCCGGACCTTCACCCTGAATAAGAGCCTATCTTATATGTTTCCTCCCCTGTACATACAGATTGCCCACATTAAGAGCCTATTTTATATGTTTGCCACACCCTGTACATACAGATTGCCCATCCTTCTTGCACCTAGAGCGTTTTCTGAGCCATTAAAAATCCAAGATGGTTCCGTCTCAGGTTGCCTTCAGACAGGAAGTGTCTTCTGACTGTGCCGCTCTGCATTCTGGGTTTGCTGTCCATTTCATGCCCTTTGCTTTGCTCTGTCTGTGTAAAGCACAGTTATAACCCCACCCCCTGCACTTTCCCCCTCCTCTCTTCTGCTCAGTATGTATGCTCAGGAGGGGGCCAGGAAGGACCTGCCCCTTAGGAAGTTCTTGTGGTCCAGCCACCACAAGAGGGACCCTCGGACCAAGGGGGGAAGCACACAAACCCTGTCCAAAGACGGGTGCTTGTCCCATACTGACAGAAGGTGAAGCTGCAGAGGCCTCAAATGGAACTGAGCAAAGGGCACTGCCTCGAAGCTCGCCACCATCAGGCCCACCAGCTGCATTCCCTGCCTGAGGGAGGGCTGGGGGCACGAGAGCAGGAACCTCACCTGCGCAGTCAGAGCTTCCACCTTTTGTTGAGGAAGGAATATCCGTGACTGAACCGTATCCAGAATCATCCCCAGGAGTGGGGTCACCTACGAAGGGGACAGAGAGGACTTGGGATGATTGATCACCCAGCCGAAGGACTCCAAGGAGGACACCACCAGCTGAGTGTCCAGCTCCGCCTGCTGTAGGGACTGTGAAGTGATGAGAATGTCGTCCAGGTAGGGCAGCACGCGTATGCCCCCTGACCTTATCAGAGACATCACCCCCGCCAGCACCTTGGTGAACACTCTGGGAGCTGAAGTGAGGCCAAATGGTAGGGCCACAAACTGGTAACGCACAGCAAACTATCTTGTAACCAGAGGACACTACCTCCTGAATCCACCGGTCTGAGACTCGGCGCCTCCAGACGTGTGCGAAGTGCTGTAGCCGTCCCCCCACCCTGGCGGGCGAGGGCGCCCCATCATGCCTGAGGGGTCTTGGGAGGGGCTTTGGGTTTGGACCCCCAGGAGGAGCCCGGACGTCGTCCTCTGCTCCTATGCCAGGAATCTGTGCAAGCCCCTGCGAAGGACACCCCTTTCCCCTGCTTAGCGCCTCGGTAGGGGACTGAAGGGGGGCCATGGCTGCCGCCTGCGCTGGGGTAACTTACCTCCTTTAGCAAAGAGGTCTAGGCAGTCCCCAAACAGGTGTAGCCCCTTAAATGGAAGTCCAGTAAGGGCTTTCTTAGCAGCATTGTCAGCAGCCCACTGGCGCAGCCATACCGCGCGGCGTATAGCTACCGCCAAGGCGGAAGATCTGGCACACATCCTAATAGCATCATCCGATGCAGACAGGATAAAGTTTACAAACACATCACAGTTAGACAGTGCATTAATAGTATCAGGTGGCAAATCATCTGGGCCATCAAGTGCATTCCTGACCATGGCCCTGAGTACCACAGCAGTAATGGCCAAAGCGCAAACCGGGCGCAGCGCCCCAAATGCAAAGGCATGGCATGCCAATTGGTCAATGCGCCGGTCCTCAGAATCCTGCAGCGTAGTAGTGTCAGGGGAGTGCATAATAGAGGTGTTAGACACCCCTAGAATAGGAGCATCGACCTCGGGGGGCGATGACCAGCACTTGACCATATCAGCAGGAAAAGGGTACTTCCTGTCCAAACTCTTAGGAATCCCGGGAAGTCTACTGGGATGTTCCCACTCCTTAAGCACAAGGTTATTGAAATGGGTTTGCTCAGGAAATTCCAATCGAGCCTTAGCAGTATGAAATAGCTCACCCCTTTGCCTGGGAGCCGCAGCAGGGGGAGAGATGGACAAAACCTCAAAAATCTGAACCAGCAGTTTGTCAGTATCATCCGGGGTCCAGTGATCAGAGCCAGAATCGTCATGACCACTTGACTTCTCGTCAGATGACCCTGAGTCGGAGAACAGCTCCCCTTCGTCCGAGGAGGTATGGCCATATAGATGCAAAAACTCATCAGACTCCGTAGGGAAAAGAGCGGCATCAGGGGTTAAGTGCGGTAGCCTTACGCACTAAGGTATTAGCAAGCAATTTTTCAACACTGGCCAGTCTAGCAGCCACATCAGGATGAGAATCCCCGCTTGTATTGGGGGTTAGACTCAGACTTGGGGGAGTAGGTGAAGTGAGGCGAGGTGCAGGCCCAGCCACAGGAGGGGTGGGAAGTACCATTAGCGCCTGCTGTGCACAAGGGACGCAGACCTGTGCATTGTCACCGCTAATAGGTAAGACCCCACAAGCTACACACAGCCGGGCTTGTCCCGAAGGAACCCCGGTCACAATATCCTGGGATGCCTCCATATGGTGATTAATAGGCACAATAGGCCAGTAGGGATTGACGCTGAAAGCTACCCTGGATGCCCCAATGACCCGCAGGGAAGTGGGAGTAATTATACTAGGCCCAACTGGCAATTACACCGGCCGGGAGAAGCCACTGGTCTGAAAGACATAATGAGAATAAAGGGTGTCAGAACCATGCACAGTAAGCAAGGAGCATGAAAATCGCCCGCGAGGGCACTTACAGACCGCGGAAGGAGGGGGACCGTTACCACGCGCGCACGCGACTACCATCAAAATGGCGCCAAGCGAACCTCGAAGGGCGGGCCAGAGTGGCCCGTGACGCGGAGCGCGCCAAGCCAGGTCCCCGCCCCCCCAAAGAGCGCGAAGCTCTAAGACAGTAGACAATGTCATGAGGAGCGAAGTGTATGACACACTTAGAATAGATGATTTGCCAATGATGACGCTGCAGCGTCTGAGGCAACACCGCCGCCCGGCGCAGCACATCCAATGAAGGAAAGAGGCGCGCGCGGCGGCAGATACACAAATAAAGCTGCAAAACAGCGCGGCGTCTGACACCAAGTATACAAGTCAAAGGACATTACTAAGGCCGTAAGCGTGTAATCCAATACACTGAGACCACACACACACCCCCCCCCCCCTTTCTTTCCCCCCGAGCTACGGGAGGATGGGGGATGCCCCCGAGCTACAGGAGGGAGGATGATGACCCTTTGTACAGGGCCCACCGCTACACAGGGCATGGGCAATAATGCGGGAGGGGCATCCCCTAGAGGCTCACCATCAGCCTAAACCGCCTACCCTTTGGTGGGGGACTGCGGTGGAGCATGGCTCCATAAGCACGCATGGTGCTGCCTACCTTCACCCGACCAGCGCAGCCCAGGCTGGGAGGCACATCACAGGGAGGACGGGTGGGAATAGTCCAACAGGGCCGCAGGCTTTAATAGCCCCGCTCACCTGCGAGAGTGATACTTCATGTCTTCACAGTCAGCACTGCAGAGAAATCTGGGGATTTGTGGGAGGTCCCTGGGTATTTGAGGGGCCGGGAGGAGCCTGTTTTGCATGTCTCTGCAGTGCAGCGTCATCTGGCGGAGGATAACCCAAGTGTAAGTACTATATCTGGAGCAGGACGTACTGTATACTAAGAATAAGGGGGTTCCTTCCCCTTGGCAGAATATGCTTGCACCACCGCCTGTCTGATCCACTTACTGAGAGTGGACTTGGCCGGAGGCAAGCCCTTCCTAGACCCCTCCGAGAGGACAAAAAGACAATCCGACTTCCTGAAGGACTCAGTCGCAACCAGGTAGTACTTAATGGCTCTGACCACATCCAGGGAATGGAGGGTCCTTAGAGTTAGTCGGAGCTGGACACAAGGAAGGCAAGACAATTTCCTCATTAAGGTGAAAAGGAGACACGACCTTAAGCAAAAAATCAGGTTTAAGCGAAACACCACCTTATCCCTATGCCGTCCAAAGTAAGGAGGCTTCACACAAATCGCGGCCAGCTCTGACACGCAACGCACCAAGGTGATAGGTACCAAAAAATACAATTCTGTGAAGTACTCACCTGTAGAATTGGTATTATACGCATACAGTACGCCCTGCTCCATATATAATACTTACACGTGGGTAATCCTCCGCCAGATGGCGCCGTTCACTGTAGACATGCAAAAACAGGCTCCTCCCGGCCCCTTCATATACCCAGGGACCTCCCACAAATCCCCAGCATTGAAAAGCAGTGAGAAAAGAAGCCGGGAGAAACCAACCACCAAACTGGTAACAATAACAATGATAACAATCACCATACAGGGGATCCAGAAAAATGTAAAACCAGGGTGGGGTGGAGCAGGACGTACTGTATGCGTATAATACCAATTCTACAGGTGAGTACTTCACAGAATTGTATTATTCTAAGCATACAGTACGTCCTGCTCCATATATAATACTTACACGTGGGACATCCAATAGCAGTGTCCATAAAGTAGGGTGGGATCCCCATCAAAAAAGGCACAGCAGACAGTAAAGGCGCTGTCACCTGCAAACCTTGCTACCAAGAGCAACATGATCAAAGGCTCTAACGTCAACCTCATAAAAACCTTTGAAAAGGTATGAACAGAAGACAAGCAGAGGTCTAGCAAAACCTGTTTAACAGAAACCTGGTGCTGAAAGGCCAAAGGTACCCAAGCACAAGTAGAAACAGAATAAAAAGAGAAGAAGAATCTTCCCCTTAAAAGAATAGGCCAGAGTAACATCCTGACCAGTCCAAATGCAACAGTAGCCTCGGTAAAACTTAGAGCTCTCCCCATCGGGGAAATTGAAACCTGGTCTCCCGCGTGACAGGCGGGGATACTGACCACTACACCAACAAGGATCAGCAAGAAGCCGAAACCTTTACTCAGGACCAGAAGGACAATCCATCCAAATAAGACCAGTCCAAAGGGCGCATAACCCCTGGAAGCAGACGAGATCAGGCACATACAGATGGAGACGCCCGCAAACCCCAAGGGGCATCAGTCCCCCTAAGGGACAAGAGACAAGCCAGGAAAAACTGCAACACCTTTTGAGGGAATGTAGACCCCCTTACTTCAGCATTACTAAGAATAAGGCCCAGAGACAGACAAAAGGTCTTGAAATGAAATTGAAATGAGCATAAGACACCACCTTGGGCATAAGGTCCGGCGTAAGGCGGAACACCACCACATCATGACGTATATATAATGAACGAGAGCTAACTAAACAGAGCCACCCTCTCAGGCACACGTCTGACTGAAGTAACAGCCCCCAGAAGGGCAACTTGAAGTAAGAACATTTCAGACAGCATCAGGGATAGGTCCAAAGGGAACACCCCGCAAGGCAAACAGAATAAAAATGAATCCCAACAGGGACCATAGAACTACTTAGGGGATGCACCTGAGCAATCCCCGAAAGAATGCTTAACAAGGAAGACTGAACAAGACTTCTACGGAAAGGCGGACAAGGCAGAACCTGAACCTTCAGAGCACCGAGATGGGGAGCCAACTCCAACCCATGCTGTAATAACTCTAGAACCCTGGGAACAGAGAACGTCCAACAGGGGAGGGACTTAGACTCACGCCAATCAATATGGGTATGCCATACCCTATAATAGACGGAAGAAGAAGAAGCTTGCTCCTAGCCCTCCATAGACAAAGTCACCCAGAAGATAAACCCGTCTCCAAAAGGGTGAATGAATCAACCGTCAGGCCGTCAGACTAGAGCCTGTAGATTGGGGCGACATAAGAAGGGGCCTGAAATGGGCAGAACCGCACTCCTGAGAGAGCGTACAGGTCCGCTGTCCTCAGCAGAAACATCTGCGAACCACACTCCACTAGGCCACCCAGGGGCCATCAGTATCACGGGTCCCCCCTATCAGCGCAATCTTGCAGGGTGAATGAAGATAAAACATATAAAATAGAATGTCCAGACATAAAATTACTAAGCCCCCATGACCAAAGTCAGAATATTCTGGGACAGTAAAAACAAGGGCAGAGCCCCTGTGATAGTGACGGGGCCCAACAGAGCCACCCTAGTTGGATCTCAGAGGGACACCAGGATAGCACAACCTGCCACTGAAGGACATCCATTGGAGCGAATACCACTGAGATGCAGGGAACGTTGACCCCCACCTAGACCAGGATCAGAAACATTCCTGGAGGATCATCCTGCTCCAAATTCCACAGCAATAATAAATACAGGCCACTGTCCTCCGACACACCAAGAGTCCCCAAATAGACAGGTCCTGAAGAGGAGTAGTCCAGCAAGATAGAGCCAACTGAAGGCTCATTGTTTTAACAAATTCAGTAGGTAAATGGACCCCCTAAGGGCCCCTACCTAGGAACCGCGGGGGATTTTAGAAGAAAATCCCCCCCCCCCCCCCGTCAACCTGCGAAACTTGGTACCCATGGTGACCATTTACAGGAAGATGCAAGAAAAGGAGGGGGTGCCCCCTGACAGGTTCCTTGAATTTAACCAGCTCAAGAGGAACCACCGTACCAAGGGGGAATGAGCACAGACCTAGCTCCAGGGGTGCTGGAACCCCGTCCAGGATAATAATAACATGCGGTGCCGAAGAGCCCAAGGGCTCTGAATATAAGGGACATCATCTGATCCGCCACCAACGGGCGCACCAGCTGCAATCCTGCCTGGTGAAAGTAAGGTGACAGCAAAGAGGGACAGAGCCCGTGTAACCAGGAGTCCACTTATTGCCAAGGAAGAAGGTTCAAGCTTGAACCGAATCCAAGGAATGGAGATACCAATAAGGGACAATGAGGGATTGAGGTGACAGAGCACCCATCCAAATGACTCCCAAAGGACACCACCGGCCGAATAACCCACTCGGCCTGACGTAGAGATTGGGAAGTAAAGAAGGACGATCAGGTAGGTCCTAGCGCGGATGCCCACGGGCACGTCAGAAACATCACCCCGGTCCGCGCCTTGGCGAGCAGCCTGGGAGCAGAAGAGAGGCCAAAAACAAGGCCACAATCTGCAGGGTTGGTCCTTCAACACTGACCTGTAATGGCCTCGGTGTCCATAAGACACAGGGGAACTAAAAAGGATCTTAGATCTCCACAGGCAGCAAGAGGCCCACCGGGCACAGGGCGCCTGTGGCCCAACACAGAGATGATATGCAGAAACTACCTGTGAACGTAGAATTGCCAAGCCTACAAAATGCCAGCATGGCCCAGACTGCCTCATCCCTTTGAGGGAAAGAGGAAAGGTTAATGTAGAGGCCATCGCCCCAGCCTGTTAAGGACAACCTGCAAGTGACCCCAGACCCTGCAGGCCAAGCACGGCCTGCACCAACTCCTGAAGAGAGACAGGGACTAGAAGCACCCTGACAACCTCGGAAAAGGACCACCAAACAAACTCTATCCTGCATCCAGGGGAACTACCTCCTGGATCCACCAGAAGGAGGCGAGACGCTCCCAGATAGGAGCCAGGTGCTGCGGCAGTCCCCTCACCCAGAAGTCTGCCACCCAGCCTCTGGCGCAATGGCTGGATCATTACCTACAACCTTATGTGCAACGATTACCATCTTACCTGAAGGACACTGGGGATTTCCTCGAGAAGTTCAGACAAGTACATATAGAGAAGGATGACCTTTTGGCCACAATGGACATTTCCTCTCTTTATACTTATATACCCAACGACCAGGGAGTGAAAGCTGTGAAACACTTCCTAGCACGTGAACCCCCAGAAATACCATCAGAGTACCTCACTACAGGACTTGAGATTGTGTTGCACAACAATTACTTCAGGTTTGAAAAGATATTCTATAAACAGCTCCTTGGCACAGCTATGGGCAGTGCCCTAGCTCCAGCATTTGCTAATTTATTCATTGGCTTCCTAGAAGAGAGATATATCTGCCCGTCATCACTATATACCGAGCATGTCAGATACTGGGGCAGATATATTGATCACGTGGTCACTGTGTGGCATGGGGACAGAAATGAATTTGACAAGTTTATGGAATATATTAATTCAATTTTTCCTACCATCACATTCAACCCAGAGATCTCGGCCACACATGTAACCTTCTTGGATGTAGCCATTGACAAAACACCTGATGGACACATAACCACGGGCCTTTATACCAAACCTACTGACAGGAACACACTGCTAAGATTCGATAGTGCACACCCCAGACCATTGGTGAACAGCCTCCCCATTTCACAATTCCTAAGGGTCCTTAGGATTAATTCTAATCCAACAACTCGTGCGGATCAACTGCAACAAATGGTCGACAAATTCCGTGTCCGGGGGTATCCCGAACCTATACTCGCTCAAGCCCTAAAACGTGCAGAAGAGATATGGCCCGGTGACAAAAAGGAAAAAAAACAGCAAGAGGAGCAAGCCCCGTTTATGTTAAAGTGGACCAACACCCAGGATTTTGACTATCCTGGGTCTTGGTCCACTTCGGTGGGGCACCCCCGATCGGGGTGCCCCGCTGTGTGAAACCCCCCCGAACCCCCCGAACTCACCTCTGTCCGCGGCGACGGACAAGCGGCTCCTCCGCCGCCGCCTCCCGCGCGTCCCTGTTGACGCGCGCGTGCCCGCGCCGGCCATTCCAGCGGGGTGTCCCTGCCCCGAGGGGGCCGAGACGGCCCTCTGCGTAGGGCTGCCTTACCCTTTTTTCCAAAAAGGTCCAAACGGGCCCCAAATAGACGTCGTCCTCTAAAGGGAAGGCCAGTGAGAGCCTTTTTTGTCTCATCGTCAGCATCCCACTGTCGCAGCCAGACCAGGCGGCGAATAGCTACCACAAGGGCAGAGGTTCTAGCACACATCTTAACGGTGTCATCCAGCGCTGAGAGGATAAACCTCACAAACACATCACAATTGGAGAGTGCATTAAAGACCTCCCAGGGGAGATCCTCAGGTTGGTGATCAAGTCGCTTTCTAATGAGAGTCCTGGCGGCCACCGCAGTGATGGCCGCGGCACAGACCGGGCGCAGAGCCGTCCCTGCACACGAAAAGGCGTGGGAAGCCAGTCTGTCAATGCGCCGGTCCTCAGCATCCCGAAGGGTACGATAATTAGGAGCTGTCATGAAGGGGGGGTTAGCAACCCCTATGATCGGTGCATCCACCACGGGAGGTGCTGACCAACAGTTAACCACATCAGGAGGAAAAGGGTACTTCCAATCCCAGACCCCTGTAAGTTTACAAGGTGATTCCCATTCATTGGATATAAGAGCCTGGAAATGATCCTGAATTCCAAGAAATTCCAAGGGCGGTGTCGCTGTGTGGAAACTCTCTCTTTTGGGCTTGGGAGTCTCTCCAGGAGGAGAGATTGACAAAACCTCAAAGATCTTTATAAGTAGTTCATCAGTGTCACACAGGCCCCAGATCATCACGGCTCCAAGGCATCTCGTCCGAGGAGCCCGAATCGGAGAACAGCTCACCTTCATCAGAAGGAGCAAGGTCCTGCATAGCAGCAGACTATTCAGTTTCAGTAGGAAACAGAGAACCAGGAAGCGTCAGGGACCGCTTCTTTCTAGGGCCCAAGCGCTCCGCCAAACTAGATATCACCTGCTCAGCCGTAGGCAGCCTGCGCGGCACGACTTGCTGGTCATCCCCGCTCGAGTGCGACTCATCAGGAGTGAGATTTAAGCACGGGGAGACAGGTGTATTGAAGCGAGGTGCAGCCACTGGCAAACCTGATTGCAGGGTCAGTACCTGTTCAGCACATGGTCCGCAGACCCGTGCTCTATCAGCATCAGCATGGGGCTGTCCACACGCTGTCCACAGCCGGTCTTGTCCCCGAGGGACCCGGGAACATAATTCTGAGATGCCTCCATATGGTGATTATCTGAGCAATATGCCCGCAGGGATTTATGCAATAGGCAACCCTGGATGCCCAAGACCCGCTAGGAATGTGGGAGATTTTTTATGTGAACCCGCTATAATATATGTCAGGCCGGGAGAGGCCACCGAAATCTTGGCGTCTGAAAGACATAAAGAGAATAAGGGGGGGGTGTCAGAGCCATGTGCAGCAGAACAAACGATCATAAGAAAAACCACCCATGAGGGCACTTACATGACCAAGGGAGGAGGAGGATCGCAACCACGCGCGTGCACGAAGACCATCAAAATGGCGCCAAGCGAACCTCGAGGGGCGGGCCCGATCTGGCCGTGACGCGGAACGCACCAAGCCAGGTCCCCGCCTCCCCCAAAGAGCGCGAAGCTTCAACCCAGCGGTAATGTTCATTAAAGTCAGCGTCTCGCTGTATTGTCCAGGCTGTTCTGCACAGGCTATTCACAGGCGCGATCCCACTACTGATCAGCTTGACAAGCAGTGGATAAGACACACAAGTTAGAATTTAGCTAAGGGCACCGCCGTAACTACTGAACGACACTGCCGCCCGGGCAGCACACTTCAGTAAGGAAAAATACACATGCGCGCAACCTGTCAAGGATTATGTGGATCAAGAAGCGTGGCTCTGACACCCAGTTCAAGACAAAACAATGGCCATAAGCGTGTACAACATTACACTGAGACCGCCACACGCATTCCCCCCCCCCTTTTTTTTCCCCCTGGGCTACAGGGGGAAACGAGGGAGGAAGGTGACCCTTCACCCAGGGTTCATTGCTGCATGGGGCAATAATGCGGGAGGGGCATCTATTAGAGGCTCACCATCAGCCTAAACCGCCTACCCTATGGTGGGGGACTGCGGTGGAGCGTAGCTCCGTGAGCACACATGGTGCTGCCTACCTTCACCCGACCAGCGCAGCCCAGGCTGGGAGGCACATCATCGAAGAGGACGGGTGGGAATAGTCCTGCAGGGTCACAGGCTGTAAAAGCCCCGCTCACCTGCGAGAGAGTGATACTTCATGTCTTCGTAGTCAGCACTGCAGAGAAATCTGGGGATTTGTGGGAGGTCCCTGGGTATATGAAGGGCCGGGAGGAGCCTGTTTTTGCATGTCTGCAGTGAACGGCGCCATCTGGCGGAGGATTACCCACGTATAAGTATTATATATGGAGCAGGACGTACTGTATGCTTAGAATATACCACCTTTAGGGCAAAATGGACAATGCAGCAACTGCCTCGAAGCATGACACCATCAGGCCCACAGTTTCATCCCCAGACGGACAGATGGTTGCTGACAAGACAACAAGGCCTGCACCTGCGTCTGAAGACCCACCACCTTCTGCTGTGGCAGGAATATCCTGGCCAGAGAGGTGTCCAACGTCATGCCCAGAAAAGACCCCACCATCGAGGGAGTGATTGAAGACTTGGGATAATTGACTACCAAACCAAAATCCTCGAGAGTGGACAACACCGTCCGGGTGTCACTCTCGGCCTGAAGAAGAGACTGAGCCGCAATCAGTAAATCGCCCAGATAGGGCAGCACGCAAATGCCCTGGATACTCAGGATAGCCATGATGCCCGCCAGCACCTTGGTGAACACACGGGGGGCTGAGGATATCCCGAATGGCAGTGCCACAAACTGGTAATGCTGATCCTCCAGAGCAAACCTCAGGAACTTCTGATGCCCCTGGAATATCGGGATGAGCAGATAAGCATCACTGATGTCCACCGTGGTCAAGAAGTCGCCAGGTCGAAGCAAGCTCACTGCGGACCGTAAGGCAGACTTGCGTCGCTGAGGGAGTCTTCTGCTCTTGACCAGGAGGTCCAGATGCTCCCCAAACCGCCTGTGACCCACAAAGGGAAGACTAGCGAGTGCCTTCTTGGCCGCGGCATCAGCCTACCACTGTCGAAACCAGAGCGAATGGCGAAGCGCGGCCAGCAGGGCCGAGACCCTGGCACCGAGCCGGACACCATCATCCATGGCAGAGACAACAAAGGCAATAAACTCCACGCAAGCCTTGAGGTCCTTGTACTCCACAGCCTGCTTGCGAGACTTGGCAATATCCACAAGGCGTCTCACCTTCTTCCTAATGGCCAGGGAGACAATAGCAACGGCACACACAGGGTGGAACCAAGCACCGGCAAGGTGAAGGCATGACAGACCAACTGATCCATGCGCTTGTCAGCTGGATCACGTAGGGAAGCAGTATCGGGTGAAGGCATGACCGTAGTGTTGGACAGACCCAACACGGGGACATCCACCTCGGGAGGACGGGACCATAGCCGGACCAGCTACTCGGGGAAGGGATATCGCCGGTCCAGGCCCTTGGGCACAGACGGTAACTTGTTACGCCTTTCCCATTCCTTGAAAATCACATTAGAAAAAAAGGGCCTGCTCAGGAAATACTCGTCTCTGTCTCTCAAGCCGAAACAATCCACCCTGCTTCCTCTTAGCCACTCTAGGAAGGACAATGTGCAGCGTCTCAAAGATCGCAGTCAGCAACCGCTCCGTATCATCAGGGAGCCATATATCCTCATCCGAGGAAGAACCGGGCCCACTATCAAGGCCAACACCTCCAAAGAGATCATCTCCATCATTATCAGAATAGACCGGCTTAATATGCCGCCTCTTACTTGTGGCCTTCTTAGGAGCCAAGCAAGAGATCTGTCTCTCAAGGCTGGCCACCCAATAAGCCAATCAGAATGGGACCCCCTACTGGCTTCCCCCTCGCTGGGAGCTGAGAGCAAGCGTGGGGGTTCTGGAGAGGCCGCAGGCAATAACGGGCTAGGGGCAGATACGCCCGACCGATCATGCTCCGAGATAACACTTCTGGTCTACCGTGCCGAGTCCGCCCAGAGGGCTAGCACCGCACCTGGGGCGGAGCTTCACCCGCCCAGATGGGGTCCCAAGCTCACTATCCCCAGAAGCCTCCATTATGGTGATTTTAGTTATGTTAACAGGTACAAGGCACTAATGACCCAACATGGCCAGCCCGCAAAAAATTATCCCTCTTAAGTGATCCCTCTTTACAGGGAGAGGCCTTGGAGAGAGGGGGGGCGGAGGCCGAGAGGAACCACGACCCTTAATATCAAGGGGCCCACCTGGAAGACACGTGAAAAAAGTATCCCACAGCACATGCCCAGCGCATAAGAGACATATCAAGAGACAATATCAAGAGGGACTCTAAAAAGTCAGTAAAAAACACAGGAGGGTAAATATATGTGAGGTAAAAAGTCTGTAAAAAACACAGGAGGGTAAATATGTGCGGTAAAAAGTCTGTAAAAAACACAGGAGGCCGAGTATGTGAGGTAAAAAATCAGTAAAAAACACCAACACGCAAGGGACGGCAGTCCAGTCAAGTACAACAAGTCAACACCGGCACAATACAACAATAAAGCTGGTGGGGCAGGAAGGGCATGAACCCCGTGGGCATAAGGTGGTTCCTCCCCCCCATAGGCTCACCATCAGCCTATGGCCGGCTAACCTTTGAGCAGGGTCTGCGGCCCAGAGCCTAGCTCTGCCAACGCCTGACCCTGGCGTTCACCCTACCTTCACCGTCCCGGTCAGCCGAAGCTGGGAGGCAGTAGTGAGTCCAACGGGAACGGTGGCAATAAGGATGCAGCGGCCGATGGGCTAGGAGGCCCCGCTCAGCTGCATTATTCCAGGAGAGAGTATCCATACGATCCTTATGCAGCAGACTGCAGGAAGAACACTGGGGAATCATAGAGAAACACCTGTTTTATAGGGGGCCGGGAGGAGCTACAGCTTTTGATCCTGCAGTCAGGCACCACCTAGCGGTGGATTACCCAACTGTCATTACTTCTGGGCCGACCTGGACTGGATATAGTGAAAAGAACACTAGCAGGTTTCTTAGCACATTGTTGAGTCTAGGGGGTTAGACGGCACCCCGGGCTGGACACTGTCAGCACTGGGGTTAAAGTGATTGGCAAGTCAAAACAGTAGCTTAACTTTCAACATTGTGGGCTCTTGTCTACTCAGAGTCATTAGCCGTGGCTTTGTTATTTGGCATATGGCTCCGATGTTCTTCATCAATGGGGAGCGCAAAGGGCCACATCCCCAGCGACGCTCCCACCATAGACTGTATGAATGGGCGCATACAGCCCGAAGAGGCCGGCGATGCGGCCACCATCTCTTTCCCCACTGTTAACAATTAGAGCCATTTTCCGAAAGACACAAGCACTGCAAACGGCTCTGATTGGATGAGAGAACACGCTACGCCGTTGAACCTGGTAAAGGTAAACTGTTACTGCCAATCTGAGGGATTTCACACAGCAGGGCATCCCAGGAAAAGGCCTAGATTCCAAGGCTTGCTCTCATGGGTTTGTTCCACTTTAGTAGTGACAAAGTTTACATTTCTGGATTGAAGGCGATTGAGCACCCGCTTGTGGTTTTTATGGGGTTTATATTGGTTTTTAAAGTGGACCAAAACTATCCAAGGTTCCTGGGCCCATTGATTCCCCCCCCCCCCACCCGAGCATCCAAAATCAGGGTTCACACAGCGGAGCCCCCCCAATTGAGGTGCCCTGGAGGCAAGTACCAAAACCCAGGATAGCCAGTGGAACTAAACCCAGGAATTTGACATTCCCAGGCTTTGTTACATGTCTCTTAGATTCCAGGTTGGTCTCTAAAGCAGAAAAAACCCACCAAAGTGGACCAAAACCCAGGATTTTGACTATCCTGGGTTTTAGTCCTTTCCACAGGGCACCCCACTATGTAAACCCCCCCAGATCAATAGTGCTAACTAACCTCTTCCCAGTCCTACGGCGCATGTGCAGCCGCTTGCCCAACCGGCACGCTCTGAGCCCTAAGGCAACAGCTCTGAGCACGCTGGAGGCCGCATTCCCCACTTCCATCTAATAGGAAGCGTGCTCGTGCTGGCCATTCACAAATGCCTGGCCTGGGCACGCGCATTGCTGGAGGGATAGCGGGGATGCAGCCACGGCTCACGCATGCACCGTTGGATCAGGAAACAAAGTGAACGGGCAACCTGGGGGGTTTCACGCAGCGGGGGATCTCAATTTTAGATGCTCCAGGGGGAGGGAATCGATCATTTCCGGGCAATCCGTGTGGGTTTCGATCCACTTTTAGTATAGTATCCAGAGCTGCTGGCTTTAGACGCAGTCTTAGATGGCGTGACGTCAGCGACTCCGAGCGCGCCGATTGGACCTGGAAGAGGTGATTTTGTTTGGGCGATCTGGGGGGTTTCACACAACGGGGGAAAGGACCAAAACCCAGGATAGTTAAAATCCTGGGTTTTGGTCCACTTTAAAAAGGAATGACGACAGCAGAGAGCTGACCAACTTTCCCACAGATCCTCAAGAAAGCCCTTCCCCCAGCTGCTCTGCAGGGGCGGGGCCAGCCCGACAGAGGTGGACCCAGAACTGGAGCACAGATCCTGATAAAAAGGAACAATTCTTTATTGGGAGGCGGGATATTACATGTAGAATATTTACAAGGGACACAACATGAACAGAGACAATACAAACACTTACATTTACAAACAGTGGTTCCAACAAGCCACAGACGCCCCCGCACACACACAGCCAATCAGGCGCAGAGGTGATGGCAGCGTCCATACTTGGGCACACAGCACAGGCATAGAAAGTTTCTGCACACTGTGCTCAGGCCACACACCCTTTTCCTGGTGGGAGGCTCAGACCACACCCCCTTTCCACAGTGGGAGGCTAAGATCCCACCCCCCTTTTCTGATGTGAAGCTCAGACCACATCCCTTTTCCTAGTGGGAGGCTCAGACCCCACCCCCTTTCCACACTGGGAGGTTTCGACCCTACCCCCTTTTTCTGTGGTGGGAAGTTCATCAGGCTCCACCCCCTTTCCCCGGTAGAGAGTTCATCAGAGGACACCAGGCACGGATTTATCAAAGCAACCCAGTTCACTGCCTTACGCAAGATGATGATTGGTCGCCATGAACGCAAACGTTTGCTTTGGCGGAGGTTTCGACTCGAGGAATGTGTCGGCCATAGTCGCAGTGTGGCCGCGTCCGTCACTCCCACTTGTAGATCTTCACCATCTTTTCGGTCAGGGTGGCCAGCAGGCTGGTCTGGTTGACCTCCATGGGGCAGATGTCCAGCACGGGCTGATCGGCCTGAAGCTTCTGCACCAAGCTGCCGCTCCCCGAATGCCAGAGCTGTGAACAGAGAGACAGAGGTAAGAAATAAAGAATTCCCATGAAACAAAATATTAGAGATACAAGTTAAATATCTAAACTATGTCTCCAAATAGCTGCCCTGGCTAGGATGGTAATTGAGCTTCCTAATTTGGTATCAACCCAGACATCTTGGCTGCGGTTGGGGTGGACACAATAGATTTGGGTGTATAAAGGAGCTGATGTGATGTTAAAGAAGTCAATGCCTGGCCATAGAATCCTTTTGTGAGTAAAGGCCGTCTAAAGGGAAGGGCTGGTCCTTTCCTACAGGAAGTGAGTTGTCCTAAGTGGAGAAAGATTTGGGCAGTTGGAATAATGAGGCGTGTGCACAAGGGCCCTACATTGGTAACTATGAGCAATTAGTTTTTATTTAATTTAATAATTTAATTTTAGGCCTGTTGGGTAATTGTAAATACTAACAGTACATTTTAGGAATTACTTTATGTAATTGTTTAGTCCCTGTGATATCTATACTGTCTAGGGGTTAAAGTGTTTTTTTAAGACCTAAATATACAAGATAGGCTCTTATTCAGGATGAAGGTCCGGATTAATGTGGGCAATCTGTATGTACAGGGTGTGGGAAAATACCATTTTGTGAATACTCACCTGTAAAATGGGTATTATAAGTATGTCACACACCCCACTTCAATCATTAATTATTACAATAGGGTAATACCTACCGCTAGGTGGCAGCGTTGCAGAGAATCTCCAAAAAAGCAACAGGCCCCTCCCGGTCTATACATACCTGGTACCTCCCAATAATCTCCCAGTATTAGAACAGCAGTAAGACAAGGTACCAGGAACAAACAAATGTAACCCTCAAACGTAAAGAACTAAACTTCACCATATAAAGAGCCAGGATACCAAAAAGGGCGGGTGAAGTGGGGTGTGTGACATACTTATAATACCCATTTTACAGGCGAGTATTCACAAAATGGTATTATTCTAAGTATGTCACACACCCCACTTCAATCATTAATTATTACAATAGGGACATCCAACAGCAGTGTCCAGAAAAGGGCGGGTATCCAACCAGGCAATAATGCAGAAAAAAACCACTGCAGCCTGCAGAACCTTGCGGCCAAAAACAGCATCCGCTGAGGCCCGCACATCAACCTTATAAAACTTAGAAAAGGTATGAACCGAAGACCAAGTTGCAGCCTTACAAACTTGTTCAACAGAAGCCTGGTGCTGAAAAGCCCAGGACGCTCCAACCGCGCGAGTAGAATGAGCAGTAACACGAAAAGGGGGGTCCTTCCCCTTGGCCGAATAGGCTCCAACAATCGCCTGACGAATCC
The DNA here is from genome assembly GCA_027917425.1 of Gastrophryne carolinensis. Classification (NCBI taxonomy): domain Eukaryota; kingdom Metazoa; phylum Chordata; class Amphibia; order Anura; family Microhylidae; genus Gastrophryne; species Gastrophryne carolinensis. The sequence continues at coordinate 8,998,498 of CM051241.1, forward strand.
ATTTGCTAATGGAAGCCTTAGCCGGAGCCAAGCCCTTCCTAGGCCCACAGGGCACAACAAAAAGGGCATCAGTCTTACGAAAAGAAGACGTAGCACGTAGATAGTACCTGACACAACGTACAACATCCAAGCAGTGCAAAGCACTCTCCTTGACATTCTTAGGCTTAGGACACAAAGAAGGAAGAATAATGTCCTGGTTAAGATGAAAAGCAGAGACCACTTTAGGAAGAAAGTCTGACTTGAAGCGAAAAACCACTTTGTCCTGATGTTCCTCAAAATAAGGAGCCTGAATCGACAAGGCTGCCAACTCCGAACCGTGATGGCCACCAGAAAGGCAACCTTCTGAGTCAGAGTGGACAGAGCAATATCCCGCAAAGGCTCAAAAGGAGGAGCCTGAAGAGCAGAGAGAACCAAATTCAAATCCAAACAGGGAGCAACGGCTTCCTAGGAGGCCGCAGATGCGAAACCCCCTGGAAAAAAGTCTTGACCAAAGAATGGCTAGCAAAAGACCTCTGAAAAAAGATAGACAAAGCAGAAACCTGCCCCTTCAAGGTACTAAGCTGCAGACCAGAGTCCAGCCCTGATTGAAGAAATTCCAAAATCCTAGAAATAGAAAAGACCCGGCAAGGCAAAGACCTAGCCTCACACCAATCAATATAAGATCTCCAAGACCTGTAATAGATGGAAGAAGAAGATCTCTTCCTGGCACTAATAAGAGTCCGAATGACCGAATCCGAAAGACCCTCCTCCTTTAAGATGGAGGTTTCAGCAGCCAAGCCGTCAAAGCCAGCGTTTGTAAACTGGGGTAACACAGTTGGCCCTGAGTGAGAAGATCCGGCCGAAGAGGCAGATCGAGCTGATCCACTGCCAGACGAACGATGTCTGCAAACCACACCCGCCTTGGCCACCTTGGAGCCACGAGAATGGCGGGAACTCCTTCCAGAACCAACTTTCGCAGCACCCTGCCTAGCATGGGAATCGGAGGAAACAGATAAAGAAACCTCAGGTCCCTCCAGCTCAGGGCCATGGCATCCACCGCCAGAGCCAGAGGATCCCGGGACAGTGACATGAATGTCGGAAGCTTGTGATTGTGACGAGAGGAAAACAGATCCACCTCCGGCGTCCCCCCATTGGAGACAAAGCGACCGAAACACCTGGGGATGGAGAGACCACTCCCCCCGACGGGACGCACACCGGCTCAGAAAGTCCGCCTCTGTTTTCCACTCCTGGAATGTAAACTGCCGAGATGCAAGGGACATGAGTCTCTGCCCACACTAGAATCAGAGACACCTCCCTGTGGGCACCCAGACTGCGAGTCCCTCCTTGGTGATTGATGTAAGCAACCGCCATCTGATTGTCCGATCGAACCTGAACCGGCAGGCCCTGTAAATGCTGCGTCAAGTGAGACAGAACCAACCTGATGGCTCTCAACTCCAGAACGTTGATGGGCAAGTGGGCCTCCTGAGGGTCCCACTGCCCCTGAAACTGAAGATCCTTCCAGAAACCTCCCCATCCTGACAAACTGGCATCCGTGGTGACAGTTTCCCAAAGCGGGGTCAAAAACGACCTGCCCTTCAGAAGGTTGTCCGAGACCAACCACCACAGAAGGGACTGCCGAACCCGAGGGGACATCCGGAAGGACCGGTCCAACGACCTCGGACGCCGGTCCCAAGACGCCAAAAGATGAAGCTGAAGCGTCCTCGTATGAAACTGCGCAAAGGGAACTGCCTCGAACGAGGCCACCATCAACCCCACCAGTCTCATCCCTAGCTGAATGGACGGGCGGGGATGGGAGAGAAGAAGCTGAGCCAATTCCTGAATCAACAGAACCTTGGCCTGAGGGAGAAACACTCTGTGCTGGCAGGAGTCCAACGACATCCCCAGAAAGGTCACCACCCTGGCCGGAACCAGAGAGGACTTGGGGTAATTGATCACCCAGCCGAACCTCTCCAGCGTAGACACCACCATGCTGGTGTCCCCCTCTGCTTGACTGAAGGAAGGCGCCATGATGAGAAGATCGTCCAGGTAAGGCACAATGCGAATCCCCTGAGCTCTGAGCAGGGCCATCACCCCCGCCAACACCTTGGTGAACACTCTCGGAGCAGAGGTGAGGCCGAAAGGAAGAGCCACAAACTGAAAATGCCGATCCTCCACCACAAAACGAAGGAACCTCGATGAGCTGGGAAAATCGGAATGTGAAGGTACGCATCCTTGATGTCTATGGACGTCATAAAGTCCCCCTGCCGAAGCGAACCGATCGCAGACCGCAGACCGCAGGGTTTCCATGCGGAACTTCCGGGGACGAATAAATCTGTTGAGAAACTTCAAATCCAGAATCGGACGGAAGGACCCGTCCTTTTTGGGGACAGTGAAGAGATTGGAGTAAAACCCGCGCCCTACCTCCGAAGGAGGAACCGGGCAAACTACTGCTAATTCTAGAAGATTCCTTACCGCCGCCAGGAGCCCCTGCGCGGCCAAAGGATCCAAAGATACCCGAGATCTGAAAAACCTTGGAGGAGGACGGGACTCGAACTCCAACTTGTAACCGGCCGACATCACCACCTCCCGGATCCACCTGTCCGAGACCTCCTGGTCCCATACCCGGGAGAAGAGTCGCAACCGTCCCCCCACCCGTACGGGTGAGGGCGCCCCCTCATTGCTGAGCGGGCTTGGCCACTGGCTTGGGCTTGGCGCCCCAGACGTGAGCGGGGCGGCCACGGCCTTTACCCCTATTCCAACTGGCGCCCCTGGAGGCCGAGAAGCCCGCACCCCTGCCGGCTCTGGCTCCCCGAAAGGACGGATTGAAGGAGACCGTCCCCCGAAAGGAACGGCGAAATTTCTTGCGCTGAGGTAACTTACCTCCCTTGGCAACAGAATCCAGCCTCTCACCAAAAAGCCTCAAACCCAAAAAGGGAAGAGCCGTGAGCGATCGTTTAGAATTAAAATCAGCCGTCCACTGTCTCAACCACACACAGCGACGGATAGCTACCAGCAAGGCAGTAGCCCTGCCACACAACATGGCATCCTCCTGAGCGGCCAGAATAAAAGACAAGAAGGAATCACAGCGCTTAAGCGCAAGAGACTCATCACAGGTAGGATCGAGATCCACACCTAAGTCCCTGACAATAGACCTGACCGCCAAAGTCAAAAGAGCCGAAGCACAGACAGGCCTTAACACCGAACCCGCACATACAAAACCATGGCGGGCCAGCTGATCAATCCGGCGATCCTCGCCGTCCCTGAGCGAAGTCGTGTCAGGAGAATGCACGACCGCCGTGTTGGACAGTCCCAAGACCGGAGTATCTACCTCAGGGGGGACAGACCAACGCTTCATCAACTCCGCCGGAAAAGGATACTTCCTATCCCAGCTAGACGGCACACCGACGAGACGCGTAGGTTGCTCCCATTGCTTAAGTACAACCTCTTCAAAATGCTGTTGACTGGGAAACTCCAAGCGCTGCTTGGACACCCCAAAAAGCTGACCCTTAGGCCTAGGAGCAACCGCCGGAGGATCCAAATCCAAAACCTCAAACATTTGAGCCAGAATAGTAGACGAATCGGGAGGGAGGCCCTCAGCCTGGTCCCCCTCAGCACCCAGCAACTGCTGAACCTCGGAATCCTCTTCCTCAACGAGCTCACCCTCTTCAAGGGGACGATCTGACCAATCCAGGTCTCCAATAACTTCCTCATCTGAATCCGGCGGAGGCGGAGACAGATGCTTCCGCTTAGCTGGAGCCTTCTGAGCGACCACTGCGGAAAACATTCTCTCAAGGCTGGCCAAACGGGCGCATACCTCAGATTGCGAATCCCCACCCATGACAACGTCACACGGGGTCCGGAACAAGCGAGGGGGAGAGGGAGATGGCGCGGCCGATGAAGTGCTAGGCACCGGAGTGCTGGACTGCCGCTCAATGTTCCGCTGTGCACATGGAATACACAAAATGACATCATCCCCCTGGAGCGGAGCCCCACAACCCCCACACACCTTGGATTGTCCCAAAGGACCGTTTCCGGTATCTTTGGCAGCCTCCATATGGTGAAATTTATGGTATTCGCAGAACCCAGGGATTTACGCAGTACGCGACCCGGGATGCCCCTTTAAAATCTAAAATTCTTTAAAAATCCTGACCATGGGAATTTAGCATAAAAGATGACCCAATAAATGGAACAATGGCCTAGAAACAACCCACACTAGCCAGGTATATAAGACCGGGAGAGCCCTGCAAGACGGGATCCCAGGATCTGAAAGACACAAAAACAGGGACAACAATCATTCCGGGCACAACAAAACATATGTAAATCATACAAGTATACCCACTGAAAAACGTCTCCCCCCCCCCCCTCCCCTTTAACCATAAATCAAAGAAGATGGTTAATATATCCAGCCATCACCTCAAAAAGGGGGTGGGAGCGAGGGGGAGGGGGGAAGGGGGGGATGTAAGGCGGGGGAGAAGGGGAGCATATGACACTAAAACACCTCCGTAGGCTACCCCCCGCAAAAAAACAAGTACGCCTACCTGGAGGAAAGCACAACCGCAGCGTGACACCCGCAGCAAGATGGCGGCCCGATCACCGCGCCGTTCGTGGGAGGAAGGAGGAGGAGTGCCCTGGAAGCGCGGGAGCCGTATTAGCCCCGCCCCTCCTAACGGACCAATCACCGCGCGGACCGCGCACGACGCGGTCCCGCCCCTCTCCGACGTCACCGAACGTCCGGCCCAGCGAGACCGCGCTCACCTCCCAAACAGGACCGGCGGAGCTACCTGCCGGTCCCCCCAAAGTGGAAAGACACACACACACACAGAAAAGCTCTCCCCCCTGTGCTTACAAGTAACGCAGAGCCACAAGCGCCGAACTCGGCGCTTCACAAACAGCGTGACCCCGCCCCTCGGCTCCTGAGGGGAAACCCGCGCCAAACGGCGCCATAATGCACTAAACAGTAATAACGCACCCACAGCGAGCCGGTCTAACACACAAACCAAACACCCGCCGGAAACAAACGCCACAGACAACAAGCGCAGGAGCCCCACTTATACCAGCCAGTTCAGCCGAAAACACACACATACACCCATGACACCCGGTGCAAAAGAATAGATCACTGTCCCATGCCCAGATAACATCATGTAAAAGGCTATCTAACTGCTAGGTAAATGGGGGCATCCCACATCCGGATCACCACTCCGGGAATCCCGCTATGCCCCGCAATATGGAGTCGAGCGGAGGAGCTAATCTCCTAGGCACCTAAGGTGCCGGCTACCTTTTGCCCGACCTACAGCCAAAGCTGGGAGGCTGCCAGTTAACAGGTAGGATACAAAACAGAGCCGGGCAGAAATAGACCATGGGGGGGGGGGCCGGGGTGATACCCTGGCTACCTGCAAGCAGGAGACTTCTTTCTTCTGTCTTGTCGCCACCTTGCAGAGAATAACACTGGGGATTATTGGGAGGTACCAGGTATGTATAGACCAGGAGGGGCCTGTTGCTTTTTTGGAGATTCTCTGCAACGCTGCCACCTAGCGGTAGGTATTACCCTATTGTAATAATTAATGATTGAAGTGGGGTGTGTGACATACTTAGAATACATATAATATAGGCTCTTATTCAGGGTGAGGGTCCGGATTAATGTGGGCAATCTGTATGTACAAGAGTGGACCTGTACAAACACTCACCATGGCGGAGTTGGAGGACTCGTCCCCAGCACACACCAGGATGCTGCCGTCACGCTCGGGGTTCTGGTAGATGGCGTTCTTGGTGAGCAGTTTGCAGGTGGGCCCAGCGTTGAAGGTCTGCACCGGGTAACACGAGCAGTTGTACTCGTCGGAGGCGTCGGCCAGGCGATTGCTGACCAGCTCCATCATCACGCAGCGCATGTAGTTGTGGCTCTTCCCTGTCGCAAACAACAGACGCGGGTTACACAGCGTTCCTAGACGAGGGCCAGTTAAAGAGGTACTAAAGTCGGGGCGCGCGCGTGCGCCAGGTATTTGTGAATGGCTGGCACGCTCCGTTAGAGGGAAGTGGGGGGGATGCGGCCGCCAGCGCGCTGACCTGCCGGCCCCAGACGAAGTGACGTCAGCGGCTCTGAGCGCACTGATTGGAGTGCCCGGAGCCACTTGCCTTAGATGAAGGGGCGGGAGCTGATCTGAGCACGTTGATTGGATGAGAGGACAGCGCATGGGCCATAGGACCAGGGAAGGGTGATTGAGATCGGGGCAACCTGGGGGGAATTTCACACAGCGGGGCATCCCCGATCGGGGCGCCCCGGGGGCAAGGACCAAAACCCAGGATAGTCAAAATCCTCAGTTTTGGTCCACTTTAAGGACACATACTTCCCGTCGGCGGCAGCGGTCACTTACCCGGCCGGTAGGTCACCAGACAGTGGCGCGTGCTGCTCTCGGTCTGGACGTCTACGCAGCCTCCGGCCTCCAGGGGCAGGATGTGCGGCTTATACTGCGCGTCTTTCATCTCCCAGAAGCACGCCCCCTCCAGCGTCCCCGCCAGAACGCCCCCGCAGGGGAACACCTCCGACGCCGCCCGGGGCACGTACGAGAGGGACACCACCGGACACCTGGAACACACAGGAAAAAGATGCAGAGATGGCGCCGACCATGAACTTCAACCGTGAGTTAATGAAAAGCCCAAACCCTTAAACTATTCCCCAGCATCTAAAATTAATATATTTTAAGTCTTCAGTCACTTATTTTTCTTTCCCCCACTGGGCTGCAACTCCATCTTGACTCAGAAGCATCACATACTGAGGAGAGCAGAGCGGGATTCTATTTGACTGCCGCCCTTCTCTTGCGGCATCCCAAATTGAGATTCCCAGCTATCCGAACCCTACCCCCGCCCCCGGTCACTCACCTTCTCTGGCCGCATCACCAGAATCTGCACCGAGGTGCGCCCCCACGCCTTGACCATTCAGATAGGCAGGAGCATGCCCACGTATAAAGAGAAATGTGTTGGGGATGGGGATGCGTTCTCTTCTCCCCGCCATAAGGTAACTATTGGACAAGAGCCCGTCCATGCGCTGTAGGACCAGAGAAAAGGTGAGTTTTTCCTGTGCGAGCTGAGGGCGGGGGTTTCACACAGTGGGGCATCCCAAATAGGGACAAAACCTGTACCTTGCTTCGGGGCAGATGCGTTAGCACCCCACCTGCTGCCTGTGCTCTCCCCCGCGTTTCGTCGCATAGTAAAAGGGGTCCTCCGTCATACTCACCGGGACGCCTGCGGCACCAGCTCCTTCACGTACTGGCTGGTGTCCCTCAGGTCATAGACCAGCACCGAGCCGTTGATGAGTCCGGCGTAGACGTAATTGCTGTCGTCCGCGCACCAGCAGCAGCTCCACACCGGCCGCCCCGTGTTGTAGGTCTGCACCACCGTGTTGGTCAGCAGGCTGCGGGAGAAAGAGGGAGGGCGGTAATTGGGAGATCCTCGCCTTATAACCAGGCAAACGGAGCGCCGCGGGTGAGCGCTCACCTGGTCAGTTTCACCGTGTTATCCAGCGCGGCGGAGAGGAGGAGTCCGTCCGAGCGGTTGTTGAAGGCCAGGCCGCGGATCTGCTTGGAATGGATGGGGATGTACTGGCTGCTCTTCATGTTGGCGGCGCTGAGCTTCTTCACGCCACACCCTGAGGAGACGCAAGACTGGGGTTAATAAAGTGGACCAAAACCCTTTCCGCCTGAGCCTAAAAAGTCTACAGCGACAGGTAAAAGCGCTTCCCAGGGGCATCCCGATTTCAGAATCGCCAATAAATGTTCCTTAAAGTGGACCACCGATTCGGGATGCCCCATTGCGTGAATGACCAGGGACATCGGGAGGCCCCAGGGACAATGACCAATCAACCAGGATAGGAAAAATCCCAGAGATATAGGTCCACTTTAAAAAAAAAAACGGAACAAAACCCTGATATTCTAAGTATGTCACACACCCCGCTTCAAGAAATCCATAACATGTGGGTAGTATCGACCTGAAGAGGGCGTTCCTGCAGAGATGATAGCAAAAAGAAAGCCCCTCCCTGATCCATAAATACCTGGGACCTCCCACTCAGCACCCAGTTTTCCATCTCTGCAAGACGGCGAGCAAGTCAGAAGATGATGTCTCCTCCTTGCACAGGGGGATTTCAGGTAGCCGGGGTAACTCCCGGCCTGTTTGTTGAATATTTCCGCTCGGCCTTCTTTTTCTCTGAGTAACCTTTTAAAATACATGCCTCCTCAGTCTTGGCTGCTGGCCCGAGCGAGGGTATACCGGCACCTCTGGTGCTTAGGAGCAGTGCTCCCCCCCGTGAGACCCTAAAATAAGAGGGTAGGCGGTGGTTCCGGGTTGGTGATCCCGGTTTGGGATGCCCCGTCCCTTGGTATTTGCCCCTGGGGGGGTCCCTCTACAGTCCTCTTCTTGGCCAACAGTGGGGGTTGGGGGTCTCCTTCCTAGGGCCAGTAGTTTCCCCGTTAGTCCTTGGTGGCACTGTGTTTCTGTGTGGCTGCGGGTGTATGTTTGTGTGCCTTTTTTTAACTTGATTCAGGCGCCGCGGCCGCCATGTCGGCCGGGGCGCCGGGTTTTTTACTTCATGAGGTAACTTTACCTCACGCTTTTGTTTTGGGGGCGGGGCCGGCCCGCGGCGCGCTGCCGCGGCCGACCTCCCGTTCCTTATTGTACCGGCTTGGCCGGGCGGGTGCTCCGCTGGATGCTGCGGTCGCACCCGCCTGGCGTGTCACTTTGACCGGCGCCGCGGCAGCGCCGGTTTTCTCCTTTGGTTGGCAGGAGGGAGCTTGCGTCCTCGTCGGAGGGGGGGGGCGGGGCTGGGTTTTCGGCGCGCCGCCGCGGCTCCGCCCCCCCTCTGCTTCTGGCGCCGATGCGGAGCCTTTCAGCTCCGTGCTGTGTGGGGAGGGGGCGGTTTTCTACGCATCGCGCGCTTTGCGCTGGCCACGCCCCGGATTTCTTTGCCTGCGTCTCTCCTCATGTCCTGTGTAGACTCCATTGTTCCCGCTCCATAGGATCTGTGAGTGGCCCTGTGGGTCCTATTTATTATAGCGTTTTCTTGTCTATTGGTCACATATTTACAATTTCTGGGTTCCTTCTGTCTTTCAGGCGGAGGTTTTATCGGGAGTATCATCATTAGTAATTAGGGGGTTTCTCCCGGTCCTAGATCCCTGGGTTCCCTTTGGTTATAAATCCTCCCACTCGGGACATTAAAGGGACATCCCGGGTTGCCTATTGGCGTAATTCCCTGGGTCATTGTGACTACTAAAAGTTCACCTTATGGAGGCATCCCCGGATACTGGGGCGGGGACCCCTTCGGGGCATCCCAAAAAGTGCATGTTGTGTGGTGTATCCATTACTGGGGACGATGTACTGCTTTGTATACCTTGTGCACAGCAAACTATTGCGCGGCAGTCCGAACCCCAAGTGTCTGGGTCAGCACCGCCGACCGTGTCATCTCCCCTTCCCACCTTGACGCGGGCTCCGTGTGACGTCGTCATGGGTAGGGATCTGCAATCTGAGATGTGCGCCAGGTTGGCCAATCTTGAGAAAATTGTCTCCAGCTCGGCCGCCCGCAAGGCTCCAGCTAAGAGGAAGCATTTGTTGCCGGCTCCGCCGGTGGATGACCTTGATGATGTTGATAATCTGGATTGGTCTGATTATCCCCAGCTAGAGGAAGGGGAGGTTGATGAGGGTTCAGAATTTTCGGACGATGAGCAGTCTGCTGGCGCTGATACTGAGCTTTCTGACTTAGGGAGATCCTTGGACTCTCCTCACGCTCTGGCTCGGATGTTGGAGGTTCTGAATATTTCCCCTCCCGAGGAGGCGTCACAGCAGAAGGGTGAATTGTTTGAGGAATCCAGGCCGCGCCTGGAGTTTCCTACGCAACGGCATTTTGATAGAATCATTGACAAGGAATGGGATAGGCCGGCTCGGCTCCCTGGCATCCCTCAGGGGTGGGATAGGAAATATCCCTTTCCTTCTGAGGCGGTCAAGCGCTGGGCATCTCCCCCCGAGGTGGATGCTCCGGTTTTGGGGTTGTCTAACTCCTCGGTCTTAAACAGACCTGATTGTTCCACTCTCAAAGATGGAGAGGATAAACGTATTGATCAGATGGCTTGTCATGGCTTTACTAGCGTTGGGTCAGCCATACGGCCTGTGTGCGCTTCGGAACTAATGGTGTTGGCTGCCAGGTCTGTGGTCAAGGACCTGTTGACCTCTTCCGGGCTTCGTCCTGGTAGTAACGAGTTCCTTAGCCTTAAACGGTGTGAGTTGTTTTTATCCTTTGTGTTGACTGCCTTGGATGACACTTTGATGATGTGTGGTAGAGCGTCGGCTCTGTTTGTGGCTATTCGGCGGTCGGTGTGGCTGCGCCAGTGGGCGGCCGATTTTATGTCCAAAAAGTCACTAACGGCTCTACCCTTTGTTGGACTACGGCTCTTTGGAGAGACTTTGGACTCTGTCACCAAGGGTGGTAGGTTACCTCAACGTAAGAAACAACGTCGTTCCTTTCGGGGGGCGCCTGCTTTTAACCCCTCCTTTCGGGGGGTCAGATCTGGCAGAGGTTCTGCATTTCCCTCTTCCAGAGGAGATTCCGGGAGCAGGGGCAGAGGACGTGCCCGTTCTGGATACAGTTGGGGCTCTAAGCCCAAACCGGCTGCTAAGCCAGCTCAGCAATGAGGGGGGCGCCCTCACCCATGCGGGTGGGGGGATGGCTGCAACACTTCTCCCAGATCTGGGATCAAGAGGTCTCGGACAGATGGATCCGGGAAGTGGTGTCTTCCGGTTACAAGCTGGAGTTCGAGCTCCGCCCCCCTTCCAGATTTTTCAGGTCTCGGATGCCGTCGGAACCTCTAGCGGCGCAGGGGCTCCTGGTGGCAGTAGAGAATCTTCTGGACATGGCTGTCATTTGCCCAGTGCCCCCTTTAGATCGGGGCAGGGGCTTTTATTCCAATCTTTTCACGGTACCCAAGAAGGACGGGTTGGTCCGACCCATCTTGGATCTGAAATTTCTCAACAGGTTCATCCGGCCGAGGAAATTCCCCATGGAAACGCTGCGTTCGGCCATTCACTCTCTTCGTCAGGGAGACTTTGACGTCCATAGACATCAAGGATGCTTATCTACACGTTCCGGTTTTTCCAGCACACCAGAGGTTTCTCAGGTTCGTGGTGGAGGATCGGCACTTTCAGTTTGTGGCACTTCCTTTCGGTCTCACCTCAGCTCCTCGGGTGTTCACCAAGGTGCTAGCGGGGGTGATGGCTCTGCTCAGAGTTCAGGGTATCCGCATTGTGCCCTATTTGGACGATCTACTGATCATGGCCTCTTCTTTCAACCAAGCGGAGTTGGACACCAGAGCGGTGGTGTCCACTCTGGAGAGGTTCGGTTGGGTGATCAACCACCCCAAGTCTTCTCTTTCTCCGTCCAGAATTCTGACCTTTCTGGGAATGTCTCTGGACACCTCACAGGCCAGGGTGTTTCTGCCCCAGGCCAAAATTCTTTTGATTCAGGAGTTAGTTCGGCTTCTCTTGTCGGCCCCTCGTCCGACCATCCGGCTAGGGATGAGGCTGGTGGGGCTAATGGTGGCCTCATTCGAGGCAGTTCCCTTTGCGCAGTTTCATACGAGGACGCTTCAGCTTCATCTGTTGAAGGTTTGGGACAAGTCTCCACTATCGTTGGATCAGTCCTTCCGGATGTCTCCCCGTGTTCGTCGATCCCTGCAATGGTGGCTGGGAAATGGTCACCACGGATGCCAGTCTGTCAGGTTGGGGGGGTGTTTGGAAGGACCTCCAGTTTCAGGGTCTGTGGAGTCCGCAGGAGGCTCACGAGCCCATCAATATTCTGGAGTTGAGAGCCATCAGGTTGGTTCTGTTTCGCTTGACTCATCAGTTGAGAGGCCTGCCAGTTCAGGTCCGGTCGGACAACAGGACGGCGGTTGCTTACATCAATCACCAAGGGGGGACTCGCAGCAGGAGTGCCCTCAGGGAAGTGTCTTTGATTCTGGACTGGGCGGAGACCCACGTCCCGTGTATCTCAGCAGTCTACATTCCGGGAGTGGAGAACACGGAGGCGGACTTGCTGAGCAGGGCCTCCTCTCGTCAGGGGGAGTGGTCTCTCAGTCCCAAGGTGTTTCGTTCGGTGTGTCTCAGGTGGGGGTTTCCAACGGTGGACCTCTTTGCCTCTCGTCACAATCACAAGCTTCCAGTCTTTGTGTCTCTCTCGCAGGATCCTCTGGCTCTGGCAGTGGATGCCATGTCTCTGAACTGGAGGGATCTAGGGTTCCTTTATCTGTTCCCTCCGTTCCCAATGCTAGCCAGAGTGGTGCGCAAACTGGCCTTGGAAGGCGCGTCGGCGATTCTGGTGGCCCCAAGGTGGCCAAGGCGCGTTTGGTTCGCAGATCTTGTAAGGCTGGCAGAAGATCAGTTCGCCCTGCCTCTGCTGCCGGACCTGCTCACCCAGGGTCGGCTTCGCTATCCCAATTTACCATCGCTGGCTTTGACGGCGTGGCTGCTGAAGCCGCCATCTTGAAGGAAGAAGGGCTTTCTGACGCGGTGATTCAGACTCTTATCTGTGCCAGGAAGCGCTCTTCCTCTTCTATTTACTACAGGACTTGGAGGGCCTATATTGATTGGTGTGAAGGTAGGTCTTTCTCTTGTCGAGAGTTCTCCATTCCTAGAATTCTAGAGTTTCTTCAACATGGTCTAGATCTGGGGCTCCAACTTAGTACCTTGAAGGGGCAGGTTTCTGCCCTGGCGGTGTTCTTCCAAAGGTCCTTTGCACTTCATCCCTTAGTCAAGACTTTTTTCCAAGGAGTTACGCATGTACGGCCTCCTAGGAAGCCTTTTGTTCCAGTTTGGGATTTGAACCTGGTTCTTTCTGCTCTCCAGGGCCCTCCGTTTGAGCCCTTGAATGAGGTTGCTTTGTCTTCTCTTACGCAAAAGGTGGCCTTTTTGGTGGCTATTACTTCGGTTAGGCGTGTTTCTGAGTTGGCAGCTTTATCCATTAAAGCTCCATACTTCGAGAGGCATCAGGACAAGGTTGTCTTTCGTTTCAAGCCGGATTTTCTTCCTAAGGTGGTCTCGGCTTTTCATCTGAATCAGGACATTGTTCTGCCTTCTCTATGCCCAAATCCCAGCAACGACAAGGAAAGGGCGTTGCATTCTTTGGATGTAGTTCGTGTTGTGGAATATTATCTAGAGGTTACATCTTCCTTTCGTAAGACTGATGCTTTTTTTGTGGTGCCCTGTGGGCCTAGGAAAGGTTTGGCGCCTGCCAAATCTTCCATTAGTAAATGGATTCGTCAGGCCATCACTGGGGCCTATTCTGCCAAGGGGAGGAGTCCCCCTTTTCGTGTTACTGCTCATTCTACTCGTGCAGTTGGTGCGTCCTGGGCTTTTCAGCACCAGGCTTCTGTTGAGCAAGTTTGTAAGGCCGCTACCTGGTCTTCTGTTCACACTTTTTCCAAGTTTTACAAGGTTGATGTTCGGGCATCAGCGGATGCTGTTTTTGGCCGCAAAGTTTTGCAAGCTGTAGTGGTTTAAAGTTGTGCATTGTTGCCTGGTTTTGGATCCCCGCCCTTGTTATGGACACTGCTATTGGATGTCCCACATGTTATGGATTTCTTGAAGCGGGGTGTGTGACATACTTAGAATAATACCATTTTGTGAATACTCACCTTGTAAAATGGGTATTATAGGTATGTCACACACCCCGCTTCACCCGCCCTTTCTGTATTCAGGATCCTCTATTTTGTGAACTTTGCGTGGTTGTGGTTTATATTTGCCTCTTCCTGGTCCCTTACCTTACTGCTTCTGTATACTGGGTGCTGAGTGGGAGGTCCCAGGTATTTATGGATCAGGGAGGGGCTTTCTTTTTGCTATCATCTCTGCAGGAACGCCCTCTTCAGGTCGATACTACCCACATGTTATGGATTTCTTGAAGCGGGGTGTGTGACATACCTATAATACCCATTTTACAAGGTGAGTATTCACAAAATGGTATTATAGCCTTGCCCTGGAGCATCCCAAAATCAGGCCCCACTATGTAAGTACCCCAGGTGGCCTCACGTTTCACATTTGCCCTTTGGTTTCCCAGCACCTCTGGGCTCAGACAGGCTCCCGCTCCCAGGGGAGCAGCCGCGTTACTTTCAGATACCGAGTGCAAATGGCTCAGATTGGACGAGAGCCCACCCAAGCGTTGTGGGACCGGGGAAAGGTGAGTTTTTAATGGCTAATCTGGGCGGGTTTCATCCAGTGAGGCATCCCAAATCAGGATCAACAAAACCAGCCAAAATCCTAGCGACACACACACTGGGAAACCAGCTATATAGGATAAGGGGGCATCCCAAATTGTGAGGCCACTGGGGCATAGAACAAAGCTGGGGATAGTCAAAATCACACACAATGGGAAGCCAGCAATATAGGATTAAAGTGAACCAAAAACCATGGCCGATCGATTCCCTCCCCCCGGGGCATTCAAAATCGTGATGCCCCGCTGTGTGAAACCCCCCCCCCCCCCCCCCAGGTCGCCCCATACATTTTCCCGGTCCAATGGTGAATGCACAAGCCATGGCAATAGGAATCTTAGATTTTTGGGACGATCGATTCCTGCCCCCCCCCGGGGCATCCACAATTGGGATGCCCCAGTATGTGAAACCCCCCAGGTTACCCTATACACTTTCCTGGTCCATTGGAGCATGTGCGAGCCGCATCCCCTCTAGCAGGGCGTGTGCCCGTGCCAGGCATTTGTGAATGGCGCGCTCCTTGTTAGAGGGTAGCGGGGGATGCGGCTGTCAGCGCACTCTGGGGCGCGTGACGTCAGCGGCTCAGAGCTGGCTGACTGGACAAAGGCCGCGCATGCGCAGTCAGACCGGGAAGAAGGGAGTTGGTTTCGGCCTGGGGGGGGGGGTTCACACAGCGGGACATTTCCCATCGGGGTGCTCCGGTGACAAGGACTAGAACCCAGGATAATCAAAAACCTGGGTTTTTCTCCACTTTAAAGCGGACCTTGACCCTGAATAAGACTTGTATGTTTCCCCCCCCTGTACATACAGATTGCTCACATTAATCCGGACCTTCACCCTGAATAAGAGTCTTATACGTTTCCCTCACCCTGTACATACAGATTGCCCACATTAATCCAGACCTTCACCCTGAATAAAAGCCTATCTTGTACGTTTCCCCCCTGTACAGATTGCCCACATTTATCCGGACCTTCAACCTGAATGAGAGCCTATCTTATGTTTCCTCCCTGTACAGATTGCCCACATTAATCCGGACCCTCACCCTCAATAAGATCTTATATGTTTACCACACCCTGTACATACAGATTGCTCACATTAAAAATCATCCTACCTGCATCTACTGCGTGTTATGAGCCTTTAAATATCCAAGATGGCGGCTCATGGAGCGTCAGGCAGCCTGCAAACAGGAAGTGTCTTCTGACTGTGCCGCTTTGCATTCTGGGATTGCTGACCTTTTCCTGACCCCAGCTCTGCTCTGTCTGTGCAAAGCACAGCTATAACTTGCCCCCCTGTACTTTATCCCACTCTCCTGTCCTCAGTATGTGCTTCTGAGGCAAGATGGCGGCGCCCGTATCCTAGAGTCCTGGACAGAGTTGCAGCCCAGTGGGGGAAAGAATAATAAGCAAGCGACTAAAAATGTAAAATATATTAATTTTAGATGCTGGGGAATCGTTTTCTAAGGGTTTGGGCTTTTCATGAAATCATGGTGAAGGTTTATCCCCTGTAACCCTTCCCCCCCAAAAGCGTGTTACACAGCCATTCGTATGGGCAATCGGGGGACTCACACAGCAGGGCATCCCGAATAGAGAGTCCCCCGGAACAAGGAACAAAGCCCTGGTTTTGGTCCGCTTCATTTCTACAAAACCAGAGAGGGGAGATCTTTGCCTGTCTGCAGACATGTGCCGGGGTCTGGCACATAGGAAGCAGTGCATGCTGGGGGATCCTCCGCTTTCATTCTGATAAGGAAGAGGAATGTGAGCAGGAGCGCCCCCCCGATGGTGGAGAATAATACTCAGTGCACATCCTACAGCGGCTATGACAGACTGGTCTGCCGGGTTCCTCAGATGCCATCATACAGGCAATGCTCCATTCCCACAGGTGAGGGTGGAGCAGCGACGACGCATCAGATCTAACCCCAGGTGTGCGGCAGGAGGCCCGGGAGCCACTTACCTGGGATGAGCGTGGAGTGGGAGGACGGCTGGGACACCACCAGGCAGCCCAGCCACTCGCAGTAGGACATGACGCGGCAGTTGCCCCCTTGAGAGATGAGGATGGCCTTCTCGAAGTTGTACTTGTGCTGCCCCTGGCTGGAGGGCAGAGAGCCCGACGTGCCCACGCGGGAGGACGACGGCTGCTGGGAGGAGGAGCTGGTGCCATGCTGGGCAATCATCATCTTCAGCTCCTAGGGAAGAAAGTGGGTTGCCGTTAATTTTTTTTTATTATCATTATTTTTATTTTTTTATTATATTATTTTTATTTTTTTATTATATTTTTATTTTTTTATTATATTATTTTTTTATTATATTTTTTATTATATTATTTTTTTATTATATTATTATTATTTTTTTATTATTATTATTATTTTTTTATTATATATTTTTATTTTTTTATTATATATTTTTATTTTATTTTTATTTTTTATTATATTATTTTTATTTTTTATTATATTATTTTTATTTTTATTATATTATTTTTATTTTTTTATTATATTATTTTTTTATTATATTATTTTTATTTTTTTATTATATTATTATTATTTTTATTTTTTTATTATATTATTTTTATTTTTTTATATTATTATAATTTTTATTATATTTTTATTTTTTATTATATTACTATTATCATTATTTTTTTATTATATTATTATTATTTTTTATTATATTGTGATTTTTTTTATATTATTTTTTTATTATATTTTTTTTTATTATACTTTTATTATTATTAATATTTTTTAATTATTTATATTATTTTTATTATTATTATTTTGGGCGGCCCACTGCTCCGGGCATGTGTACTTGCTGCCTGCCCCCCTGATGTTCCATGGGGTTTATTATAATTGGACGGATAAGTTAAATGCTCAGTACACATTCCCATGTGTGCACAAGCAGAACGTGTCTGCCCCCTCCTGGCAACAGTGTAAAGAATTGTGCGCATGAGAAAAGAAACACTATTATTCTTTCCCCCCCGATCGATTCCCAGCCTCTAGGGCATCCAAAGTCGGGATGCCCCGCTGTGTAAAAACCCTGCACGCTGCCCCATACACTTACCTTGCTTCTGAGTCCAACGCCGCATGTGCGAGCAGCATGTCCGCTATGCCTGTAGCAGAGTGCATGCCCGCACCAAGCATTTGTGAATGGCCGGCACGGGCACGCTCAGTGCTTGGAATCGCTAGCCTTAGACGGTGTGACATCGGTGGCTCCGAGCTTGCTGTTCCGACGAGCAGCTGCGCATGTGCCGTAGAACCGGGAAGAGGTGAGTTGGCATCAGTGATCTGGGGGGTTTCACACAGCGGGGCATCCCCGATTGGGGTGCCCCGGAGGAAAGGACCAAAACCCAGGATAGTCAAGATCCTGGGGTTTGGTCCACTTTGAGGCAGCTGCTGAATGTAACGTCCCTTTTTCAGATTTGGACAGATGCAAGAGGACATCCTGCGCTGCGCGACTCACCTGGATCTGCTTGCGCAGCTTCCCGCATTCATCTGTCAGCACCTGCACCTGAAGGCGACACTGCGCCGACTCCAGCTCCGCCTTCCTCCGCAGCGACTGCTCCATCTCTAACGAACTGAAAGACAAGATGGTCTAAACTGAGCTGACATAGTAACTTAGAACAAATACAATTTTGTGAATACTCACCTGTAAAATGGGTATTGTAAGTATGTCACACACCCCGCTTCAAGAAATTCATAACGTGTGGGTAATACTGACCTGTAGCGGGCGATATGCAGAGATGCCAGGAAAAAAAGAGAGCCCCTCCCGGTCCATAAATACCTGGGACCTCCCACTCATTACCCAGTATAAGAACAGCAGTAAGGTAAGGGACCAGGAAGAGCTCAACACAAATCATAACGCAAAGTTCACCATATAAAGGATCCAGAATACAAAAGGGCAGGTGAAGCGGGGTGTGTGACATACTTATACCCATTTTACAGGTGAGTATTCACAAAATGGTATTATTCTAAGTATGTCACACACCCCGCTTCAAGAAATTCATAACGTGTGGGACATCCAATAGCAGTGTCCAAAGGGCGGGGATCCAAAACAATGCAACAAGGCACAACTTAAAACCACTGCAGCTTGCAGAACTTTGCGGCCAAACACAGCATCAGGTGAGGCCCAGACATCAACCTTGTAAAACTTGGAAAAAGTGTGAACAGAAGACCAAGTAGCAGCCTTACAAACTTGCTCAACAGAGGCCTGGTGCTGAAAAGCCCAGGACGCCCCAACCGCACGAGTAGAATGAGCAGTAACACGAAAAGGGGGTACCTTCCCCTTGGCAGAATAGGCCCCAACAATGGTCTGACGGATCCATTTACTAATGGAAGACTTGGCAGGCGCCAAGCCTTTACGTAGCCCGGAGGGCACCACAAAAAAGGCATATGTCTTACGAAAGGAAGACGTTACCTCCAAATAGTACTTCACAACACGAACCACATCCAAAGAATGCAGGGCCCTCTCCTTGTCATTGCTGGGATTAGGACACAGAGAGGGCAGAACAATGTCTTGGTTTAGGTGAAAGGCAGAAACAACCTTAGGAAGGAAATCGGACTTGAAACGAAAAACCACCTTGTCCTGATGCCCCTCAAAGTACGGGGCTTGAATGGACAAAGCCGCCAACTCAGAGACACGCCTAACCGAAGTGATGGCTACCAAAAAGGCCACCTTCTGTGTGAGTGAAGACAAGGCAATATCATTCAAGGGCTCAAAAGGAGAATCCTGAAGAGCAGAAAGAACCAAATTCAAATCCCAAACAGGGAGCAAAGGTTTTCTAGGAGGCCGCATGTGCGTGACTCCCTGGAAAAAGGTCTTAACCAAAGGATGTAGAGCAAATGACTTTTGAAAGAACACCGCCAGGGCAGAAACCTGCCCCTTCAGAGTACTAAGCTGGAGTCCCAGGTCCAGACCATGTTGAAGAAACTCCAGAATTCTGGAGATGGAAAATTCCCTACAAGGCAACGCCCTGATCTCACACCAATCAATATAAGACCTCCAAGTCCTATAGTAGATATTAGAGGAAGACCGCTTCCTAGCACTAATGAGAGTTCGAATCACCGCATCGGAAAGACCTTCCTCCTTCAAGATGGAGGTTTCAGCAGCCACGCCGTCAAAGCCAGCGATGGTAAATTGGGATAACGTAGTTGACCCTGGGTGAGCAGATCCGGCAGCAGGGGCAGAAAGAACTGATCCTCTGCTAACCTTACCACATCTGCGAACCAAACCTGTCTTGGCCACCTTGGAGCCACCAGAATTGCTGACGCCCTCCAGGGCCAGCTTGCGCACCACTCTGGCCACCAAGGGAAACGGAGGGAACAGATACAGAAACCCCAGATCCCTCCAGTTCAGAGACATGGCATCCACTGCCAGAGCCAGTGGATCCCTTGAGAGAGACACAAATGTTGGAAGTTTGTGATTGTGACAAGAGGCAAAGAGGTCCACCACCGGGGACCCCCACCTGAGACAAATCAAGCGAAACACTTTGGGGCTGAGAGACCATTCCCCCCGGCGAGCTGAGAGCCTGCTCAGAGAGTCCGTGTTCTCCGCTCCCGGAATGTAAACTGCTGAAACGCACGGGACATGGCTCTCCGTCCAGGCCAGAATCAAAGACACCTCCTTGAGGGCACTCCTGCTGCGAGTCCCTCCCTGGTGATTGATGTAGGCGACCGCCGTCCGATTGTCCGACCGGACTTGAACTGGCAATCCTTGCAACTGACGAGTCAAGCGAAACAGAACCATCCTGATGGCTCCTAATTCCAGAACATTGATGGACTCGTGAGCCTCCTGAGGCCCCCACAGTCCCTGAAACTGACGATCCTTCCAAAACCCCCCCCATCCTGATAGACTGGCACCAGTGGTGACCGTCTCCCAACAAGGAGCCAGAAATGATCTGCCCCTCAGATTGATTGGATCCAGCCACCACTGAAGGGAGCGCCGAACACGGGGGGTCATCAGGAAGGACTGATCCAACGACAGTGGCGACCGGTCCCAGGCCGCCAACAGATGGAGCTGGAGTGTCCTTGTGTGGAACTGAGCAAAGGGAACCGCTTCGAAGGAGGCTACCATCAATCCCACCAGCCTCATCCCCAGTCCGATGGCCGGACGAGGGATAGACAGGAGGAGTCTAACCAACTCCTGAATCAAGAGAACCTTGGACTGAGGAAGAAACACCCTGGCCTGGGAAGTATCTAGGGACATTCCCAGAAAAGACACTAACCTGGACGGAGAAAGGGAGGACTTGGGGTAGTTGATCACCCACCCGAATCTCTCCAGAGTGGACACCACAGTTCTGGTGTCCAATACCGCTTGGCTGAAGGAAGACGCCATAATGAGAAGGTCGTCCAGATAAGGGACAATGCGAATACCCTGGGCTCTGAGGAGAGCCATCACCCCGGCCAGCACCTTGGTGAAAACCCTTGGAGCCGAGGTAAGACCGAAAGGAAGTGCCACAAACTGAAAATGCCGATCCTCCACCGCGAACCTGAGAAATCTCTGGTGCGCTGGAAAAATCGGAACATGCAGATAGGCGTCCTTGATGTCTACGGACGTCAGAAAGTCCCCCTGACGAAGAGAATGGATAGCTGAACGCAGCGTTTCCATGCGAAATTTCCGCAGACGGACGAACCTGTTGAGGATCTTTAGATCCAGAATGGGTCGAACCGAGCCGTCCTTCTTGGGCACCGTGAACAGATTGGAGTAAAAGCCCCGACCCCTTTCTGAGGGGGGCACTGGGCGAATAACTGCCATGTCCAACAGACTCTTTACTGCCGCCTGGAGCTCCTGCGCGGCCAGAAGGTCCGAAGGCACCCGAGACCTGAGGAATCTGGGAGGGGGCCGGAGCTCGAACTCCAGCTTGTAGCCGGAAGTCACCACTTCCCGGATCCATCTGTCCGAGACCTCCCGATCCCAGACTTGGGAGAAGTGTTGCAGCCGTCCCCCCACCCACATGGGTGAGGGCGCCCCCTCATTGCTGAGCTGGCTTGGCAGCGGGTTTGGGCTTAGAGCCCCAGCTGTATCCTGGGCGGGCACGTCCTCTGCCCCTGTTCCAGGAATCTCCTCTGGCTGCGGGGAAAACAAATCCTCTGCCAGCTCTAGCCCCACGAAAGGAAGGAGCAAAGGAACCCGCCCCCCGAAAGGGACGACGCTGTTTTTTGCGTTGAGGTAACTTACCGCCTTTGGCAACCGAATCCAATTTCTCACCAAAGAGCCGTAATCCCACAAAGGGAAGAGCAGTCAGCGACTTTTTAGACACAAAATCAGCCGCCCACTGGCACAACCAAACCGAACGCCGAATAGTCACCAATAGAGCCGACGTTTTGCCACACATCATCAGTGTGTCATCCAAGGCGGCTAGTATAAATGACAAAAACAATTCACACCGTTTAAGGCCAAGGAACTCGTCACTATCCGGATCTAACCCGGAAGAAGTCAACAGGTCCCTGACCACCGACCTGGTAGCCACCACCAGCAGCGCTGAAGCACAAACCGGCCTCATGGCTGACCCAACACTGGCAAACCCATGACAAGCCATTTGGTCAATGCGTTTATCCTCACCATCTTTAAGCGTGGAGCAATCAGGAGAATTTAAAACAGCAGTGTTGGATAAACCCAGAATCGGTGCATCCACCTCAGGAGGGGACGCCCAACGCTTAATGGTATCCAAGGGAAAGGGATATTTTTTGTCCCAACCCTGAGGGACACCTGGGAGCCGGGCAGGCCTCTCCCATTCCTTAGCAATAATCCCATCAAAATGTTTTTGGTTAGGAAATTCCAAGCGCGGCCTGGATTCTTCGAAAAATTCTCCCTTTTGCTGTGGAACCACCTCAGGAGGAGAAATAGCCAAAACCTCAAACATCTGAGCCAGAACATTAGGAGTATCCGAGGACCTCCCCAAGCCCCGCTCGGTATCAGCACCCACAAACTGCTGATCGTCTGAATTATCTGATTCTTCATATACCTCCCCTTCCTCAAGTTGGGAGTAATCAGACCAGTCCAGATTATCAACATCATCCAAGTCGACCGCCGGTGAAGACTGTGACAAGTGCTTTCTCTTAGCCGGAGCCTTTCTGTTGACCGTGCTGGAGAATAATTTTTCAAGATTGGCCAATCGGGCACACATCTCCGATTGCAACTGCCCGCCCATGACCACATCAGACTGGGCACGGATCAAACTGGGAGGGGGGAGGAGAGATCGGCGGCGCTGAACCAGACGCCTGGGGTCCGGACTGCCGCGCAATAGTCTGCTGCGCGCATGGTATACACAGATATACATCATCGCCAGTAAGGGATGCCCCACACCCCATACACTTCCGGGATTGCCCCGAGGGGAGCCCGAGCCCAGTATCCGGGGATGCCTCCATAAGGTGAACTTATAGTTGGTCGCAATGACCGAGGGGTTTACGCATATAAGCAACCCGGGATGCCCCTTCAATGTCCCCAGTGGGAGGATTTGAAATAAGTCAATTAAGAACCCAGGGACCCTAGGACCGGGAGAAACCCCCTAACACCACTGTAGGTTATATCTGAAAGACATAATAAAAAGGGCTAATAAGAAAAAATATATAAATATGACATAACAATATAGAAATGTAGGCGATGGGAAAGAAGGGGGGCCCACAGGGCCACTCACTGTGGTCCTTGAAGACAGCGTCCTCTCGCCATGAGGTAAAGAGCAGCTCTGAGGAGATAAGGGGGGCGTAGCCAGCGCGCAGAGCGCGAAGTGCCAAGCTCCGCCCCCCTTCTGAGGAGACAGGCACGGAGCAAAGCTCCTCAGCGGTGCCTGTGACACAGGGGCGGGCCGCAGTGCTGGAAAGCCCGGCCCCGCCCCCAAGTATGAAGGCATGAGGGGAGAAGCTCCCCTCCGCCATGACAGTGCAAAAGGCCGGCACCGCAGCAATGTGCGGCCGCGGCGCCGGTATCAGAAGAGACCATAATGAGGGGAGCGGGCCGTGGCTTTGACCCTGACGCCCGGCCCCGCTCAGGATCCCAGGCCGCAACAGCGCCAAACAGACGGGTGGGGGCCGCGGCTCGTGCCTAAAGCTCGGCCCCGCCCCTTTTACCTCAGAACTCCTGCATAAGAATGGCGGCCTCAGCGCCTTTTGACAGTGAAATACACGCTGAATTAAGTAATAATTAAGCTAATAACTATTAGGAGAATAATTCAATAAATAAATACATTAAAACATTAATAAATTAAGAATGAATGATTACCAAATTTGGACCTAACACCGAATAAGGGGCCCTGCTCCTACCCTCCCCTACCCCGCTAGGGAGAGGGGCATTATCCAAAGGGGGGGGGGGGGGACCACCCAAAGTGTAAGGCCAAGGGACAGGGCATCCCAAACCGGGGTCACCGTCCCGGATCACCGCCTACCCTCTTGTATAGTGTCTCACCAAGGGTGCTTTTCTACCCTCACCCGGACCGTCAGCCTAGGCTGGGAGGCATGAGGTAACAGGAAAAAAAGGGATCCGAGTGGAAATAGATAACTAAAAGGGCCGGGAGTTATCCCGGCTACCTGAAATCCCCCTGTGCAAGGAGGAGACATCTTCTGACTTGCTCGCCGTCTGCAGAGATGAAGACTGGGTAATGAGTGGGAGGGGGTAATGAGTGGGAGGTCCCAGGTATTTATGGACCGGGAGGGGCTCTCTTTTTTCCTGGCATCTCTGCATATCGCCCTCTACAGGTCAGTATTACCCACACGTTATGAATTTCTTGAAGCGGGGTGTGTGACATACTTAGAATAAAGCCATAGCTGGTAATGTTACATGCACAGAGGGCATCCCGGCCACTATAGATCTCCTTCCAGTGGTCTAGTAGCCATAGCTGGTAATGTTATTACATGCAAGGAGGGCACCCCGGCCACTATAGATCTCCTTCCAGTGGTCTAGTAGCCATAGCTGGTAATGTTATTACATGCAAGGAGGGCATCCCGGCCACTATAGATCTCCTTCCAGTGGTCTAGTAGCCATAGCTGGTAATGTTATTACATGTAAGGAAGGCATCCCGGCCACTATAGATCTCCTTCCAGTGGTCTAGTAGCCATAGCAGGTAATGTTATTACATGCAAGGAGGGCATCCCGGCCACTAGAGATCTCCTTCCAGTGGTCTAGTAGCCATAGCTGGTAATGTTATTACATGCAAGGAGGGCATCCCGGCCACTATAGATCTCCTTCCAGTGGTCTAGTAGCCATAGCTGGTAATGTTATTACATGTAAGGAAGGCATCCCGGCCACTATAGATCTCCTTCCAGTGGTCTAGTAGCCATAGCTGGTAATGTTATTACATGCAAGGAGGGCATCCCGGCCACTAGAGATCTCCTTCCAGTGGTCTAGTAGCCATAGCTGGTAATGTTATTACATGCAAGGAGGGCATCCTGACCACTATAGATCTCCTTCCAGTGGTCTAGTAGCCATAGCTGGTAATGTTATTACATGCACGGGGGGCATCCGGCCACTATAGATCTCCTTCCAGTTGTCTAGTAGCCATAGCTGGTAATCTTATTACATGCAAGGAGGACATCCCGGCCACTATAGATCTCCTTCCAGTGGTCTAGCAGCCATAGCTGGTAATGTTATTACATGCAAGGAGGGCATCCTGGCCACTATAGATCTCATTCCAGTGGCCGAGTAGCCATAACTGGTAATATTACATGCAAGGAGGGCATCCCGGCCACTATAGATCTCATTCCAGTGGCCGAGTAGCCATAGCTGGTAATGTTATTACATGCAAGGAGGGCATCCCGGCCACTATAGATCTCCTTCCAGTGGTCTAGCAGCCATAGCTGGTAATGTTATTACATGCAAGGAGGGCATCCCGGCCACTAAAGATCTCCTTCCAGTGGTCTAGTAGCCATAGCTGGTAATGTTATTACATGCAATGCTGCCTGGCATAGGGCACTACAATTTATTGTTTTATTACTAAAACCCCCTGGGTATTTCTTCATTGTAGTGTTAGCCAGCATTTCCTTATTTAGTGTGTAATCATGGCACAATTTCCTCCTGCCCATGTGCATAACATTAATCTGTATTACACTTCATTTGTCATTTTACTGCCCATGCTTCCAAATGATCTAAAACTGTTTGTAGCTCCCTGCTGTCCTCTTTTGTGTTAATTACTTTACTCAGCTTAGTATCATTTGCCAAGATTGATAGTTTACTGTTTAATCCATTTCCAACATAAATAACATATTAAAATATTAAAGAGAACTGGGTCCAAAACTGACCCTTGCAATACTCCGCTAGGACCGGTAATCCAAGCTTTATTTAATTTTATTTATTTATTTTTTTTTTTAGAGAGGAACCCCAATCCGTGCAGCGCTCTGGGATCACCAGGAAGCACCAACGGGATGATAGAAAATCTCCAGTGAAAAGCAACAACTACCCCCACCTTAGCTGTATGCCTGAGACAGGGAGAAGGTTGCGGCATCATCCACCCATGTCTGACCCTATGAGGATAGCCACAAGAATGACACAATACCGTACTCACTTCCCTGTCACCCACACAGTATAGAGAGATGCCATGTGATGTGCCGCACTTACCTCTTCATGCGTTCCTGCTCGCTGGTGTCCAGCGCCTTCAGCGTTCGAGCGTACAGCACCACAATGTCCCCACGCTTGGCTTTCTTGTTACACTGGGAAACAGACACAGAGAAAAGCAAATTATCCAGAAATAAAATGAACACCCAAAAAAAAAAAAAAATAGGATTTTGACTATCCTCTACACGGGAGCATGCCCGCGCCGGCCATTCGCAAATGCGTGAGCACGCACCCTTCTAAAGGGATAGCGGGGATGTGGCCGCTGCTCGCGCATTCGCTGTTGGACTGGAAATGAAGGTTAGTTTTAGAGTGGCCTTTGGTCGAGGTGCACCCAGTAGTCAGGTGTGTCAATGGAGTGCTTGAAACAGCAGCAGAACCAGGGCACCTACCTGCGGGCACTTGGCGGCTCCTCCCTTCAGCCAGCGGTCGATGCAGGTGTAGCCAAAGAGATGGCCACAGCGCAGGGCGGAGAGGCGGTGCTGACCGGCATTGGTCCAGGGCTCGAAGCAAATGGCGCATGTATCCCCCTCATCCTCCTCCACTGGCAGGGCGCCCACTACAGGCTTCACGGGGGTGCGCTGTGGGAGGACACAGGAAGGTTAATGCTCCTTTAAGGATAGAGGACTGAGGTAGAAAGTTTAAAAGTGTATCTAAACTCTCCAGAGAGCCTAATCCACTTAACGCTACACCGAAATTGTTGTTTTCTTATGTCAAAAGTTTAAATTGTATTAATTATTGTGAAAGTACAGTGCTATAGATAAATATCACCACCTGGTGGCGCTGTCCTCCCATACGAGCTGAATATATATATATATATATATATATATATATATATATATATATATATATATATATATATTATATTATATTATATATTTATTTGTGTTACAGTTCATAATAGACAAACCTAAAAGCAATTTGATTTTATAGTCATAAGAGGCATCCAGAATAGAGAATTTATTAAATCCTCAATTGCATCTGCAAGATGGCAGATAAATTCGCAATGCATACCCCCAACGTTTCGGGTGAGGCCTCACCTTTCCTCAAGGGGACCTGATGCTGAGGCGGTTGTATCTTGCTACCTGTAATTTTTAGCTTGTATAGGAGGACAGTGCCACCGTGTGGTGATATTTTTGTATAGCACTGTTTAAACCGGGCCTTTATGGATAATGAATATTGTTAAAATATTGTGTAATGTCTTAATGTAATTCTTTAAGTATGATCAGTTGCATTTGACCAGTCATTCAGGCAGGTTAAGATATCTCTCTATACACCGTCATCCCCCACCAGAAGGGTCTGGAAGCAGTCAACTTTTTGCTCGAAAGAGAAAAAACCCTCCTAACGGAACAAATCCAGTTCATTCTAGAATGCCTCGAATTCTCCCTCCACCACAACTATTTCTGGTTTGAGGGGGACTACTACCTACAAAAAATAGGAGTAGCCATGGGAGGCAAATTTGCTCCAAGTGTGGCCAACCTCTTCATGGCACTCTGGGAAACCCAAATCATGGAGACGTTCAAACCAAAAGAACTAATATATTACAAACACTACATAGATGACTGCATGTTCCTTTGGGATGGGACAACTGTAACTAACACAAATCTGGGCAGCACGCCAACTCATTACAAAGTATCAGTCTGGAGCCTCCAGAGCTTAGACAGAGAAAACTGCAATATGTCAATCACCCAGCCCAAGTGTTACATTTGTATCTTGAACAAACCTTGGAAGCACGCCAATGTATTACAAAGTGTTATACTAAAGCCTCGACAGCTCAGGTGTAAAAAAACAAAACAAAATGTCAATCACCCATTGATTTTTAATGTGGGCAATCTGTATGTACAGGGTGTGGGAACATATAAGATAGGCTCTTATTCAGGGTGAAGGTCCGGATTAATGTGAGCAATCTGTATGTACAGGGTGTGGGAAACATAAGATAGGCTCTTATTCAGAGTGAAGGTCCGCTTTAACAGAGTAACCAATTACAATGTATCCAGCGCACACGTGCTCTGAAAAAACTACTGACTGAAACTACTACTACAGTAACCTTTTCAGCAACAAACTAATAAAAACGCTGGGCGCCTAACCCGCCCCCGATCACCTTGACAACGTCATAGACGAAACGGACGTCGGTGAACAGACTCTATTGATTTTACAAAAGCTTTTCAAAGACTTAAATCAGGCAAGAACTTTGCTACTTTCCAGCCGCCTTTGCGGCTTCAACTTTAAACTCAGCCGCGAACCGGCTCTCCTCTACGCCCCTTACCTACGGTCACCAGCTCCGATCTGACTACCCAAGGCAGCCGGACCAACGTCCCCCACACTTCTCCAGCCCAGAGGAAACCTCAGCACTGCTCCTGCCTGCGCCCTCTGCAATAACCGGCCCATCCAGTAACTAGCACTGGGCATCAACTGTACTAATTTTCCTAGCAATTTTGAGCAACTTACCGAAACTGTAATTCATAAAATTTCCTTGAATTAGTTTACCATTAATTTAAAGGATACAAGTAAAACCACAGCCAATCCAGGCTGTGGTGGTGAATAAAAAGCACCGAGCATATACTGTACTAATTGTTGCATCAGTTTTAGTCATTTTACCGAAACTGTAAGTCATAATCTCATATAATCTCCTTATATTCGTTTTACCTTTAATTACAAGTTTTCACATTTCCCCCACAACGGTTACAAGTCTCACAACACATCTAAAATCAGAACATTAAAGCAGACCTCAACTAATTAATCTGCACTAACCACTAGAACCTTTTCTGATGACATAATCATCTCCATCCATCCAAAACAATCATGGGCCTCAGGAACGCCGCCCACCCGGACCTCAGGAACGCCGCTTATTACATTTTAACGCCAACCCACAACCTCTGAACCATCTAGGATCCACCAACCACATTGCTCCAACCCGCTAGAAAAACTTACCTCATCCTGAACAAGGAATCATCCACCACAGACCAGCTCAAAGAACTCAGAATACAGGGCCAATAGTGTAATTAACACTGACCAATCTGTATAACGCTACCTGACAGGAGAAATCCCTCAGACAGCAAGATTAAAAAAAATTTAAACTTCACTTTGGTAATACTCTTGCATTTATTTATTCATACTTCTATGTATATATACTAACCTATTTTTCCTCAAAGGATCGCGGAGAACATTAACCCTTTATTTACTCTCCCTGCCTAACCACAAAAAAAAAAAAAAAAAAAAAAAAAAAAACTTTTTTTATCCACAGCGCACCTACACTAATCTTTTTCCAGGTGTACAGCACGGCTTGCTTCATTTCTATTCTTTACATGTGGGTAATCCACTGCAGGTGGTGCAGTCGACTGCAGGAAGACTTGTGGCTCCTCCCGGCCCATATAAGGGCCAGAATTACCCAGAAGACCCCAGTCTTCTCCTGCAGTCTGACTGCGAAGATTGTCAGTCTCTCGCTCTCTCCATGGACTTCGCAGATAAGCGGGGCATTACTAGCCCGTCGGCCGCTGCAAGCCCTATTCCCTCCCACCTGCTTCCGGGACCCTTCTTGCCTCCCAGCCATGGCTGCGGATCAGGTGATGGTAGGGGAACGCCGAGGGTCAGTCGTTCGGCAAAGCCATGCTCTGGGCCGCAGCTGTGTGGAAAATTGCCCGAGGTTACCTTTATCTGTGCCCACATGCTTTATTGTCATGTGTTGTGCTTTTTGCTTCACTTTTACTTCATTTTTGTGTGGATACTCACGTTCCCTCATCCCTGACCTCTTCCCCTCCATCTTAAGGCTGTGAGGGGGGGGGGGGCGTTTGAGGCGAGGCCTCGGCATGAGGTGCGGGGCTCCGCCTCCGGGGGGGGGGCTCCTCCGTGGGCCCCCTTCCTGCGCTCTCGGTGCCATTTTAGGCGCTGCGTGGCGCCCGTTCGCGCCTGCAGCAGGGGGCGGGGCCGCGCGGAGACACGTTTTGCGTCATTGCTGCGTCGCCCGCCCCTCTAATTTCGTCTTTGCTGCGCTCGGGCGCCATTTTTTATGCTGTTCTTTTTCTTCCGGGCTGACGGGCATCAATTTCACCACTCACTGCCAGCCTGGAGAGACTGTTATCTCGCACGGCTACTGGGAAGGCCACGAGTAAGAAGCGGCACATCGAGCCGGGTTACTCGGATTTTGCCGACGATGATGATGATCCTTTTGGAGGTCAGGACTCCATGGAGGGGGGAGAGTTGAAGGACTCCGCTTCCTCAGGGGATCGGTCGGTCGGCTATGACAGCAAGCCTGGTTCCTCCGACGAGGATATGCGTCTCCCTGACACGGAAAAGTTGCTGTCTTCTGTGTTCGAGACCCTGCATATTGTCCCTCCTAGAGCGGCTAAGAGGAAGCAGAGTGATTTATTCCGGCCTGAGAGACAGAGGCTTGTCTTTCGGAGCAGGCCCACTTTTCCAATATGGTGTTTAAGGAATGGAAAGACCTAACAAATTGCCATCAGTGCCAAAGGGACTGGACAGGCGGTATCCCTTCCCTAAGGAGCTGATCTGCCTCTGGTCCCGTCCCCCTGCCACTTTCTGGTGGCCGCAGATATTCCTGGGGACAAGGTAGGTCCCGCGGCCGACCCAATCCCTCCTGGGGAGCTAAATCCAAGCCCCCTGCCAAGCCCTCTCAGCCATGAGGGGACGCCCTCACCCACTAGGTGGGGGGACTGCTTCTGCTTTTTGCTCACATCTGAAGACAGCACGTCTCAGATCGGTGGATTCAGGAGGTGGTTTCCTCCTGGTACAAAAGTACCATTTTGTGAATACTCACCTGTAAAATGGGTATTATAAGTATGTCACACACCCCGCTTCAAAACATTAAGAATTACACTTGGGTTGCTCCACCAGCAGGTGGCGACGTTGCAGAGAAGTCTTGAAAAACATGCCCCTCCTGACCTAGAATACCTGGGACCTCCCACTCATCTCCCAGTTTTCAAACAGCAGTAAAGACAAGGTACCAGGAAAAAAAAAAAAAACATTGGTAACCCTCAAACTGTAAACGAAGCTTCACCCTATAAAGAATCCAGGATACCAAAAAGGGCAGGTGAAGCAGGGTGTGTGACATACTTATAATACCCATTTTACAGGTGAGTATTCACAAAATGGTATTATTCTAAGTATGTCACACACCCCGCTTCAAAACATTAAGAATTACACTTGGGACATCCAAAAGCAGTGTCCACAAAGGGCGGGTATCCAACAAGGCAATAATGCAAAACGCAAACCACTGCAGCCTGCAGAACCTTGAGGCCAAACACAGCATCCGCTGAAGCCCGCACGTCAACCTTACAAAGCTTGGAAAAGGTGTGAACAGCAGGCCAAGTAGCAGCCTTACAAACTTGCTCAACAGAATCCTGGTGCTGAAAAGCCCAAGACGCCCCAACAGCACGAGTAGAATGAGCAGTGATACGAAAAGGGGGAGCCTTCCCCTTGGCAGAATAGGCCCCAACAACAGCCTGACGAATCCACTTGCTAATGGAAGACTTAGCCGGAGCCAAACCCTTCCTAGGCCCGCAGGGCACCACGAAAAAGGCATCAGTCTTACGAAAAGGAGATGTAGTATGCAAATAGCACTTAACACAACGTACGACATCCAAACAATGCAAAGCCCTCTCCTTGTCATTCCTAGGCTTAGGACACAAGGACGAAAGAACAATGTCCTGGTTCAGATGAAAAGCAGAGGAGACCACCTTAGCAAGAAAGTCCGGTTTGAAGCGGAAAACCACTTTGTCCTGATGTCTCTCAAAATAAAGGAGCCTGAATCGACAAGGCTGCCAACTCCGAAACACGCCGAACCGAAGTGATGGCCACCAAAAAGGCAACATTCTGAGTCAGAGTAGAAAGAGCAATATCCTGCAAAGGCTCAAAAGGAGGAGCCTGAAGAGCAGAGAGAACCAAATTCAAATCCCAAACAGGGAGCCAAGGCTTCCTAGGAGGCCGCAGATGCGAAACCCCCTGGAAGAAAGTCTTGATCAAAGGATGAAGCGCAAATGACTTTTGAAAAAAAGACAGACAAGGCAGAAACCTGCCCCTTCAAAGTACTCAGCTGAAGACCAGAGTCCAGCCCAGATTGAAGAAATTCCAAAATCCTGGAAACAGAGAAGACCCGACAGGGCAAAGATCTAGCCTCACACCAATCAATATAAGATCTCCACGTCCTATAGTAGATGGTAGAAGAGGACCTCTTCCTGGCACTAATAAGAGTCTGAATAACAGAATCCGAAAGACCTTCCTCCCTTAAGATGGAGGTTTCAGCAGCCAGGCCGTCAAAGCCAGCGTTGGTAAATTGGGGTAACGCAGTTGACCCTGTGTGAGAAGATCCGGCCGAAGAGGCAGATCGTACTGATCCACCGCCAGACGAACGATGTCTGCGAACCACACCCGCCTTGGCCACCTTGGAGCCACGAGAATGGCGGGAACCCCTTCCAGGGCCAGCTTTCGCAACACCCAGCATAGCATGGGAATCGGTGGAAACAGATAAAGGAACCCCAGGTCCCCCCAGCTCAGGGACATGGCATCCACCGCCAGAGCCAAAGGATCCTGAGAGAGCGACACAAACGTCGGAAGCTTGTAATTGTGACGAGAGGCAAACCCCCGAGGGCCGTAAAGCCCGCGCCTCTGCCAGCTCTGGCTCCCCGAAAGAAGGGATTAAAAGAGACCGCCCCCCGAAAGGAACGACGAAATTACTTGCGCTGAGGTAACTTACCTCCCTTGGCAACTGAATCCAATTTCTCACCAAACAGGCACAAACCCAAAAAGGGAAGAGCCGTAAGCGACTTCTTAGAATTAAAGTCAGCAGTCCATTGCCGCAACCACACCGACCATCGGATAGCCACCAACAAGGCCGTGGTCCTGCCACACATCACCATGGCGTCATCCTGAGCGGCAAGGACAAGCGAAACGAAGGACTCAACGTTTGAGCGCAAGGAACTCATCACAAATAGGATCAAGATCCGCACATAAATCCCTGACAATGGACCTAACCACCAACAACAAAAGTGCCGAAGCACAAACAGGCCTCAAAGCCGAACCCGCACAGGTAAAACCATGGCGAGCCAGCTGGTCAATCCGGCGAGCTTCGCCCTCCTTAAGGCTAGTCGTGTCAGGAGAATGCAACACCACCATGTTAGCTAGCCCCAAAAACCGGGGCATCAACCTCGGGGGGGAAAAGACCAACGCTTCACCAAGTCCGCCGGAAAAGGATACTTCTTATCCCAACGAGGCGGAACACCAACGAGGCGGAACACCAACGAGGCGGAACACCAACGAGGCGGAACACCAACGAGGCGGAACACCAACGAGGCGGAACACCAACGAGGCGCGTAGGCTGCTCCCACTCTTTAAGGACGACAGTCACAAAATGTCGTTGACTGGGAAACTCCGCGGCTAGGCCACATCAAAACACTCACCCTTAGGCGGAGGACCCGCCTCGGGAGAGTCTAAAGCTAAAAACTTCAAACATATGAGCCATGGAAGGGATGTCAAATACCGTCCCCGCCGCCTGGTCACCCTCAGCACCAAACAACTGCTGGACCTCAGGGTCGTCCAATCCCTCTAAAATCTCCCCCTCTTAAGGCGGGGGGGGCAATCTGACCAATCCAATGCCTCCATAACATCCACGTCTGAGTCCGGCGGAGGCGGGGACAAATGTTTCCGCTTAGCCGGAGCCTACTGAGCAATCACAGCGGAAAACCTTTTCTCGAGGCTAGCCAACCGGGCGCATACCTCGGATTGCGAATCCCCACCCATGACAACGTCACACGGGGTCCGGAACAGGCGGGGAGGAGTAGGGGATCACACGGGTGGCGCGGGGCCAGCACCCGGGGTGCCGGATTGGCGCTCAATGTCCCACTGCGCACATGGAATGCATATTATGACATCATCCCCCGGGAGCAGAGCACCACAACCCCCACACAGCCTAGACTGCCCCGAAGGGCTGTTTCCGGTATCCTTGGAAGCCTCCATATGGTGAAATTATGGTATTCGCAATAACCCAGGGATTTACACAGTATGCAACCCGGGATGCCCCTTTTTACATGTCCCGGGAGTGGAAGGATTTTAGCCCCATATAAGAAAAAAGGCCAACAAGCCAGTTATGTTATGACCGGGAGACCCCTTTTAACACGGGTATCCCAGGATCTGTAAGGGAACAGGACCACAGTCAATCCCAGTGTAAGGAAAAAAGAGCACTAACACAGTGATAAGGAGCAAACAATCATGCACTCACATACTTCTTACACAAGAAGATGCATTTAAAAGGTACCAAAAACCCATATAGGTACATATATACCCATGGGACTGGTCCCTACCTGAATAATCACATAAAACTTCAGTTCAGGTACACTAACAGCTCAGTGTTGTATTGATTTGATTGAGGAACATTAGTGAAGGCCATTTCTCTTTAGGTCCCTGGAGCCGCTTTGCAACAGGGTAAATGCCAGGCTGCATGTTACTCATGCGACTGTTAGCAGCCGTGCCCTAAACGTACTAATCACATAAAACTGAAGTGGCCCTCACAGACAGCAAACGCATGCGCGAGAGTACCTGAGATGGCGCCGAACAACCCCAGCGAGGGGAGGCGCAGGAGAGGACACGGAGGGAGACGAAGGGCGTGCCGGCAGAACGCGCGCGAAGCGCTCCGGCCCCGCCCCTCCGCCATAGACTGTACAGCGCGGGCCGCGACGGAGCACGGCCCCGCCCCCTTCCCCAAATGCCTCAGGCCGCACAATGGCGGCACCGCCACCTAAACTAACAGTAGCCACAGGCGCTCAAAGCCAGGCGCAAACCACACACACACTGCGCACGGAGTCCAGCAGCCCTGTACAAACGCCCGCACTCCGCAGCGCCAACCTCAGGGGCAGCCAGATCCACACAAACACAGCATAAAACACCCACAATGCCAACCCCCCCCCCCCCCCCCCCATAGCGAAGGGAGAAGGGACCAAGCAGGGAACAGGGAGACTAAGGGGCACTCCGGGACGGGGCATCCCAAATCCGGATCACCAGCCGGATAACCGTGCTGCCCCACGTGGGGTCTAGCGGAGGAGATAAGCTCCTAGGTAGACTGGGTAGAAATAGACCACGGGGGGGTGCCGGGGTGTTACCCCGGCTACCTGCAAGCAGGAGACTTCATTCTTCTGTCTTGTCGCCATCTTGCAGAGAAGAACACTGGGAGATGAGTGGGAGGTCCCAGGTATTCTAGATCAGGAGGGGCTTGTTTTTCAAGACTTCTCTGTAACGTCGCCACCTGCTGGTGGAGTAACGCAAGTGTAATTCTAAATGTTTTGAAGCGGGGTGTGTGACATACTTAGAATATAGAGCTGGTAGTTTGGCCGGCCCCAATATTTCTTCGGTCGCGGATTTCCCAGAACACATTGACGGCGCAGGGCCCAAGAATGGCCTTTCAACGCCTTCTGCTATTAGGTGTGATTTGTCCCATGCCTCGCCAGGAACGGGGTCGAGGGTTCTATTCCAATCTGTTCACGGTGCCCAAGAAGGACGGAACGCTGAGACCTATCCGGAATCTGAATGGTCAGAGTCAGACATTTCCACATGGAGACCTTACGGTCTGCGGTGAGCTCGCTTCGGCCCCGCGACTTCATGTGTGACAGTGGTCATCAAGGATGCTTATCTGCACATCCCTATCTTATAGGGACATCAGAAGTTCCTGAGGTTTGCGTTGAAGGATCAGCATTACTAGTTTGTGGCACTACCGTTCGGAATATCCTCAGCCCCCCCCCCCCCCCGTGTGTTCACCAAGGTGCTGGCGGGCATCATGGCTATCCTGAGGAACCAGGGCAATCGTGTTCTTCCTTATCTGAATGATTTGCCGATTGCTGCTCAGTCCCTTCAGCAGGCCGAGAACGACACCCGGACGGTGTTATCCACTCTCGAGGATTTCGGATGGGTAATCATTTACCCCAAGTCTTCTATCACTCCCTCAATGGTGAGGTCCTTTCTGGGCATGACGTTGGACACCTCTCAGGTCAAGGTATTCCTCCCCCAGCTGAAGGGCCACCAGACGCAGGTGCAGGCCTTACTGTCTTGTCAGTGGCCATCGATCCGTCTGGGGATGAAACTGGTGGGCCTAATGGTGTCATGCTTCGAGGCAGGGCCCTTCGCTCAGTTCCTCATGAGACCTCTTTAATTGAATCTGTTGAGTCCCTGGAACATGAATTTTCACTGTCCCCCCTGGCCAGACAGTCCCTCTTGTGGTGGTTGGACCCCAGAAATCTGACCTTTCTGTATCCCCGTTGGGAGATTGTCACCACGGACGCCAGTCTGACTGGCTGGGGAGGTTTTTGGCAAACGCTGAAATTCCAGGGCCAGTGGGGGCCGCAGGAGGCCCACTTGCCCATCAATCTCCTGGAGCCGAGAGCGATTTGGTTGGTGCTTCTTCAATCGACTCCCCATCTCAGGGGTCATGTGATCCAGATCCGCTCGGACAATCAGACGGCGGTTGCCTACGTCAATCACCAGGGCGGGAGCAAGCGAGCCCTCCGGGAGGTGACCCAGATCCTGACTTTGGCAGAGGAGAATGTTCCCTGCATCTCGGCGGTTTACATCCCCGGGGTAGAGAACCAGGAGGCAGACTCCCTGAGCAGCGGGGGCCTCTCGTCTGGGGGAATCGTCTCTCAGCAACAAGAGCTTTCACGCTCTGCGTCTCCGCTGGGGTTTACCGGATGTGGACCTGTTTGCGTCCAGACACAATCACAAGCTCCCAGGGCTTCTCACACAGGTCGCTGCGGCACCCCAATTTACAGACGCTGGCTTTGACGGCCTGACTATTGAAACCTCAATCCTATGGAGAAGGGGTTGTCTGCTAAGGTTGTTCAGACCATGTTTCAGGCGCAGAAGTTGTTTTCTTCCATGATTTACTTCCTTTAGGAAGTCGGATTCTCTTTTTGTCCTCTCTGAAGGTGTTAGGAAGGGTTTGTCTCCGGCTAAGCCCCCTCTTATTAGGTTGATTAGACAGGCGGTGGTGCAAGCCTACTCTGCCAAGGGGAAGGATCCCCCTTTTCGTGTTACCGCTCACTCTACTAGAGCTATTGGTGCTTCCTGGGCTTTTCAGCACCAGGCCTCTGTTGAACAAGTTTGTAAGGCCGCTACCCGGTCATATCTTTACTAAGTTTTACAAGGCTGATGTTTTGGCATCAGCTGATGCTGCTTTTGGCCGAAAGCTGCTTCAGGCGGTAATGAAATGAACTACATGCTTTCCGCTCTGGGGATCCCGCCCTATTATGGACACTGCTGTTGGATGTCCCACATGTAAAGAATTGTAATGAAGCAAGCCGTGCTGTACACCTGGAAAAATACAATTCTGTGATCACTCACCTGTAGAATTGTTATTACGGTGTACAGCACGGCTTGCTTCATCCCACCCTTGTTATCGTTCTCTTTTGCCTTGTTATGGTGATTTTGTTGAGAGACTTCCTTTTTGTGGGCTGTGTTTTTACTAACATGGTCCTTGCCTCCTGGCTTCTTGCATTACTGCTTTCAAACACTGGGGTCTTCTGGCCCTTATATGGGCCGGGAGGAGCCACAAGTCTTCCTGCAGTCGACTGCGCCACCTGCGGTGGATTACCCACATGTAAAGAATAGAAATGAAGCAAGCCGTGCTGTACACCGTAAAAACAATTCTACAGGTGAGTAATCACAGAATTGTATTTCCTCCACCTAGGTCCACACCTAAATTACAACAGATTAACCCAACTACAGGTTAAGATATCCCTCACCAGCCCAGAGGCCGTCACCCCACATTCCGTTCCCCCGCCCTAATAAAAACAGGTTTAATAAATCAAAGCAACTGGACTTGCAGTTTTGCTTTCTTGTAGAAAATGAATGGCAAGTCTGTCGGATGACTAGCGAAATGTCTTCAAAAAAATAAATCAGCAAGTCCAGTTGCCTTGAGGGTAAACTTCACAGACATGTGAAATAAGGTTTGTCAGGCAGACTAACCAGTGAGCCCTGTAGCCAGAACCTTTAGACGCTGTGGCTGTGTCATATCCCATGATGTGTGTTTTATATTACCCGGGGTAACAGCTTAAAACAACGTTTATTTACATAGGCTGAGCAGTGTGCCTTTAATCCCCTTTGTCCCTTCCTAGTCCCCTTAGTCTAGCTGTGATGCAAGCAGCTCCTCCCTTCTTCCTCAACCATTTCTAGTTCGCATCCAAGCAGTGCACATCTGCTGCTCCCTTCTGCAGTCTACAGTCTTTTTACCTGCTGCTGTTATGGGTTACATTACAAGTTTTCCTGCTGTACTGAACATACGTGTTGAGATTCCTGCTGTAAGAATTGTTTATTGCAAGATTCTGTACTGAAATATAGCTTTTGAAAGTTACGCTACATGATCCACGAGCAGCCGAGTAAGCTATCCGCCAAGCCTTATGGAGTAAAGAAAACATCCATCACAGACAAAGTGGAGCCGTCTACAGCAGTAGTCCTCAAACTTCCTCCTCAAGGGCCGAGACAGGCCAGGTTTTGCAGCTCTCCACGCTACTCCACAGGTGAATTAACTGGTGCTCAGACAGAGCTATAGCCCGAATTATTACATCTGTGCATCAGCATAGAGAGCTGCAAAACCTGGCCTGTCTCGGCCCTTGAGGAGGAAGTTTGAGGACTACAGGATTCACATTACTGCCCCCAGTTGAGTCAGATTAGCCACTGAAGTCAGTCAGCAGAATTCAAAAATAGAAAAAAAAAAACAAAAAACAGAGGATACACTCACTGGAAATTATGGCGCCGGTCCTAAAATTGTATGGTTGCTCAGCTATTGGCTGCCTCAAACCACTCCCACCTGTTGGACAGATTTGCCCCAGGTCCGATCTCATGCCAACCCTGACCCCCCACGGCTTCCTTTGACTCAGGCAGACCTGAAGAAGTGGCACCGGGGAGAGACCATAACCCTTATATGTCACCCCCCCCCCCCCCCATTAGTAATGCACTGACCGTTACCTCCTTGATCTTCAGGACCGGCGGCTCTGCCGACGATGAAGAGACGCCCTCTGTTGTTGCCCCCGCCGCCGGCTCGGTGCTTTCGGGGGCCTCTGAGCTCACAGGGATCAGGTTTATATGGAGTTCTTCTGGAGCTACGACGACAAGAGGGGAGTCATTAAAAGAATTTGACGGCAGCCCGCACATGCAACATGGCAGCGGAGGAAAGGCGAGTTGAGTGGGCAATCTGAGGGGGGTTTACACAATGGGGCATCCTAAATCTGGACCAATCACCAGGATAGTGAGAATCGTAATTATAGGTCCACTTTAAAGTAGAACAAAACCCAGGATTTTGACCATCCTGGGTTTTGGTCTTTGCCCCCCGATCGGGATGCCCCGCTGTGTGAAAGCTCCCCAGGACGCCCAATCTCACTTACCTTTCCTTGGTCCTGCTGGACATGTCCTACAGCCTCTCGTCCAATCAGCACACCCCTTCATCCAGGAGCTCATCTAATAGATTTTGACTATCCGGGGTTTGGGTCCTTTCCCCCGGTGCACCCCGCTGTGTGAAACCCCCCATATCGCCCGTAGAAACTCACCTCTTCCCGGTCCTACAGCACATGCGGACGCTCGAGCGCGCTGTCGCCCACATCCCCCGCTACCCTCTAACAGGGAGCGTGCCCGCACTGGCCATTCACAAATGCCTTGCGCGGGAACGCGTCCTGCTAAAGGAATAGCGGGGATGAGGCTTGCGCATGCACTGTTGACCCGGGAAAGAAGGCGAGTTTTCAGGCGACCTGGGGGGTTTCACACAACAGGAACCACCCTGGAGTCCCAGACTTGCACACTCGCTGCGGTGATCAGGGGTCGGAGCGAGTGTGCAAGTCTGAGACTCCAGGGTGGGTTTTGGTCCTCTTTAAAGTGGACCAAAACCCAGCTCGATCGGCTCGATCGATTCACTCCCCCCGGGGCACCCAAAATCGTGCTGCCCCGCTGTGTGAAACCCACCAGGTCACCCCGTTCACTTGACTTGCTTCCCGGTCCAACGGCACATGCGCGGGCTGCACCCCCACTATCCCTCCTGCCTGCGCCAGGCATTTCTGAATGGCCGGTGTGGGCACTCTCCCTGTTAGAGGGAAGTGGGGGATGCGGCCGACAGCGCGCTTAGAGAGCCCCTCTTAGATGGCGTGACATCAGCGGCTCCGAGCGTGCCAATTGGACGAGTGTCCGCGCATGTGCTGTAGGCCTGGGAAGAGGTGAGTTTCTTCGGGCAATCTGGGGGGTTTCACACAGTGGGGCATCCCCGATCGGGGTGCACAGGGGGCAAGGCCAAAAACCGGCAGGCGGTGACCCAGGCTCGGCGCTCAGGCTTACCAGGCTCGGCAGGCTGGGCGGCCTCCTCTATCTCCACCTCATTGGAGCTCTCGCCGTCCTCGTCGCTCAGCAGCACGGTGTCATCCGAGCTGTCCCCGCCGGGCTCGTTGGCGCCTCCGATGAGGTCCCCGCTCCCGTCCGCGGGCGCGGCGGGCCCCTGGCCATGGCTCGCTTGGAAGAAATTCATCAGTCCAGATCGGGTTCTGGAGACACATGACACAGGCAGGTTAGGGGGAGGAGCCTGCCTGAGGGGGGCGGAGCATCACACAACGGTCTGCATGGACTTACCTGGTACCTGTGGTGCGTTGGGAGCCGCGCTGCTGCCTCCTGGCGATCCTCCTGCGGGCCCGCGTCTGCTGCGACGAGGATCGGAGCACGGCCGCCTGGCGGAGCTGCTCCAGCGCCCCCTGCAGCATCTGCAGAGCATTGGAGGTGTGCGATGCCCCAGGCGAGCGCTCGCGGGGTGTGGGGTCCAGTGCTATGACCTCGCTGCGCTGATCCTGGGCGCTGATGAGGTCAGAGAGCCGCTGGAAGGGCGCCGCCATTGGCTGGGAGAAATGAGGAGCCGTGATTGGCTCGCTGATCAGCTCTGACAGCATCACAGGGGGCGGCAACACGAAGGGGGAGTCCTCGGCGGAGGCGTCGTCCCCGAACAGGTCAACTTCCATCTCCTCCTGCGCCATCGCCAGACCTGCAACACACAAGCGGCCATATTGGAGGAGTCAGACCGGGCACCTACCTGCTGCTGCTACCCTGGGGGGTTTATATTAAAGAGGACCTGTCATGAAAGGGGAAACAGGGCGGTCAGAGCTGGACACCCCTGACCCCTCCCTCATCCACCCATGGTGCTGACCTCACTGCCACCCTACATAGCCTGTGGGGTATTGGGGCAGGAAACAGTCCCGGTGTCAGCCAATCAGATGGCGCCACTATGACACCCTCTCTATAAAGCAAACCTGACGTTGCTGTGGCTCCGCCCTCTATACTGGCCACCACCCTACTCACCTTCCTCGGAACCTCCAGTGCGCTATAAGGGTCACCCCCCTATACTCGTCTACCACCAGCAACACTAGGACTATAAGCTCTACTGGCCACCCACCTATACTCACCTACCTCCAGGGACCTTAGGACTATAAGCTCTACTGGCCACCCCCCCATTATACTCACCTAGCGACAGCAAAACTAGGACTATAAGCTCTACTGGCCACCCCCCCATTATACTCCCCTACCTCCAGGGCCACTAGGACTATAAGCTCTACTGGCCACCCCCCCATTATACTCCCCTACCTCCAGGGCCACTAGGACTATAAGCTCTACTGGCCACCGCCTAATATTCACCTACCTCCAGCAACACTAGGACTATAAGCTCTACTGGCCAGCCCCCATTATACTCACCTACCTCCAGCAACACTAGGACTATAAGCTCTACTGGCCACCCACCTATACTCACCTACCTCCAGGGACACTAGGACTATAAGCTCTACTGGCCAGCCCACTTGGTCTACTAGCCATCACCATACTCCCAACACTGTGCACCTGCTCTAGCCCCCTCTACTGGCCAACCTCATACTCACCTCCAGCAACACTACGACCACCTGCTCAAGTCCGCTCTACTGGCCACCTACTCTCCTACCTCCAGCAATACTGGGACCAAAGGATCTACCGGCTACCCTCATACTCCCCTACCCCGGGCAACACAGGGACCAGGCGCTCCACCAGCCACCCCCCTATACTCGCCTACTTCCAGCAACACTGGCACCACCTGCTTCAGCTGGGTCTACTGGTCATACCTCACGCAACACTGTGCACCTGCTCTAGCCCCCTCTAGTGGCCAACCTCATACTCACCTCCAGCAACTCTAGGACCACCTGATCCAAGTCCGCTCTACTGGACACCCACATACTCCCCTACACCTAGCAACACTGGGACCCCAAGTTCTACCTGCAACCCTGCTATACTCACCTATCTCCAGCAACACTAGGACCAGCCGCTCCACCTGCCACCCACATACTGACCTACCTCCAGCAACACTGGGACCAGCCGCTCCACCAGCCACCCACATACTCACCTACCTCCAGCAATACAGGGACCATAGGATCTACCTGCCACCCTCCTATACTCACCTACCTCCAGCAACACTGGGACCCCCACATATTCACCTACCTCCAGCAACACTGGGACCCCCACATAC
Source organism: Gastrophryne carolinensis (assembly GCA_027917425.1). Classification (NCBI taxonomy): domain Eukaryota; kingdom Metazoa; phylum Chordata; class Amphibia; order Anura; family Microhylidae; genus Gastrophryne; species Gastrophryne carolinensis. The sequence goes on from CM051241.1 coordinate 9,040,731, forward strand.
TCACCTACCTCCAGCAACACTGGGACCCCCACATACTCACCTACCTCCAGCAACACTGGGACCCCCACATACTCACCTACCTCCAGCAAACACTGGGATGACCGGAATGAGATGCTGTCATGGCAACAAGCACAATTACTGAGGATAAGGAACTGGTTGTCAAAGTGACAGCAATGGGCCCTTATTACCAGTGAGCTGCTATTTATCACCAGGACAGAGGAGCTCCCTGTGCCGACCCACAATGCACCTCACCCAGCAGCACCCACATGACGGAAGATATGCCGATTCCAGGCCTCCATCACCATATACTGAAGAGAAGCTAGAATTCCCCCGCACTGGGCCCTTGGTACATTCCACAGCTATATCTCAACACAGGAACCACTCAAATTTACACAGTACGGGGGGGGGGGGGGGGGGAGGTCGCCTCCTGGTTTCATAAAACAGGCAGAAGCAAGAACTCCCCCGCGCTGGACCCTTGGTACATTCCACAGCTATATCTCATCACAGGGACCTCGCAAGTTTTCACAGTACGGGGGGGGGGGGGGGGCGCCTCCTGGTTTCATAACACAGGGAGCAGTCCAAGCGCCGTAACTGATCGCCCGGGACAAACCACTGCAACCCGCTACAGGGAGAGCAGCGAACAGAGGAACCGCCATACTCTACACCCGGACACTGACCTGCCCGAACACCGAGCAACGACGTCCCGGAGCCTCCAGACATTCAGATCATTCTCCCCGCCAACCGCCGGATCCCCGCCCACTCACCTCGCTGACACGCTATTGGTCGGTCTCTCCACCTGTCCCTGCCCATAGGTCAAACCCGGCCTCTGTGACGGACAGTTACTTCCGGGGCTCCTAAGGCGGCTGCTGATTGGGCGATGCAGCTGTCACTCAGGGGAGCGTCAGCGCTAATGAATTATAGTGTGTGAGCTCTGAGGGACAGAGTCATGTGACTGCTTCTATGTACAGCGCTGTGGTATATGTCAGCGCTATATAATGTATAATAACAGTGTGTGAGTGTGGAGGAGACATTAGAGTGTGAGCTTTGAGGGACAGGAGGTCATGTGACTGCTTCTATGTACAGCGCTGTGGTATATGTCAGTGCTATATAAATGTATAATAACCGTGTGTGAGTGTGGGGGAGACATTAGAGTGTGAGCTCTGAGGGACAGGAGGTCATGTGACTGCTTCTATGTACAGCGCTGTGTTATATGTCAGCGCTATATAAATGTATAACAGTGTGTGAGTGTGGAGGAGACAATTAGAGTGTGAGCTCTGAGGGACAGGAGGTCATGTGACTGCTTCTATGTACAGCGCTGTGGTATATGTCAGCGCTATATAAATGTATAATAACAGTGTGTGAGTGTGGGGGAGACATTAGAGTGTGAGCTCTGAGGGACAGGAGGTCATGTGACTGCTTCTATGTACAGTGCTGTGGTATATGTCAGCGCTATATAAATGTATAATAACAGTGTGTGAGTGTGGGGGAGACATTAGAGTGTGAGCTCTGAGGGACAGGAGGTCATGTGACTGCTTCTATGTACAGCGCTGTGGTATATGTCAGCGCTATATAATGTATAATAACAGTGTGTGAGTGTGGGGGAGACATTAGAGTGTGAGCTCTGAGGGACAGGAGGTCATGTGACTGCTTCTATGTACAGCGCTGTGGTATATGTGAGCGCTATATAATGTATAATAACAGTGTGTGAGTGTGGGGGAGACATTAGAGTGTGAGCTCTGAGGGACAGGAGGTCATGTGACTGCTTCTATGTACAGCGCTGTGGTATAGGTCTTTGCTGGTCACTACATAGGTTCATAGAGTGCCCGCTAAGGGGCAGTAGCATCATAGCGCTCCATATACTCAAGTGGCAACATAGAACAGTAAAGCCAGTTCATATACAGTATAGGAAGTATCCACTAGGGGGCGATATCTTAACATTTCATACATTCTTCAATCAGTGGATTCTTATGAGGGGTGAAAGAGGAATTTAAAGGGGAACGAAACCTTGTCACTAGGTTTTAAAAGGCTCCAGGGCCAGGTTACTGTTTCCAAGGCCGTCTTCTAGAGAGTGCCGATTGAGTTATTATAGAGGTGCCAATGTAGCTTCAGATAGGCTGCTCTATGTTGACCTTGTTTTTCTGTCTTTTCCACATTCCTTCACTCTTTTTCCCTTTTCACATTCCCTCCATCATTCTCTGTCTTATGCCACATTTGCCTCCACTGTTCCTCATCCTTCACGATTCTTCTGCCTCCCTTTTATTCACATTCTCGCCACCTTTCCTTCTCCTTTCTACCTTCTTTCCTTATTTCTTTTTATCTTCCTTATTTTCTTATATTTGTTCAACTTCCCTCTATCATTCTGTATCATCCTTTCACTTTTCTACCTACCTTTTCTATTTTTTAATAATCCCCATCTTTCTTTTTCCCTATGTCCAGTCCGGGCTGTCCCAATCCATATACGTGTGGGTAGTCCGCCACCAGGTGGCGCAGTTACTGCAAGATCGAGATCTGTAACTCCTCCCGGCCCCCTATAAAAGGAGCTGTCTCCATAGAAATCCCAGATTCGTCTTGCAGTACATGCTGCGAGGATCGTCTGGAACTCTCTCTGGTTTTGGCAGCTGAGTGGGGCATTTTTAAGCCTGTCGGCTGCTGCACCCCTATTTCCTCTGTTCCTGTGGACCCAGTATGCCTCCCAGTCTTGGCTGATGGGAACAGGTGAAGGTCGGGAGAACGCCGGGGTCAGGTGTTCACAGAGCTAGGCTCTGGGCCACAGACCCTCCCTAAAGGGTCTAACGGCCATAGGCGATGGTGAGCCTATGGGGGGGGGGCACCTAATGCCTGGGGTTATTCCCCCATCTGTGCCCACAAGCTTTATTACTTGTGTGTGTGTGTTATGTTTCACTTGTTCTGACTTCACTGGCTACTTGCCTCCCTCGCTCCCTCGGCTCCTCTTCTCTCCCCTCCATCTTGTCTGCGCTGCTGTGGGGGGGTGAACTGTGCGGCGTCTGGGGCGCTTCTTCTTGTGAGGCTGCGGCCTCGGGATAGTGCGGGGCGCACTGCGCTCCTCTGGCTGGTGGAGGCCGAGGCCCCTCCGTGGGCCGCCCTCCCTCCCTCTCTTCCTTCTCCTGGGCGCCTTTTTTCCCTCAGGCTGCGGGCGCTCGTTCGCGCCGCGCGATGACACGTTTTGCGTCATAGCTAGTGCGCCCCTCGAGGGACCGTCTTCGGCGCCATTTTGTCTTACCTCGTGAGGGGGGGAATCCTTCAAGACGCCCGCATGAGAGATCTCTTCTGCTGCGCGCTCTGCAGTGGTTGGCCGACGCTGGCACCAAGCCTCTGCTAGTGGGCTGTGGAGCTGCCTGCCGCCACCTTGCGAACCCCCGGACGCCATCCCTACGGTCCGTGAGTCCCTCTTTTGAATTGTATGCATATATTTTTTCTTGTGTGCATGTGCTGTGGGATCTCATGGCTCTCCCATTGTGTCTTTTAGGTGAGATCCCCTGGTCAGCCGTGGGTTGTGGTTCCTCACGGTCTCCTATACCCTCCACCCCACCCCCAGCTCAGCATCTCTCTCCGCACCCTCTCCTGTAAGAGGGACCACATAAGAGGGACTATTTTGGGGGTCTTTACTAGGTTTGGGCCGATGTGCCTTGTAACCTGTATTTTTTATACCATAATCACCATAATGGAGGCTTCTGGGGATAGTGAGTTAGGGGCCCCATCTGGGCGGGTGAAGCTCTGCCCCATGTGCGGTACCTGCCCCCTGGGCGGACTTAGCACGGTTTTTGTCACTTGTGCCAGGAGCGTACTTTTGGAACATGATAGGGCGGACTTCCCTGCCCCTAACCCTCCTTTGCCTGCGGTCTCACCTACCCCCCCACTGCTGCAGTCAGCCCTCAGTGAGAGGGAAGCCAGCAGGGGGTCCCAGGCTGATTTGGCTCACCGGGTGGCCAGCCTGGAGAGACAGTTATCTTGCACGGCTACGGGGAAGGCCACGAGTAAGAAGCGGCACATCGAGACGGATTACTCGGATTTTGCTGACGATGATGATCTTTTTGGAGGTCGGGACTCCATGGAGGAAGGAGAGTTGTTTAGGGACTCCGCTTCCTCAGGGGATCGATCGGTCGGTCGGTTGGTTATGACAGAGAGCCTGGTTCTTCCTCTGACGAGGATATGTGGCTCCCTGACGACACGGAAAAGTTGCTGCCTTCTGTGTTTGAGACCCTGCATATTGTCCCTCCTAAAGCGGCTAAGAAGAAGCAGGGGGATTTATCCCGGCCTGAGAGACAGAGGATGGTCTTCCCAGAACAGGCCCTCTTTTCCAATATGGTGTTTAAAGAATGGGAAAGGCCTAACAAGCTACCGTCCGTGCCTAAGGGCCTGGATAGGCGGTATCCCTTCCCTGAAGAGCTGGTCTGGCTATGGTCTCACCCTCCCGAAGTGGATTCCCCTGTGTCAGGGTTGTCAAACACTACTATTATGCCATCACCTGATACCGCTTCCTTACGTGACCCGGCTGACAAGCGCATGGACCAGCTGGTCTGCCATGCTTTCACCTTTGCTGGTGCCCTGTGTGCGCCTCGGCGTTTGTCTTTCTTGCCATCAGAAAGAAGGTGAGACATCTTGTGGATAGAGCTAAGGCTCGCAAGCGGGTGGAGGAGTATAAAGAACTCAAGGCCTGCTTGGAATTCATTGTTTTTTTTGCCTCTGCCATGGACAATGGAGTCCGGCTTGGTGCCAGGATTTCGGCCCTGCTTGTTGCCCTCCGCCGCTTGCTTTGGTTGCGGCAATGGTCGGCTGATGCCGCGGCCAAGAAGTCGCTTACAAGTTTCCCCTTTGTGGGGCACAGGCTGTTTGGGGAGCGTCTAGATTTTTTGGTCAAGGATGGTAGACTCCCTCAGAGACGGAAGCCTGCTTGGTCCTTTCGGAACCCCTCTGCCTAACGTTCCTTTCGAGGAGGTGGCCGCGAGAATGGCCGCGCTCCATTCTCAGGTGGCCACAGAGATACCTGGGGTAGAGGTAGGTCCCACGGCCGACCCAATCCCACCTGGGGAGCCAAGTCCAAGCCCCTTGCCAAGTCCCCTCAGGCATGAGGGGGTGCCGTCACCCATGCGGGTGGGGGGACGGCTTCTGCTATTTGCTCAAATATGGAGACGGCACATCTCGGATCGTGGAGTCAGGAGGTGGTGTCCTCCGGTTACAAAAATACCATTTTGTGAGTACTCACCTGAAAAATGGGTATTGTTGGTGTGCCACACACCCCGCTTCACCTTTAGATATTCATCCATTATTGGGTTAATCCACCGCAGGTGACGTAGTGCAGAGAGGAAGTCTTGTAACGAGCCCCCTTCCGGCCTATATATACCTGGTACCTCCCTTCAATCACCAGTATATTTAAAAAGCAGTAATACAAGGTACCAGTATTCCACCAGTAACCTCAAAATCAAATTTGATATAAAAAAGCTTCACCATATAAAGGCTTCGGAACTACCGAAAAGGGTGGAAGTGAAGCGGGGTGTGTGGCACACCAACAATACCCATTTTTCAGGTGAGTACTCACAAAATGGTATTATTCTTGGTGTGCCACACACCCCGCTTCACCTTTAGATATTCATCCATTATTGGGACATCCAAAAGCAGTGTCCACAAGGGCTGGGCAACTCAAGGCCAGGTGAAGCATAACTTAAATGACTGCAGTCTGCAGAACTTTGCGGCCAAAAACAGCATCCGCTGAGGCCCGCACATCAACTTTATAAAACTTAGAAAAAGTATGAACAGAAGACCAAGTGGCGGCCTTACAAACCTGTTCAACAGACGCTTGGTGCTGAAATGCCCAAGACGCCCCAATGGCGCGAGTAGAATGAGCAGTGATACGGAAAGGGGGAACTTTCCCCTTAGCAGAATAGGCCGCAGTAACGGCCTGACGTATCCACTTGCTAATGGTAGATTTGGCTGGTGCCAAACCCTTCTTAGGCCCATGGGGCACAACAAAAAAGGAATCCGTCCTACGAAAAGGAGACGTGATAATCAAGTAGTACTTAACACAGCGTACTACATCCAAACAATGCAACACCCTCTCTTTGTCATTCTTAGGATTAGGACATAAGGAGGGAAGAACAATGTCTTGGTTCAAATGAAAAGCAGAAACAACCTTAGGAAGAAAGTCTGGCTTGAACCGAAAGACCACTTTATCCTGATGCCTCTCAAAGTAAGGCGCCTGGATAGTTAAGGCCGCCAACTCTGAGACACGCCGGACCGAAGTGATAGCTACCAAGAAGACAATCTTCCGAGTCAGGGTAGACAAAGCAATATCTTGCAAAGGCTCAAAAGGAGGAGCCTGAAGAGCAGAAAGAACCAAATTCAAATCCCAAACAGGGAGTAGTGATTTCCTGGGAGGCCGCACATGCGTAACCCCCTGGAAAAATGTTTTAACCAAAGGTTTAAGCGCAACACGCTTCTGAAAAAAGATAGATAAGGCAGAAACTTGCCCTTTCAATGTACTAAGCTGAAGACCAGAGTCCAGCCCTGATTGTAAAAACTCCAGAATCCTGGAGACTGAAAAGACCCTACAAGGAAAAGATCTTATCTCGCACCAGGCGATATAGGCTTTCCAAGTCCTATAGTAAGTGATAGAAGAAGACCTCTTCCGAGCACTGATCAGAGTCTTAACGACTGAATCAGAAAGACCCTCCTCCTTCAGGATGGAGGTCTCAGCAGCCAGGCCGTCAAACCTAGCGCTGGTAAATTGGGGTAACACAATCGACCCTGAGTGAGCAGATCGGACCGAAGAGGCAGAACGACTTGGTCCACCGCCAGCCGAACGATGTCTGCGAACCACACTCGCCTTGGCCACCTTGGGGCCACGAGAACGGCGGACACCCTTTCCAGAGCCAACTTCCGAAGCACCCTGCCTAGCATGGGTATCGGAGGAAACAGGTATAGAAACCCCAGATCCCCCCAACTCAGGGACATGGAATCCACTGCCAGCGCCAGAGGATCTTGGGAGAGCGACACGAAATTCGGGAGCCTGCGATTGTGACGGGAGGCAAACAGGTCCACCTCCGGTGTCCCCCATCGGAGACATAGTGAGCGAAACACCCGAGGATGGAGAGCCCATTCTCCCAGACGGGGAGAGCCCCTGCTCAACCGGTCCGCTTCCTGGTTCTCCACTCCTGGAATGTATACCGCCGAGAGACAAGGAACATGGGCTTCTGCCCAGGTCAGGATCAGGGACACCTCCCTGAGAGCACTCAGGCTGCGAGTCCCTCCCTGATGATTGGTGTAAGCAACCGCTGTTCGATTGTCTGAACGCACCTGGACCGGAAGACCCAGGACGAGTCAGGAGAGCAAGCACCTGACGGATGGCTCTCAGTTCCAGAATATTGATGGGTAAGTGGGCCTCCTGAGGTCCCCATTGCCCCTGGAACTGTAGCTCCTTCCAGAATCCGCCCCATCCCGTCAGACTGGCGTCCGTGGTGACAATCTCCCAAAGAGGGGTCAGGAAAGACCTGCCCTTTACGAGATTGGTCGAGACCAACCACCACTGGAGGGACTGCCGGACCCGGGAAGACAACTGGAAGGGCTGATCCAGCGACCGAAGCCGTCGGTCCCAAGACGCCAACAGATAAAGCTGAAGCGTCCTCGTGTGGAATTGAGCAAAAGGAACTGCCTCGAAGGAGGCAACCATCAACCCTACCAGCCTCATCCCCAGGCGGATGGACGGCCGAGGATTGGAGAGTAGGACCCGAGCCAACTCCTGAATCAGATGAATTTTGGACTGAGGAAGAAACACACTGTGCTGATGAGAGTCCAACTGCATCCCCAGGAAGGACACTACCCTGGCCGGAGCGAGGGAGGACTTGGGGAAGTTGATCACCCAACCAAAGCTTTCCAGCGTGGAGACCACCAACCTGGTGTCTGTCTCCGATTGATTGAGCGACGGAGCCATGATGAGAAGGTCGTCCAAATAAGGCACGACACGAATGCCCCGAGATCTGAAAATGGCTATGACCCCTGCCAACACCTTGGTGAACACTCTTGGAGCTGAGGTAAGGCCAAATGGAAGTGCCACGAATTGATAATGCTGATCCTTCATCACGAATCGAAGAAAACGTTGATGAGCGTGGCAGATGGGAACATGAAGGTAAGCATCCTTGATGTCTATGGACGTCATGAAGTCCCCTTGCCGAAGAGAGCCGACGGCCGTGCGCAAGGTTTCCATGCGGAACTTCTGAAACCGAATGAACCTGTTGAGCAACTTCAGGTCCAAGACGGGACGAACTGACCCATCTTTCTTGGGGACTGCGAACAGATTGGAGTAGAAACCGAGGCCCATCTCTAAGCGCGGTACCGGCCGGATGACCGCCATCTCTAGTAAATTCTTTACCGACGCCAGGAGCCCCTGTGCGGCGATAGGATCGATGGGCACCCGAGACCGAAAGAACCGTGAAGGAGGGCGAGACTCGAATTCCAGCTTGTAACCGAACGACACTACCTCCTGAATCCATCTGTCCGGAACTTCCCGGTTCCAAACCTGGGAGAAGTGCCGTAATCGTCCCCCCACCCGCACGGGTGAGGGCAGCCCCTCATTGCTGAGCGGGCTTACCAGCAGGTTTGGGCTTGGAGCCCCAGGACTGGGCGGGACGGCCACGGCCCCTGCCCCGAGTCCAACCTGTACGACTGGAAGAGGGAAGGGAAGCCCCCCTGCCCGCTCTATATCCTTGAAAGGAAGACCTACTAGAACCTGCCCCCCTAAAGGGGCGTCGAGGCCTTCTGCGCTGTGGCATCATACCACCTTTCGCGACAGAGTCAATTCTCTCCCCAAACAGACGTAGCCCCAAAAAGGGGAGAGCCGTGAGCACCTTTTTAGAAGCTGAATCCGCCGACCACTGTCGCAGCCATACAGACCGACGAATGGCCACCAGCATTGCCGCTGTCTTGCTACTCATAGCCAGCGCATCGTCCTGAGCGGATAGAACGTAAGACACAAAAGATTCGCACTGCTTAAGCGCAGCGAACTCATTACAAGCGGGATTGAGATTCTCGCACAGCCCCTGAATTACAGATCTTACTGCTAATAGAAGAAGGGCCGAAGCGCACACAGGGCGCATCGTTGACCCAGCATAAATAAAGCCATGGCGAGCATACTGGTCAATCCTACGATCCTCCCCATCTTTAGGGACAGAGGTCTCAGCAGACTGTACCATAGCAGAGCTAGATAGCCCTAGCACAGGGGTATCGACTTCAGGAGGAATGGACCAAAGCTTCACCAATTCTGGCGGAAAGGGATAACGCCTTTCCCACCTGGGAGGGATCCCAGATAACCGCGTGGGATGTTCCCATTCCTTAAGGGCCACCCTCTCAAAGTGGTGCTGTCTGGGAAAAACCAAACGCGGCTGAGGCTCTTTAAACAACTGGCCCCTTGGCAGGGTGACAGCCTCAGGCGGATCTAAATTCAAAATTTCAAACATTTGGGCCAAAATGGAGGGGGTGTCAAGGGCAACCCCCGCCAACCAATCGCCAGTCGCATCAGCCTCAAGCTGATCTGCCGGCTCATCTGACTCCAAGAGGAATTCTTCCTCATCCGGGGAGCCATCGGACCATTCCACAGGCTCACATAATTCGTCCTGTGGAGCCGAAGATACTGGAGTCAGGCGCTTCCGTTTTGCAGGGGCCTTCAACCCTGCCTTAACGGGCAATACTTTCCGAAGGCTGGCCAACTTTGCCGCCACCTCGGATTGCGAATCCCCACTTTTGACAGTGTCATGCGGGGTCCGGAACGGGGAGGGAGAGGCAGGAGATGATGGAAGTTGCGACGGGCCAGCAGCCGGATCAACAGACTGACGCGCAATGCTCTGCTTTGCACAAGGAATGCAAATAAAGACATCATCAGCGGGGAGCGCAGCCCCACATTTTACACACCCCCTGGACGACTCTGACGAGTCGTTACCGGTAGTTAGGGAAGCCTCCATATTGGTGATTTATGGTATCGCAAATACTGGGATTTTTAAGGCATAAGCCAACCCGGGATGCCCCTTTATCAAAAAATGTCCCGGAAGGGAGGGTATATATATATCTAAGAATATATATATTAAATGTGTAAACTTTATATAAAAAAATATCCCCCTTTCTCTTTACTAAAAAAGAAAGACTAGCCAGGCAAAATAGAGCCGGAGGGCCGTTATAACCAGGGATCCCAGGATCTGAAAGGAAAGAAAGAAACCATCAGATCCCCATATAAGTGTAACACATGCAGCCTGTCTTAAGCATCACATATAAATGATAAGAGTGCCTCTTTAAATGCTTTTCCCAAGTATCCTCCTTTTTCCTCCATAAGACAAAAAGGAAAACTCAATCTCTTACAGGCCGACGGAGGACCGGAGGGCACTGAGCAGCCGCCGCAGCAGCAAGATTTCAAGTGTGCTGCAGTGTGCGCCCCCCACGTGACTTCTGTTATCAACAGACAGGGAGGAAGTGAGGCCGGGGCCGCCGAGCGACGCTCCCGCCGGCACCCCGCCCCCCCGCGTCACCGGGAGCCGCCCCCTACAAGCCGGTCACTAATTCATTGAGCGATTGCCATCCAGCTGCGCTGGATTCACGCACAGCCAGGCGGCGGAGGAGGGGGGAGAGCAAAAGCGCAGCCATCAGGCTGCCGCACGGAGCCCGGGGGAAGGGGGGAGGCGGGAGGGGCCGCAGACTTAAGGCGGCAAGCCCAAGTGCTGAGCGCGGTCAGCTGCCCCGCCCCCATAAAGCTGACCAACACTCTGGCCACCATTGAAACACTCAGGGGCTAAGGGGACCCTCGGGACAGGGGCATCCCATTTCCGGATCACCATGCCGGATTGCCGCATAGCCCCACGCATGAGGACGAGCGGTAGGAGATAAGCTCCTAGGCACTTAAAGTGCTATCTACCATTTGCCCGGCGAGCAGCCAAGGCTGGGAGGCTTCCAATTCACCATAAAGGTATACAACTCAAACCGGGCAGAAATAGACCAAAAGGGGGGTGGCGGGGTAAGAATACCCCGGCCTACCTGTAAGCAGGAGACTTCCAACTTCTGACTTGCCAGCAAGCAGAGAGAAAAATACTGGTGATTGAAGGGAGGTACCAGGTATATATAGGCCGGAAGGGGGCTCGTTACAAGACTTCCTCTCTGCACTACGTCACCTGCGGTGGATTAACCCAATAATGGATGAATATCTAAAGGTGAAGCGGGGTGTGTGGCACACCAAGAATATAGAGCTGGCAGTCAGGCCGCCCACAAAATGTCTTCGGTCTCGGATATCCCAAAACCCATTGAAGGCACAGGGTTTGAGAATGGCTGTGCAACACCTCCTGCGGTTAGTTGTGATTTGTCCTATACCTGGTCAGGAACAGGGTCAAGTTTTTTACTCCAACCTGTTCACGGTTCCCAAGAAGGACGGAACGTTAAGACCTATCCTGGAGCTGAAGGGTCTCAACAGGTTTGTCAGAGTCAGACATTTTTGCATGGAAACCTTACGGTCGGCGGTGAGCTCGCTTCGGCCCGGCGACTTCATGACCACGGTGGACATCAGGGATGCTTATCTGCACATCCCGATTTTCCTGGCATCTCCAGCATTACCAGTTAGTGGCTCTGCCATTCGGGATTTTCTCAGCGCCCCGCGTCTTCACCAAGGTGCTGGCAGGCATCATGGCCATCCTGAGGAATCGGGGCATTCGTGTGCTGCCCAACTGGACGACTTGCTGATTGTGGCCCACTCTCTTCAGCAGGCCGAGAGCGATACTCGGACAGTGTTGTCAACTCTCGAGGCCTTCGGCTGGCTAGTCAATTACCCAAAGTCTTTTATCACTCCCTCGACAGTGAGATCCTTCCTGGGCATGACGATAGACACCTCTCAGGTCAAGGTCTTTCTGCCACAGGAGAAGGTTTTGGGTCTCCAGAAGCAGGTGCAGGCCTTGCTGTCTTGTCAACGGCCGTCGATCCGTCTGGGGATGAGGCTGGTGGGCCTAATGGTGTCATGCTTCGAGTCAGTGCCCTTTGCCCAATTTCACATGAGACCTCTTCAATTGAACCTGTTGACCGTCTGGGACCGGATGCAGGAGTCGCTGGAACAGGAATTTTCACTGTCCCCCCTGGCCAGGCAGTCCCTCTTGTGGTGGTTGGACTCCAGGAACCTGTTGGTAGGCAAGTCCTTTCTGACTCCTCAATGGGAGATAGTTACCACGGATGCCAGTCTGACCGGCTGGGGAGGCGTTTGGCAGACGCAGAAGATCCAGGGTCAGTGGGGTCTGCAGGAGAACCGCTTACCCATAAATCTCTTGGCGTTGAGAGCGATTCAGTTGGTGCTTCTTCCCTTGACTCCCCATTTAAGGGGTCGTGCGACCCAGGTTCGCTCGGACAATCAGACGGCTGTCGCCTACATCAATCACCAGGGCGGGACTGGAGCCCTCAAGGAGGTGACCAAGATTCTGACTTGGGCAGAGGAGAATGTTCCCTGCATCTTGGTGGTCTTCCCGGGGTAGAAAACCTGGAGGCAGACTCCCTGAGCAGGAGCGCCTCACGCCTGGGGGAATGGTCTCTCAGCAACAAGACCTTTCACGCTCTGTGTTTCAGCTGGGGTCAGCCGGACGTGGACCTGTTTGCGTCCAGACACAATCACAATCTCCCAAGGTTTGTCTCCCTCTCACAAGATCCTCTGGCCATTGCCACAGATGCTCTGGCGATCCCTTGGACGGAGTTCAGGCTCCTCTAAGCATTCCCTCTGTTTCCACTCCTGGGCTGAGTGCTGCGCAAGATAGCCCAGGAAGGGGTACCAGCCATCCTGGTGGCTCCTCGCTGGCCGAGAAGAAGTTGGTTTGTGGACATAGTTCATATGTCAGTGGATCGCTACATCATGCCGACGACCCAGGGCTTCTCACACAGGGGTCGCTGCGGCACCCCAATTTACAGATGCTGGCTTTGATGGCCTGGCTATTGAAACCTCAATCCTGATGGAAAAGGGGCTGTCGGGCACGGTTGTGCATACCATGATTCGGGCACAGAAGTCTTCTTCCATGATATATTACAGAGTTTGGCATGCTTACATTGCTTGGTGTGAATCCAAGAGTCTCCCTTGTCGCACGTTCTCTATCTCTCGGATCTTGGAGTTTTTACAACACGGTTTAGACTTGGGTCTCCAGTTGAGCACTCTCAAGGGCTATGTCTCTGCCTTGACCATCTTTTTCCAGAGATCCTTTGCCAATCATAGGTTGATCAAGACCTTTTTCCAGGGAGTCACCCATGTTTGTCCACCGTGTAAGTCAGTATTACCGGTGTGGGACTTGAATTTGGTGCTTTCTGCTCTTCAGGGTCCTCCCTTCGAGCCATTGTGCGATTCTGCATTGTCTATTCAAAGTGGTCTTTTTGGTAGCTATCACCTTGGTGCGTTGCGTGTCAGAACTGGCCGCACTTTGTATGAAGCCTCCCTATTTTGAGCGGCATAAGGATAAGGTGGTTTTTCGCTTTAAACCTGATTTTTTGCCTAAGGTCGTTTCTCCCTTTCACCTTAATGAGAAGTGGTCTTGCCTTCCTTGTGTCCAGCACCGACTAATTCTAAAGAAAGGACCCTCCATGCCTTGGATGTGGTCAGAGCCATTAAGTATTACCTGGTTGCAACTGAATCCTTTAGGATTTAGTCGGATATGCTCTTTGTCCTAACAGAGGGTTCCAGGAAAGGTATGCCTCCGGCCAAGTCCACTCTTAGTAGGTGGATCAGAGAGGCGGTGGTGCAAGCATATTCTGCCAGGGGAAAGGACCCCCTTTTCGTATCACAGCTCTTTCTACCAGAGCTATTGGTGCCTCTTGGGCTTTTCAGCACCAGGCATCTGTTGAACAAATTTGTAAGGCCGCCACTTGGTCGTCTGTTCATACCTTTACCCAGTTTTACAAGGTGGATGTCAGGGCCTCAGCTGATGCTGTCTTTGGCCGAAAGGTGCTTCAGGCGGTAGTGAAATGAACTACATGCTGTTCCGCAATGGGGATCCCACCATAATGGACACTGCTTTTGGATGTCCCAACTGTCCTCACTTCTGGGACGACCTGGACTTGATGTAGGGAAAAATACAATTCTGTGAAACTCACCTGTAGAATTGTTTTTGAATATATCCAGTCCAGGTCGTCCCACCCCACCCTTTTTCATTATCCCTTGTTTGCCTGTTATGGTGATTACTATTTTTATATTGGACCGTTATCCTTATGTTTTTTTTGTGGAGAGAGTTCATGCTGAAGTTATGTGACGTAACATGGTTTCTTGGCCTCCCGGCCTGTCTCTTTTTCTTACTGCTTTTTAACCACTGGGAAATCATAGTGAAACACCTGCTTTTATAGGAGGCCGGGAGGAGCAACAGCTTTTGATCTTGCAGTCGAGCGCCCCCTGGGGGCGGAATACCCACATGTCATCACTTCTGGGATGACCTGGACTGGATATATTCAAAATTCAAAAACAATTCTACAGGTGAGTTTCACAGAATTGTATTATTTTGTTCCTTTATATATTTTTTTTATTATTTTCTATTTTTTTTATTATTTTCTTCTTTCCTTTTATATACATTTTTTCGGCATTCCCTCTTTTTCTTTTTTGTTATTTCTTTTATTTTGTTCCTTTATATTTTTTTTTATTTTCTATTTTTTTTTTATTTTCTTCTTTCATTTATATTTATTTTTTGGGCATTCCCTCTTTTACTTTTTTGCCTTTATTGTCAATTTCTTTTATTTTTTTTGTTATATTTTTTATACTTCTATTACTGTCATTTGTTTCTGTATATTTGTTGTCATTTCTTCTCTTTTGTTTTAATGTCTGTTCTTTGGCCGTGCTGTCTGTACCGCACTGCAACCAACGGGCCCCTGAGACTCTCCTGCCCAGGGGCCTACATAAATACTGCTCTTACACATACTATATAGAAAATAAGGGGGTTATTTAAGAAAGGGTAGCGCCAGGTAGCGGCAGGCAGTGTTTGGTGAATGTTGGGTGCTGTACTCAAAACCACATTTGGCACCCTTAAAGTGGACCAAAACCCAGGAATTTGACTATCCCAGGTTTTGGTCCTTTTCCCCCGGGGCGCCCCGCTGTGTGAAACCCCCCCAGGTCGCTGAAACCAACTCACCTCTACCTGGTCGTACGGCCGCTCATCCAATCAGCGAGCTCGGATCCGCTGACATCACGTCGTCTAAGGCCAGCGGCTCCAATCGCACTGGCGGCTGCATCCCCTGCTTCCCTCTAATGGGGAGTGTGCCCGCGCTGGCCATTCACAAATGCCTGATGCGGGCACGCGCCCTGCTAGAGGGATAGGGGGGATGCACCCAACGTTGGCCCAGGAAAGAAGGTGAGTGTATGGGGCGATCTGGGGTTTCACTCAGCGGGGCATCCCAATTATGGATGCCCCAGGAAGAGGGAATCAATCGGGGTTTTGCTTATCGCCGTGGATTTTGGTCCACTTTAAAATGGGAAGCCTTGCTGTGAGATTCCATAGTTCACCCGATCCACGTTGCGGCTGCATCCCCAGCAAACCTCTAGCTACTCAGTGGCAGTTGTGGCCTAGAGTGGCAGGTTCGAATCCCGGTCCTGGGACATGACTGAAATGCTCTTGAGCAAGGCACCTAACCCCAACTGCTCCCCGGGTGCCGTAATTAGGGCAGCCCACCGCTCCGGCCATGTGTACACTCACTGCACGGATGGGTTAAATGTGGAGGATAAATTCTTATGTGTGTGCAAGCATACAATGGCCATCTATGCATTAAAAAAAAAGCTAGGCGCCCACCCACCAGGCCTTTCTGAGTGGCTGCTGCGAGCACTCCCACCACTACTGGCGCTCTCTCTGCAGGAAATCGGAACAAAATGAGTGCATCTAATACGAAAAAGGTGAGTTTATGGGCGCTCTAGGGGGGGATATACACAGCGGGGCATCCAAAATCGGAATACCCAGCCAAGAGAGTTTGGGGTGGTCTTTAAACAGCCTCTAGTCCATCAGCCTGTTCTGTTGACCCCTTTACGTGTAGAAGAAATGGTCATGTGACACACCTGTCCCCAAAGGCAAGCGGGTCATTCTCTCTAACCAGGCAGCCCCTATGCAGGACGCAGGGGCGTGCAGTAATTCGGGACAACAAACCGAAGCCAAGCCAATAAGAAAGGGCTGGCAGGAGGTGAGAAGATCTTGGCTATTATGGTGGCTGGGTAACTACAGTGCCTGGCAGAGTCGTCTTGTGGAACCCGGCGGGGCAGAAGAATGCACAGAAACTATTGCACGCGCCCCATAAAGCCGCGAGCCCCTCCTAAACCTCTAGATCCTGTGCCACCCATGGCGAAGCGTCTAGTGCCATCACTTCCCCCTCCTAAACCTCTAGATCCTGTGCCACCCATGGCGAAGCGTCTAGTGCCATCACTTCCCCCTCCTAAACCTCTAGATCCTGTGCCACCCATGGCGGAGCGTCTAGTGCCATCACTTCCCCCTCCTAAACCTCTAGATCCTGTGCCACCCATGGCGGAGCGTCTAGTGCCATCACTTCCCCCTCCTAAACCTCTAGATCCTGTGCCACCCATGGCGGAGCGTCTAGTGCCATCACTTCCCCCTCCTAAACCTCTAGATCCTGTGCCACCCATGGCGGAGCGTCTAGTGCCATCACTTCCCCCTCCCAAACCTCTGGATCATGTGCCATCCTTGCTTTAGCCTCTAGTGCCAGCACTTCCCCCTCCCAAACCTCTAGATCAGGGGTACTCAACCACTTCTTGTAAAGATCCATTTACAGGCATCTGGTGAGAGGCGAAGGTCCGGACGGGGCGCTGTCAGGGGGGGTGGATAGTTAGAAATCAGTGCACTGGGGGCGGGTTGGGGGTGGATTATACCTTGCAATGCCACTTCCCGTCCGTGCAGTACTTCATATTGCAATGTTAGGTGCCAGGGAGTAATGACACTGGCAGGGAGACAAACAACTACATCACCAATCTGTAACGGGGCAGCGCTGAGCATGGCAACACAGAAGCAACTAAGTGCAGGGCTGTCAGGGCAGGGGTCCAGAAATCTGGCACCAAGGTCCGCATTCGGACCCCGGTCCGCCAGTTGAGTACCGCTGCTCTAGATCCTGTGCCATCCTTGCCTTAGCCTCTAGTGCCAGCACTTCCCCCTCCCAAACCTCTACTTCCTGTGCCATCCTTGCCTGAGCCTCCAGTGTAATTAGCCACCTCTCCCCATTGTTTAGTACCTGTGCCATCCATGGCTGAGCGTCTAGTGCCATCACTTCCCCCTCCTGAACCTCTAGATCCGGTTCCCCCCTTGCCTTAGCCTCTAGTGCCAGCACTTCCCCCTCCCAAACCTCTAGATCATGTGCCATCCTTGCCTTAGCCTCTGGCGCCATCATTTCCCCTCCCAAACCTCTAGATCATGTGCCATCCTTGCCTTAGCCTCTAGTGCCAGGGCCTGCATCTCTAAGTCTCTACTCCCTGTGCCACCTTTGCCAGCATCTGACGATTTCTAGCCTCTAGTGCCATCAGTATCCTTGCCCTAGCCTCTAGTGCCATCAGTATCCTTGTCCTAGCCTCTAGTGCCATCAGTATCCTTGTCCTAGCCTCTAGTGCCATCAGTATCCATTTCCTAGCCTCTAGTGCCATCAGCATCCTTGTCCTAGCCTCTAGTGCCATTAGCATCCTTGTCCTAGCCTCTAGTGCCATCAGCATCCTTGTCCCAGCCTCTAGTGCCATCAGCAGCCTTGCCCTAGCCTCTAGCGCCATCAGTATCCTTATCCTAGCCTCTAGTGCCATCAGCATCCTTGTCCTAGCCTCTAGTGCCATCAGCATCCTTGTCCTAGCCTCTAGTGCCATCAGCATCCTTGTCCTAGCCTATAGTGCCATCAGTATCCTTGCCCCAGCCTCTAGTGCCATCAGCAGCCTTGCCCTAGCCTCTAGTGCCATCAGCAGCCTTGCCCTAGCCTCTAGTGCCATCAGTATCCTTGCCCTAGCCTCTAGTGCCATCAGTATCCTTGTCCTAGCCTCTAGTGCCATCAGTATCCATTTCCTAGCCTCTAGTGCCATCAGCATCCTTGTCCTAGCCTCTAGTGCCATTAGCATCCTTGTCCTAGCCTCTAGTGCCATCAGTATCCTTGTCCCAGCCTCTAGTGCCATCAGCAGCCTTGCCCTAGCTTCTAGCGCCATCAGTATCCTTGTCCTAGCCTCTAGTGCCATCAGCATCCTTGTCCTAGCCTCTAGTGCCATCAGCATCCTTGTCCTAGCCTCTAGTGCCATCAGCATCCTTGTCCTAGCCTATAGTGCCATCAGTATCCTTGCCCCAGCCTCTAGTGCCATCAGCAGCCTTGCCCTAGCCTCTAGTGCCATCAGCAGCCTTGCCCTAGCCTCTAGTGCCATCAGTATCCTTGCCCTAGCCTCTAGTGCCATCAGTATCCTTGTCCTAGCCTCTAGTGCCATCAGTATCCTTGCCCTAGCCTCTAGTGCCATCAGCATCCTTGTCCTAGCCTCTAGTGCCATCAGTATCCTTGCCCTAGCCTCTAGTGCCATCAGTATCCTTGCCCTAGCCTCTAGTGCCATCAGCATCCTTGTCCTAGCCTCTAGTGCCATCAGTATCCTTTTCCTAGCCTCTAGTGCCATCAGCATCCTTGTCCTAGCCTCTAGTGCCATTAGCATCCTTGTCCTAGCCTCTAGTGCCATCAGTATCCTTGTCCCAGCCTCTAGTGCCATCAGCAGCCTTGCCCTAGCCTCTAGCGCCTCAGTATCCTTGTCCTAGCCTCTAGTGCCATCAGTATCCTTGTCCTAGCCTCTAGTGCCATCAGCATCCTTGTCCTAGCCTCTAGTGCCATCAGCATCCTTGTCCTAGCCTCTAGTGCCATCAGCATCCTTGTCCTAGCCTCTAGTGCCATCAGTATCCTTGTCCCAGCCTCTAGTGCCATCAGCAGCCTTGCCCTAGCCTCTAGCGCCATCAGTATCCTTGTCCTAGCCTCTAGTGCCATCAGTATCCTTGTCCTAGCCTCTAGTGCCATCAGTATCCTTTTCCTAGCCTCTAGTGCCATCAGCATCCTTGTCCTAGCCTCTAGTGCCATCAGCATCCTTGTCCTAGCCTCTAGTGCCATCAGTATCCTTGTCCTAGCCTCTAGTGCCATCAGTATCCCTGCCCTAGCCTCTAGTGCCATCAGCATCCTTGTCCTAGCCTCTAGTGCCATCAGTATCCTTGTCCTAGCCTCTAGTGCCATCAGTATCCCTGCCCTAGCCTCTAGTGCCATCAGCAGCCTTGCCCTAGCCTCTAGTGCCGTCAGCATCCTTGTCCTAGCCTCTAGTGCCATCAGCATCCTTGTCCTAGCCTCTAGTGCCATCAGCAGCCTTGCCCTAGCCTCTAGTGCCGTCAGCATCCTTGTCCTAGCCTCTAGTGCCGTCAGCATCCCTGCCCTAGCCTCTAGTGCCATCAGCAGCCTTGCCCTAGCCTCTAGTGCCGTCAGCATCCTTGTCCTAGCCTCTAGTGCCGTCAGCATCCTTGTCCTAGCCTCTAGTGCCATTAGCATCCTTGTCCTAGCCTCTAGTGCCATCAGCAGCCTTGCCCTAGCCTCTAGTGCCATCAGCAGCCTTGCCCTAGCCTCTAGCGCCATCAGTATCCTTGCCCTAGCCTCTAGCGCCATCAGTATCCTTGTCCTAGCCTCTAGTGCCATCAGTATCCTTGTCCTAGCCTCTAGTGCCATCAGCATCCTTGTCCTAGCCTCTAGTGCCATCAGCATCCTTGTCCTAGCCTCTAGTGCCATCAGTATCCTTGTCCTAGCCTCTAGTGCCATCAGCATCCTTGTCCTAGCCTCTAGTGCCATCAGCATCCTTGTCCTAGCCTCTAGTGCCATCAGCATCCTTGTCCTAGCCTCTAGTGCCATCAGCATCCTTGTCCTAGCCTCTAGTGCCGTCAGCAGCCTTGTCCTAGCCTCTAGTGCCGTCAGCAGCCTTGCCCTAGCCTCTAGT
Source organism: Gastrophryne carolinensis (assembly GCA_027917425.1). NCBI lineage: Eukaryota > Metazoa > Chordata > Amphibia > Anura > Microhylidae > Gastrophryne > Gastrophryne carolinensis. The sequence goes on from CM051241.1 coordinate 9,060,682, forward strand.
GCCGTCAGCATCCTTGTCCTAGCCTCTAGTGCCGTCAGCATCCTTGTCCTAGCCTCTAGTGCCGTCAGCATCCTTGTCCTAGCCTCTAGTGCCGTCAGCATCCTTGTCCTAGCCTCTAGTGCCGTCAGCATCCTTGTCCTAGCCTCTAGTGCCGTTAGCATCCTTGTCCTAGCCTCTAGTGCAGTCAGTATCCTTGTCCTAGCCTCTAGTGCAGTCAGCATTCTTGTCCTAGCCTCTAGTGCCGTCAGTATCCTTGTCCTACCCTCTAGTGCCGTCAGCATCCTTGTCCTAGCCTCTAGTTCCGTCAGCATCCTTGTCCTAGCCTCTAGTTCCGTCAGCATCCTTGTCCTAGCCTCTAGTGCCGTCAGTATCCTTGTCCTAGCCTCTAGTGCCGTCAGTATCCTTGTCCTAGCCTCTAGTGCCGTCAGTATCCTTACCCTAGCCTCTTGTGCCATCAGTTGCCTCTCCCAAGCCATTAGTTCCAGTAGTGCCATCCTTGTCCTATTGTTTATTGTCAGTGCCCACCTCTTTTGTTCTATCCATGTCTGAGCCTCCAGTGCCAGCATCTGCCTCTTCCAAGCCTCTACTTCCTGTGCCACCTTTGCCCTCATCTGCCTTTTCCAAGCCTCTTGCTCCTGTGCCATTCATGCTCTAGCCTCTAGTGCCATTGCTTGCCTCTCCCAAGCTCTTTTGACCACTTTGTGCTAGCCTCTAGTTCCAGTCCGCGCCTCTACCAAGCCATTAGTTCCTGTGCCATTTATTGACTTCAAATCCCTGAGCAGGTAGTTGAGGGCCAGAGATGGATGTGTGACAGTTGGAGTGTGTGTGAATATTGCTGAGTGTGTCTAGTAATGTATGAGAGGGGGACAAATTGTAGAAACCCAGGGATTTTGGTTCCTCATCTCTGGCTGAAAGCATCTGAACACACTAATAAATAATCATGTAAACAAATTTCAAGCATGCTAAGGAATGGAACACTGGTTGTCAGTCCTCTTGCGGAATTCGTGCGCTACTCCTCTGACCTATCTCCTCATCTTAGATTAAGAGGTCTTTGGTTCTTCTATTACATCTTGCACATTGATAATTAAGCGGCTAAACAAACATCTCCGGCCGTTAGGTCTTCATGGCCTTTAGCCCGTGGCCGAACGTTGGAAACAGGTATTTTGGTTCTTCTATTTTAGACTAAAAGCATCTCACGCTGATAGATAAGCAGGTAACCGAAGATCAGGAACCGATCTCTGGTGCTCAGTCTTCATTGCCATCTGCCAAAGTCCAAGTATGGCTACACTTTGCCAGTGTCATGGACGAACATTTTGGTTCTTTTATTTTTCAAATGACAAAAAAAGATCAAGAACCAAACTCTGGTCCACAGGTTTCATTAGCTGTGGTCCCACTATTTCTCCAAGCTATTGCTTCCTCTAAAGCATGAAACTTTTGGTTCTTCCATTTCTGCCATGTATTTGTATGCGCAGTATTAGGACCTGCCCATCTGATGAAGATATCTCTTTGATTGAGGAGGAGACCAGAGTTCAAATTCCATTAGGTTTCCTATTGTGTCATTACATGTGAAGTATTAGGACCTGGTCATTTGAAGAAGATATCTCAGAGGAGATGGTCTTTGATTGAGGAGGCCAGGGTTCAAATCCCATTAGGTGTCATTACATGAGAAGTATTAGGACCTGGTCATCTGATGAAGATATCGCAGAGAAGGCTAGAATTCAAATCCCATTAGGTTTCCTAATGTGTCATAACATGTGAAGTATTAGAACCTGGTAATCTGAAGAAGAGGAGGCTCAAATTCAAATCCTTACACAGGTCTCTTTAAAGGGAAGGCGTACTAATGTTTCTTCCTTTTTCAGCCCTTTATTTCATTCCATGTGAAGTATTAGGAACGAGCTGTCAGTTCCAGGATCATCTGATGAACATATCTCAAAGGAGAGGAACTTTGAGATCGAATTCAAATCCCATTAGGTGTCCTAATATGTGAAGTATTATGGACGAGCAGTAGGTTTCCAGCCTGAGGCAGTGGTTCAGAGGAAAGGAAGTGTGACTGGTGAGTGGGAAACTAGAGTTTGAGTCCCCAAGCAGGTAAGTGAGTGCTGTTGTGTGAGATAAGAATGCCTGTGCTGTTTAGTAAAGGGACCAGTGTCCACTCTTCTGTAGGGAGCCCCAATATGGAGGGGGGAAAAAAAAAGTTAGCAAAATCCTTCCAAGTGTCGGTTTTGAATGAGACAGTCCTACTTATTATCTCATTTACAAACCAATAAGCTACAGGCAGAAGGGAACTGTGGCTCTTTGTGTATTGTGACACATGCTACAGACCTGCATGCCTGGGACCCCTGAGAGGTGAAGTGACTGGTCCAGGGTAACAAGGCTTCAGTCAGAGATTTGGACTCAGATGCTCAACCTTCATCATTTGCCGCATTCTGAGTCCTCAACTTATGAGCAGTTGCCTCCTCATAGATCACCCAACAGCTATCTGCATAACCCTCCTGTGACTGGGTCCTAGGTGCTGAAGTGGCTTGTCCAGGAGCACAAGGTGCTGCTCAGGGATTTGAACTCAGGTCCTCAATCTTCCTCTCACCCAAGTCTGAGCCCTTCTCCACTGAGCTATCACCTCCGCTCAGACACAGAGGTTCTGGTTCTTCTATTTCAGGATAAAAGCATCTCACACATTGATAAATAAGGAGGAACCAAACATAAAGCAAGCTCTGGATTCAAACCCTGCTCTTCATGGTCAACAGCCAGAGTCCTTCACCTCTGAGCTATCTGCTCTTCTCCTGCCTAAAGCTTATGATTATTTTATTTCAAGTAATAACAACACCTCCCAGAGTAGTAAATAAGTGGATCAACCACCAGTAGAGACATCAGGCTGCTCAGAGATTTGAACCTAGGGCCTCAAAGCTTCATCTTCCCCAATCCGGTTCTGGTTCTTTTATTTCAGTATAAAATCATCTAACACAGTGATAAATAAGCAAGTGGCCAAAAATGAAGCAAGCTCAGGGATTGAACCCTGCTCTGCATGACCATCAGCCAATCTCCATCACCTCTGAGCTATCTCAACTCCTGCATAAAGCTTTTGATTCTTTCGTTTCAAGTAATAATAACTGGGATGTTCCCGCAGACCTCCTGGATTGATAAAAGAAGACCAACCACAATTAGAGACATGAGGCTGCTCAGGGATTAGAACCTAGGACCTCAGTCATGTTGGACATCAAGCAAAGTCCAAGTACTTCTCCTCTGAGCTATCTCCTCATACAGACATGAAGGTTTTTGTTCTTCAGTTTCAGGATAAAATCATCTCACACCATAAACAAGCAGAGGCCAAACACCAAGCAAGCTTAGGAAACGAAGCCTGCTCTTTGATCTCTTTATGGTCACTAGCCAGAGTCTCGTCTGAGCCATCTGCCCCCACCCCCTGCGTAAAGCTATTGATTCTTTTATTTCAAGTAAAAATAACTCCTCCTGGATTGATAAAGAACCCCAACCAACAGACGAGATGTATCAGGGATTTGAAACTGTTGATATCAAGCTTAGTCCAAGTTATTTACCTCTGAGCTATCTGCTCCTCTTATTCATTAAGCTTTTGATTCTTTTATTTCAAGTAATAATAACTCCTCCTGGAATGATAAACTCAGCCATCAGGCTGCTCAGGGATTTGAACCTCAGCCTTGTTGGATATCAGGCGTAGACCAAGCCCATCCCCTCTGAGCTATCTCCTCATACAGACATGTAATCTTCGGTTCTTCTATTTCAAGATAAAAATCATCTCACACAATGATAAATAAGCAGGTGACTGAACATCAAGCAAGCTCAGGAAGCAAACCCTTGTCCTCAGTCTTCATAGTCAAAAGCCAAAGTCCCTCACCTCTGAGCTATCTGCTCCTGTCCTGCATAAAGCTTTTGATTCTTTTATTTCAAGTAATAATAACTCCTCCCGTATTGATAAATAAGCTCAGCCAGAGGACCAACCACCAGCAGAGACATCAGGCTGCTCAGGGATATGAACCTAGGACCTCAGTCTTGTTGGACATCAAGTGTAGTCCAAGTCCTTCTCCTCTGAGCTATCTCCTCATACGACAAAGTGCTGAGGATATTGCTCGTAGGAGAGGCTCTCTGAGGAGGAGGAGGAGGAGGAGGAGGAGGAGGAGGAGGTCAGAGTTTTAGTCCCTGAGCTAATCCCTAATAATGATGATTTTTTCCAGCCATTTATTGAGCTACCTGGGGCAGATCTGAGGTGGTGGCTCAGAGGTGAGGAGCAGTGACTGGTTCCTGGGAGACCAGAGTTCAAAACCCTGAGGTATCTGATGGACATGTGACAGTCAGAGGATGTGAGAGTATTGCTGAGTGAAAAATGACTGTGCTGTTTAGTATAGGGGCCAGAGTCCCATCTTATCATGGTGATTGGCAGAATATGAAAAGAGGTAGTAGAGAAGAATTTTACTAAGTATTAGTTTTTAAAGCACTTTATTATCTCATTTACAAAACACCAAGCTCTGGGCAGAAGGGAAGTCCTGTGACTCTTTGTGTATGGTTACACATGCTACAGGCACCTGCATGCCTGGGACCCCCTGAGAGGTGAAGTGACTCCTCCTGTGACTGGGACCCCCTGAGAGGTGAAGTGACCCCTCCTGTGACTGGGACCCCTGAGAGGTGAAGTCACTCCTCCTGTGACTGGGACCCCTGAGAAGTGTAGTGACTCCTCCTGTGACTAGGACCCCTGAGAGGTGAAGAGGCTTGTCCAGGACCACAAGGTGCTGCTCAGGGATTTGAACTCAGGTCCTCAACCTTCATCTGCCGCAGTCTGAGTGCTTCTCCACTGAGCTATCACCTCCTCTCATGCATAGAGGTTCTGGTTCTTCTATTTCAGGATAAAATCACGTCACACACTGATAAATAATAGAGACAACCAAACAGCTGCTCGAAGGCAGAGGTTTAGGTTCTATTCTCTGGCTCCTCTCACCTCTGCCATCTCACCTCACCTCCTCTCATCTCTGCCATCTCACCTCACCTCCTCTTATATCTGCCATCTCACCTCCTCTCGCCTCTGCCATCTCACCTCACCTCCTCTCATCTCTGCCATCTCACCTTCTCTTACTCCTCTCATCTCTGCCATCTCACCTCACCTCCTCTTTCTCCTCTCATCTCTGCCATCTCACCTCACCTCCTCTCATCTCTGCCATCTCACCTCATCTCACCTCCTCTCTTGCCATCTCACCTCCTCCTCACCTCACCTCCTCTCATATCTTGCCATCTCACCTCCTCCTCACCTCACCTCCTCTTCCTCCTCTCATCTCTTGCCATCTCACCTCCTCCTCACCTCACCTCCTCTTCCTCCTCTCATCTCTTGCCATCTCACCTCCTCCTCACCTCACCCCCTCTTCCTCCTCTCATCTCTTGCCATCTCACCTCCTCCTCACCTCACCTCCTCTTCCTCCTCTCATCTCTGCCATCTCACCTCCTCTCGCCTCTGCCATCTCACCTCACCTCTCTTGCCATCTCACCTCCTCTTCCTCCTCTCGTCTCTTGCCATCTCACCTCCTCCTCACCTCACCTCCTCTTCCTCCTCTCGTCTCTTGCCATCTCACCTCCTCCTCACCTCACCTCCTCTCATCTCTGACATCTCACCTCACCTCCTCTCATCTCTTGCCATCTCACCTCACCTCCTCTTCCTCCTCTCATCTCTTGCCATCTCACCTCCTCCTCGCCTCACCTCCTCTTCCTCCTCTCGCCTCCTCTTCCTCCTCTCATCTCTGCCATCTCACCTCACCTTCTCTTCCTCCTCTCACCTCTGCCATCTCACCTCATCTCCTCTCACCTCTGCCATCTCACCTCCTCTCACCTCTGCCATCTCACCTCACCTCCTCTCATCTCTGCCATCTCACCTCCTCTCACCTCTGCCATCTCACCTCATCTCCTCACACCTCTACCATCTCACCTTCTCCTCACCTCTGCCATCTCACCTCATCTCCTCACACCTCTGCCATCTCACCTTCTCCTCACCTCTGCCATCTCACCTCATCTCCTCACACCTCTGCCATCTCACCTTCTCCTCACCTCTGCCATCTCACCTCATCTCCTCACACCTCTGCCATCTCACCTTCTCCTCACCTCTGCCATCTCACCTCATCTCCTCACACCTCTGCCATCTCACCTCATCTCCTCACACCTCTGCCATCTCACCTCCTCCTCTCAGCTCTGCCATCTCACCTCCTCCTCTCAGCTCTGCCATCTCACCTCCTCACCTCTGCCATCTCACCTCCTCCTCTCAGCTCTGCCATCTCACCTCCTCACCTCTTGCCATCTCATCTCCTTCTCTCACCTCTGCCATCTCACCTCCTCACCTCTGCCATCTCACCTCCTCCTCTCAGCTCTGCCATCTCACCTCCTCTCACCTCAAGAGAAACATCCGCATCCCCGGCTTCTCTGCGGTGTGCGGCACACTCCTGCTACCAGAAAGCAGCAACATCTGCATCCCGGCTTCCTTGTGGTGTGTGGCACGCTCCCATCAGAAAGCAGGAACATCCGCATCCCCGGCTTCCCTGTGGTGTGTGGCACGCTTCCATCAGAAAGCAGGAACATGCACATCCCGGCTTCCCTGCGGTGTGCATCATGCTTCTGCTGTCAGAAAGCAGGAACATCCGCATCCCCGGCTTCCCTGTGGTGTGTGGCACGCTTCCATCAGAAAGCAGGAACATGCGCATCCCGGCTTCCCTGCGGTGTGCGTCATGCTTCTGCTGTCAGAAAGCAGGAACATCTGCATCCCGGCTTCCCTGCGGTGTGCGTCATGCTTCTGCTGTCAGAAAGCAGGAACATCTGCATCCCGGCTTCCCTGCGGTGTGTGGCACGCTTCCATCAGAAAGCAGGAACATGCGCATCCCGGCTTCCCTGTGGTGTGTGGCACGCTTCCATCAGAAAGCAGGAACATCTGCATCCCGGCTTCCCTGCGGTGTGTGGCACGCTTCCATCAGAAAGCAGGAACATGCGCATCCCGGCTTCCCTGCGGTGTGCGTCATGCTTCTGCTGTCAGAAAGCAGGAACATCCGCATCCCCGGCTTCCCTGTGGTGTGTGGCACGCTTCCATCAGAAAGCAGGAACATGCGCATCCCGGCTTCCCTGCGGTGTGCGTCATGCTTCTGCTGTCAGAAAGCAGGAACATCTGCATCCCGGCTTCCCTGCGGTGTGCGTCATGCTTCTGCTGTCAGAAAGCAGGAACATCTGCATCCCGGCTTCCCTGCGGTGTGTGGCACGCTTCCATCAGAAAGCAGGAACATGCGCATCCCGGCTTCCCTGTGGTGTGTGGCACGCTTCCATCAGAAAGCAGGAACATCTGCATCCCGGCTTCCCTGCGGTGTGTGGCACGCTTCCATCAGAAAGCAGGAACATGCGCATCCCGGCTTCCCTGCGGTGTGCGTCATGCTTCTGCTGTCAGAAAGCAGGAACATCCGCATCCCCGGCTTCCCTGTGGTGTGTGGCACGCTTCCATCAGAAAGCAGGAACATCCGCATCCCCGGCTTCCCTGCGGTGTGCAGCATGCTTCTGCCGTCAGAAAGCAGGAACATCCGCATCCTCGGCTTCCCTGTGGTGTGTGGCACGCTTCCATCAGAAAGCAGGAACATCCGCATCCCCGGCTTCCCTGTGGTGTGCAGCATGCTTCTGCCGTCAGAAAGCAGGAACATCCGCATCCCCGGCTTCCCTGTGATGTGCAGCACGCTCCCGTGAGAAAGCAGGAACATCCGCATCCCCGGCTTCCCTGCGGTGTGCGGCATGCTCCCATCAGAAAGCAGGAACATCCACATCCCCGGCTTCCCTGTGGTGACCAGCGCGCTCCAATCAGAAAGCAGCAACATCCGCATCCCCGGCTATCCTGTGGTGTGCAGAAAGCAGCAATATCCGCATCCCCGGGTGGTTACACACAGCGGGGCATCCCCGATCGGTGTCCGGATCAAAACTCAGGATAGTCAAAATCCTGGGTTTTGGTCCACTTTAAAGTGGACCGATCACCATTCTGGCCGGTCTTGGATTCTAAAAGACTCCAGGGCTGGCCGACTACTGATTTGAGATGCCACACTGTTTAAGGCCCGCGCACCCCTTACCTTTCTGCCAGTCCCGCAGCCGCTCCCTTTGCTGAAGCTCAGTCCAGAGACAATGGCTTTAGGCCGGGTGAGCGCTGATTGGACGAGAGCCCGCACATGCGCCTCAGGACTGGCGGAAAGGCGAGTTGAGTGGGCAGGGCCTCCGGGATGCCCCAGGGGCAAGGACCAACCATTGCAATTAAAATCCTGGTGATTGATCCACGTTAAAGCTGAACTAAAACTTGAATGGATCACAGGGTCACTTTATCCCCCCATCTCCTGGGATGCCTGTCCCATAGAAAACCCTTCCGCGTTTCGGTGTCAGCCCATTGGCTGCAGCTGGTCATGTGATCAGTAATAAGCCCAGATTTAGGCTTCATCAATGCTTCATGCACACAGCTATTCCAGATTGCCGTGCCCTGGGCCATAACCCAGGATTTGGGGTTTTGGTCCTTGTCACCCGATCGGGATGCCCCGCTGTGTGAAACCCCCCAGGTCGCCCCCGGTTTCCCCTACGGAGCATGTGCGGGCTCTCGTCCAATCAGCGCACTCGGATCCGCTCCCGCCACTTTGTCTAATAGCTCGTCTAAGGTGAGTGGCTGGTGACTGTATCCACCGCTTCCCTCGAAAGGTGGAGCGCGCCATTCACAAATGCCTGGCATGGGCACTCACCCTGCTAGAGGGATGGCGGGGATGCAGCTCGCACATGCGCCGTTGGACCGGGAAAGAAGGTAAGTGTATGGGACTAGTGATGAGCGAGTAGTATTCGACCCAGCCGGTATTCGATCGAATACTACGCTGTTCGTCATACTCGATTTCGATCGAGTACAGCGGCGATGGCGCACTCACAATTCGTTTCCCCTCCCACCTTCCCTGGCGCGTTTTTTACACCAATCACCATGCAGGGGGGGTGGGACAGGTCCTGGGAGGACCCTGGCATCGCGAAAACGGCGTCTACACGCATTGGCTGGAAAAACCATGTGACCTCGAATATACAAAACTCAGCACTTCCTCTTCGTCAGCATTAGCAGCTTGAACTTAGTGAGGGACAGACGCTCACAGCAGGGAAAGACAGGCTGTCGCTGGCAGGGCCCCAGAAGCTCGGGATATCGCTTTTACCACCATCTATACCAGCTACCAGAAGACAAGAGAGTCATTAAGAGCCCTTATTAGGGCTACTACGCTGAACGGTATATGGCTCATATGTAGGCAGGCAGGGCCCCAGAAGCTCAGAATATACCTTTTACCACCATATATACCAGCTACCAGAAGACAAGACAGTCCTTAATAGCCCTTATTAGGGCTGCTACGCTGAACAGTATATAGCTCATTTTCTATTTAGTCAGGCAGGGCCCCAGAAGCTCAGAATATACCTTTTACCACCATATATACCAGCTACCAGAAGACAAGACAGTCCTTAAGAGCCCTTATTAGGGCTGCTACGCTGAACAGTATATAGCTCATTTTCTATGTAGTCAGGCAGGGCCCCAGAAGCTCAGAATATATCTTTTACCACCATATATACCAGCTACCAGAAGACAAGACAGTCCTTAATAGCCCTTATTAGGGCTGCTACGCTGAACAGTATATAGCTCATATTCTATGTAGTCAGGCAGGGCCCCAGAAGCTCAGAATATACCTTTTACCACCATATATACCAGCTACCAGAAGACAAGACAGTCCTTAATAGCCCTTATTAGGGCTGCTACGCTGAACAGTATATAGCTCATTTTCTATTTAGTCAGGCAGGGCCCCAGAAGCTCAGAATATACCTTTTACCACCATATATACCAGCTACCAGAAGACAAGACAGTCCTTAAGAGCCCTTATTAGGGCTGCTACGCTGAACAGTATATAGCTCATTTTCTATGTAGTCAGGCAGGGCCCCAGAAGCTCAGAATATACCTTTTACCACCATATATACCAGCTACCAGAAGACAAGACAGTCCTTAAGAGCCCTTATTAGGGCTGCTACGCTGAACAGTATATAGCTCATTTTCTATGTAGTCAGGCAGGGCCCCAGAAGCTCAGAATATACCTTTTACCACCATATATACCAGCTACCAGAAGACAAGACAGTCCTTAATAGCCCTTATTAGGGCTGCTACGCTGAACAGTATATAGCTCATTTTCTATTTAGTCAGGCAGGGCCCCAGAAGCTCAGAATATACCTTTTACCACCATATATACCAGCTACCAGAAGACAAGACAGTCCTTAAGAGCCCTTATTAGGGCTGCTACGTTGAACAGTATATAGCTCATATTCTATGTAGTCAGGCAGGGCCCCAGAAGCTCAGAATATAGCTTTTACCACCATATATACCAGCTACCAGAAGACAAGACAGTCCTTAAGAGCCCTTATTAGGGCTGCTACGTTGAACAGTATATAGCTCATATTCTATGTAGTCAGGCAGGGCCCCAGAAGCTCAGAATATAGCTTTTACCACCATATATACCAGCTACCAGAAGACAAGACAGTCCTTAAGAGCCCTTATTAGGGCTGCTACGCTGAACAGTATATAGCTCATATTCTATGTAGTCAGGCAGGGCCCCAGAAGCTCAGAATATAGCTTTTACCACCATATATACCAGCTACCAGAAGACAAGACAGTCCTTAAGAGCCCTTATTAGGGCTGCTACGCTGAACAGTATATAGCTCATATTCTATGTAGTCAGGCAGGGCCCCAGAAGCTCAGAATATAGCTTTTACCACCATATATACCAGCTACCAGAAGACAAGACAGTCCTTAAGAGCCCTTATTAGTGCTGCTACGTTGAACAGTATATAGCTCATATTCTATGTAGTCAGGCAGGGCCCCAGAAGCTCAGAATATAGCTTTTACCACCATATATACCAGCTACCAGAAGACAAGAGAGTCCTTAAGAGCCCTTATTAGGGCTGCTACGTTGAACAGTATATAGCTCATATTCTATGTAGTCAGGCAGGGCCCCAGAAGCTCAGAATATACCTTTTACCACCATATATACCAGCTACCAGAAGACAAGAGAGTCCTTAATCCCTTATTAGTGCTGCTATGTTGAACAGTATATAGCTCATTTTCTATGTAGTCAGGCAGGGCCCCAGAAGCTCAGAATATACCTTTTACCACCATATATACCAGCTACCAGAAGACAAGACAGTCCTTAATAGCCCTTATTAGGGCTGCTACGCTGAACAGTATATAGCTCATTTTCTATTTAGTCAGGCAGGGCCCCAGAAGCTCAGAATATACCTTTTACCACCATATATACCAGCTACCAGAAGACAAGACAGTCCTTAAGAGCCCTTATTAGGGCTGCTACGCTGAACAGTATATAGCTCATATTCTATGTAGTCAGGCAGGGCCCCAGAAGCTCAGAATATAGCTTTTACCACCATATATACCAGCTACCAGAAGACAAGACAGTCCTTAAGAGCCCTTATTAGTGCTGCTACGTTGAACAGTATATAGCTCATATTCTATGTAGTCAGGCAGGGCCCCAGAAGCTCAGAATATAGCTTTTACCACCATATATACCAGCTACCAGAAGACAAGAGAGTCCTTAAGAGCCCTTATTAGGGCTGCTACGTTGAACAGTATATAGCTCATATTCTATGTAGTCAGGCAGGGCCCCAGAAGCTCAGAATATACCTTTTACCACCATATATACCAGCTACCAGAAGACAAGAGAGTCCTTAATCCCTTATTAGTGCTGCTATGTTGAACAGTATATAGCTCATTTTCTATGTAGTCAGGCAGGGCCCCAGAAGCTCAGAATATACCTTTTACCACCATATATACCAGCTACCAGAAGACAAGACAGTCCTTAAGAGCCCTTATTAGGGCTGCTACGTTGAACAGTATATAGCTCATATTCTATGTAGTCAGGCAGGGCCCCAGAAGCTCAGAATATAGCTTTTACCACCATATATACCAGCTACCAGAAGACAAGAGAGTCCTTAAGAGCCCTTATTAGGGCTGCTACGTTGAACAGTATATAGCTCATATTCTATGTAGTCAGGCAGGGCCCCAGAAGCTCAGAATATACCTTTTACCACCATATATACCAGCTACCAGAAGACAAGAGAGTCCTTAATCCCTTATTAGTGCTGCTATGTTGAACAGTATATAGCTCATTTTCTATGTAGTCAGGCAGGGCCCCAGAAGCTCAGAATATACCTTTTACCACCATATATACCAGCTACCAGAAGACAAGACAGTCCTTAAGAGCCCTTATTAGGGCTGCTACGTTGAACAGTACATAGCTCATATTCTATGTAGTCAGGCAGGGCCCCAGAAGCTCAGAATATACCTTTTACCACCATATATACCAGCTACCAGAAGACAAGAGAGTCCTTAATCCCTTATTAGTGCTGCTATGTTGAACAGTATATAGCTCATTTTCTATGTAGTCAGGCAGGGCCCCAGAAGCTCAGAATATCGCATTTACCACCATATATACCAGCTACCAGAAGACAAGAGAGTCATTGAGAGCCCTTATTAGGGCTGCTATGTTTTAAAAATTGTGTGGAGGCCCAAGAGCTGAGACCTTTTAAAAATTGTGTGGAGGCCCAAGAGCTGAGACCTTTTAAAAATTGTGTGGAGGCCCAAGAGCTGAGACCTCTTAAAAATTGTGTGGAGGCCCAAGAGCTGAGACCTTTTAAAAATTGTGTGGAGGCCCACGAGCTGAGACCTCTTAAAAATTGTGTGGAGGCCCAAGAGCTGAGACCTTTTAAAAATTGTGTGGAGGCCCAAGAGCTGAGACCTCTTAAAAATTGTGTGGAGGCCCAAGAGCTGAGACCTCTTAAAAATTGTGTGGAGGCCCAAGAGCTGAGACCTTTTAAAAATTGTGTGGAGGCCCACGAGCTGAGACCTCTTAAAAATTGTGTGGAGGCCCAAGAGCTGAGACCTTTTAAAAATTGTGTGGAGGCCCAAGAGCTGAGACCTCTTAAAAATTGTGTGGAGGCCCAAGAGCTGAGACCTCTTAAAAATTGTGTGGAGGCCCAAGAGCTGAGACCTTTTAAAAATTGTGTGGAGGCCCAAGAGTTGAGACCTCTTAAAAATTGATTGTATTAAGCCTAAGAGGTGAGCCATAATTTTTTTCATTAATACAGCAATTCTACGGCGGTTAAGGAGGAGGAGGAGGAGGAGGAGGAAATGGCACTTCATACAGATGGCACTTCACTCTTGGCTGCTTTCCACTGTTGTACAAGCAAAGTCCGGGTCAATCCACTTGCTGTTCATTTTGATTAGCGTCAGCCTGTTGGCACTGTCGGTTGACAGGCGGCTGCGCTTATCGGTTATAATGCCCCCGGCTGCGCTGAACACACCCTTTCTGATAGCACGCTGGCGGCAGGGCAGGCAAGCACCTCCAAGGCGTACAGGGACAGTTCCAGCCACGTGTCCAACTTGGAGACCCAGTAAGTGTAGGTCGCCGAGGGATCGGGGAGGACAGGGGTGTGGTCTGCCAGGTAGTCCCGCAACATCCGCCGATACTTGTCCCTCCTGCTGATAGCGGGCCCCGCAGTGATGGAAGTTGCACGAGGGGGTGACATGAACGTGTCCCACACCTTGGAGAGTGTTCCCCTGGTGGCTGTGGGCCTGATCGATGTTGTCAGACTCTGGGAGACACTCTCCTCTCTGCCGCCAGCGATGCTGGGTGGGAAAATCTGCATCATGTTCTGCAAGAGTTCCCTCTGGTATTCCAGTAATCGATTCGTCCTCTCCTCTACCGGAATAAAAGAGGAGAAGTTATCTTTATACCGGGGGTCCAGGAGTGCGAAGACCCAGTATAGTTTGTTCTCCAATATCCGGACAACACGTATGTCCCGGGAAAAGCAGCCCAGCATGAAGTCAGCCATGTGTGCCAGACTCTGAGTAGGCATGACCTCACTGCCCCCACCAGAAGGATCATTTTCCATTTCCTCCTCTTCCTCCTCCTCTCCGCCCCATCCGCGCTGAACCAATGGGACGCACACAGCCTGACTGCTACCCTCGCCACCAGCATCCTCTTCCACAGCCACCTCCACGTTGTCCTCCTCCTCCTCATCCTCCTCCTCCTGCAACTGCCACCGAGCAGCAGACAAAAGTGTGGTCTGACTGTCTACCTGCGTTGCGTCTCCTCCTACCCCCATCTCCTCTGTGTGCAATGCGTTCTCCCTTATTGCGATGAGCGATTCTTTAAGGACGCCTAGGAGCGGGATGGTTACGCTCACTATAGCGTCCTCGCTGCTGACCTTCTTAGTGGACTCCTCAAAGATACGCAATACATCGCATATGTCTGCCATCCATGGCCACTCGTGGTTGGCAAACTGAGGGAGCTGAGTTGGAGGCACGCGTGGATGCATCATCTGGTACTCCATCAATGCTTTCTGCTGCTCACACACCCTGGCCAACATGCAATAGGTGGAATTCCAGCGAGTGGGCAGGTCGCACAACAGCCGATGTTGAGGCAAATGGAGGCGTTGCTGGATTTTTTTTTAAGCTAGCAGCAGCTACAGTTGACTTCCGAAAGTGAGCGCACAAGCGCCGCACTTTGACCAGTAGCTCTGCCAGGTTGGGGTAAGTCTTTAGAAACTTTTGTACTACCAAATTAAAAACGTGGGCCAGGCATGGTACGTGATTGAGTTCTGCAAGCTCCAGAGCCGCCACCAGGTTACTGCCGTTATCGCACACGACCATGCCTGGTCCTAGCTGCAGCGGCGACAGCCACATCTCTGTCTGCTGCAATATGGCGTGCCTCACCTCTGCGGCGCTGTGCTTCCTGTCGCCCAAGCTGATGAGCTTAAGCACCGCCTGCTGACGTCTCCCCGTGCCAGTGCTGCAACGCTTCCAGCTAGGGGCTGAGGGCGATGTTAAGGCAGAGGAGGAGGAGGAGGAGGAGGAGGAGGAGGAGGAGGAGGAGGAGGAAGAGGAGGGGGGTCTATCAGAACCTGTGCTGGCAATCTTGGGCGGGGGTGGTATGTAGGCCGTCCCTGTTTGCGACCCCGTCCCCGCTTCCACAACATTCACCCAGTGTGCCGTCAAAGAGATGTAGCGTCCTTGGCCGCAAGCGCTTGTCCACGAGTCGGTGGTCAAGTGGACCTTTGCGCTGACTGCGTACCTCAGGGTCCGCCTGATGTTACGCGACACGTGCTGGTGCAGGGCGGGGACGCCACACCGGGAAAAATAGTGGCGGCTAGGGACGGAATAGCGAGGTGCGGCAGCCGCCATCAGGTCGCGGAAGGCCTGCGTCTCCACAAGCCAAAACGGCAACATCTCCAGGGCCAGCAGTTTGGAGATGAGGCAGGTTAAGGCTTGGGCTTGGGGGTGACTGGAGGCGTACTTCCGCCTGCGGTTGAACGCCTGCGAGATGGACAGTTGATGGGACGAGGAGATGGAAGGTGCAGACGAAGATGCGGGGGAAGGGGGGGCTGAAGGAGAAGGCCCCAAAGTAGCCGAGGCAGAGGCAGATGTGGAGGTGTCCTGGCTGGAGGTCTGGACCGCAGTGGCAGCACACAACAAAGGGGAAGAGGCAGTGGCAGCAAGACGGGGCGCAGGTTGTATTGCGTTTGCTCTCTCCCACTCAGCCCAGTGCTTGAATTCCAAGTGACGGCGCATGCCTGAGGTGGTCAGATTGCTCTTCTCAGAGCCCCTACTCAGTTTTGAGTGGCAGATTGCGCAAACCGCGCTCAGTTTGTCATCCGCGCAAACATTAAAAAATCTCCACACCACAGAAGTACGAGGCCTCGATGGGGGAGCTTCGCGCGACTGCCTGCTGCCGGGAAGAGCTTCGGCCCTGCTGGCTGTGGCCTGCCTTCTCTGTCTGGACTGTCCTCTGCCTCTGGACTGTCCTCTGCCTCTTGCTGCCTTATTCGGTGATGCGCAGACCGCATCTCCACTGCTTTCCCCGCTGGACATCACCCCTGTCCAAGTGGGGTCGGTCATTTCGTCGTCCACCACCTCCTCTTCCACTTCCTCTCTCTGCTCCTCCTCCTGCCCACTGGACATTCCAACAGCCTCCCTTGATGGCAACTGCGTCTCATCATCATCGCTCATGATAGCAGATGCTGGTTCCGGGTCCACATCACTAGCAGATGGCGGATACTCAAGTGTTTGGGCATCACTACAAACAAATTCCTCTGCTAGCTCCTGGGATTCTTGCAGCACATCTGGAAAAGGACCCGAAAAGAGGTCCTGGGAGGGGTCAAGGGTGGGCTGACTCTGTTGGCCAGGTTGGGAGGAAGGAGGGTCAGAGTGAGACTGTGTGGATGACTGGGTGGTGGACAAGTGACTGGAAGCGTTATCGGCCATCCATTGCACCACCTGTTCACGCTGCTCAGGCTTTAACAGAGGTGTACCCCGCCCCCCGCATAACTGTCCCATAAAGGCAGGGAAGCTGGATGAGCGTAATGCTGGCTGCCCCTCACCAGCACGCATTGTATCCCCACTGGCTTCAACGCGGTTTGTGCCCCCACCAGCATTTCCGCGCCCCCGTCCTCGTCCACGTCCCTTTGCGCTAGCCCTCCGCATTTCAGACGTTTTACTTTTTTGGCCACGCGTTATGCCAAATATAAAAATATTTTTAAGAAGAACACCTGGCTATACAGCCGTATACTGCCAGAAGGTGAAATGGTGCCTATACGCACCGGGTATATAACAAGGTTTTGTTGGTAAAGAGGACACAAAACAGTAGTGCCAAATATAAAAAATATTTTTAAGAAAAACACCTGGCTATACAGCCGTATACTGCCAGAAGGTGAAATGGTGCCTATACGCACCGTGTATAAAACAGTGTTTTGTTGGCACAGAGGACACAAAACAGTAGTGCAAAATATAGTTTTGTATATAGGTGCTAATACACCACTGAAGTCTTTCTGTCCCTATTCCAGCATCAGCAGCTACCCCTCACTAAAGCAGCCGTTTTGAGCAGAGTGTATATAGTTTTGTATATAGGTGCTAATACACCACTGAAGTCTTTCTGTCCCTATTCCAGCAGCAGCAGCTACCCCTCACTAAAGCAGCCGTAGCTGCAGCACTAATAAGTGCTCAGCTCTTGGGCCTCCACACAATGTTTGAGAGGTCTCAGCTCTTGGGCCTCCACACAATTTTTAAAAGGTCTCAGCTCTTGGGCCTCCACACAATGTTTGAGAGGTCTCAGCTCTAGGGCCTCCACACAATTTTTAAAAGGTCTCAGCTCTTGGGCCTCCACACAATTTTTAAGAGGTCTCAGCTCTTGGGCCTCCACACAATGTTTGAGAGGTCTCAGCTCTTGGGCCTCCACACAATGTTTGAGAGGTCTCAGCTCTTGGGCCTCCACACAATTTTTAAAAGGTCTCAGCTCTTGGGCCTCCACACAATGTTTGAGAGGTCTCAGCTCTTGGGCCTCCACACAATTTTTAAGAGGTCTCAGCTCTTGGGCCTCCACACAATGTTTGAGAGGTCTCAGCTCTTGGGCCTCCACACAATTTTTAAAAGGTCTCAGCTCTTGGGACTCCACACAATGTTTGAGAGGTCTCAGCTCTAGGGCCTCCACACAATTTTTAAAAGGTCTCAGCTCTTGGGCCTCCACACAATGTTTGAGAGGTCTCAGCTCTTGGGCCTCCACACAATTTTTAAGAGGTCTCAGCTCTTGGGCCTCCACACAATGTTTGAGAGGTCTCAGCTCTTGGGCCTCCACACAATGTTTGAGAGGTCTCAGCTCTTGGGCCTCCACACAATTTTTAAAAGGTCTCAGCTCTTGGGCCTCCACACAATGTTTGAGAGGTCTCAGCTCTAGGGCCTCCACACAATTTTTAACAGGTCTCAGCTCTTGGGCCTCCACACAATGTTTGAGAGGTCTCAGCTCTTGGGCCTCCACACAATTTTTAAAAGGTCTCAGCTCTTGGGCCTCCACACAATGTTTGAGAGGTCTCAGCTCTTGGGCCTCCACACAATTTTTAAAAGGTCTCAGCTCTTGGGCCTCCACACAATGTTTGAGAGGTCTCAGCTCTTGGGCCTCCACACAATTTTTAAGAGGTCTCAGCTCTTGGGCCTCCACACAATGTTTGAGAGGTCTCAGCTCTTGGGCCTCCACACAATTTTTAAAAGGTCTCAGCTCTTGGGACTCCACACAATGTTTGAGAGGTCTCAGCTCTAGGGCCTCCACACAATTTTTAAAAGGTCTCAGCTCTTGGGCCTCCACACAATGTTTGAGAGGTCTCAGCTCTTGGGCCTCCACACAATGTTTGAGAGGTCTCAGCTCTTGGGCCTCCACACAATTTTTAAAAGGTCTCAGCTCTTGGGCCTCCACACAATGTTTGAGAGGTCTCAGCTCTTGGGCCTCCACACAATTTTTAAAAGGTCTCAGCTCTTGGGCCTCCACACAATTTTTAAAAGGTCTCAGCTCTTGGGCCTCCACACAATTTTTAAGAGGTCTCAGCTCTTGGGCCTCCACACAATGTTTGAGAGGTCTCAGCTCTTGGGCCTCCACACAATGTTTGAGAGGTCTCAGCTCTTGGGCCTCCACACAATTTTTAAAAGGTCTCAGCTCTTGGGCCTCCACACAATGTTTGAGAGGTCTCAGCTCTAGGGCCTCCACACAATTTTTAAAAGGTCTCAGCTCTTGGGCCTCCACACAATGTTTGAGAGGTCTCAGCTCTTGGGCCTCCACACAATTTTTAAAAGGTCTCAGCTCTTGGGACTCCACACAATGTTTGAGAGGTCTCAGCTCTAGGGCCTCCACACAATTTTTAAAAGGTCTCAGCTCTTGGGCCTCCACACAATGTTTGAGAGGTCTCAGCTCTTGGGCCTCCACACAATGTTTGAGAGGTCTCAGCTCTTGGGCCTCCACACAATTTTTAAAAGGTCTCATCTCTTGGGCCTCCACACAATTTTTAAAAGGTCTCAGCTCTTGGGCCTCCACACAATTTTTAAGAGGTCTCAGCTCTTGGGCCTCCACACAATGTTTGAGAGGTCTCAGCTCTTGGGCCTCCACACAATGTTTGAGAGGTCTCAGCTCTTGGGCCTCCACACAATGTTTGAGAGGTCTCAGCTCTTGGGCCTCCACACAATTTTTAAAAGGTCTCAGCTCTTGGGCCTCCACACAATGTTTGAGAGGTCTCAGCTCTTGGGCCTCCACACAATTTTTAAAAGGTCTCAGCTCTTGGGCCTCCACACAATTTTTAAAAGGTCTCAGCTCTTGGGCCTCCACACAATTTTTAAGAGGTCTCAGCTCTTGGGCCTCCACACAATGTTTGAGAGGTCTCAGCTCTTGGGCCTCCACACAATGTTTGAGAGGTCTCAGCTCTTGGGCCTCCACACAATGTTTGAGAGGTCTCAGCTCTTGGGCCTCCACACAATTTTTAAAAGGTCTCAGCTCTTGGGCCTCCACACAATGTTTGAGAGGTCTCAGCTCTAGGGCCTCCACACAATTTTTAAAAGGTCTCAGCTCTTGGGCCTCCACACAATGTTTGAGAGGTCTCAGCTCTTGGGCCTCCACACAATTTTTAAGAGGTCTCAGCTCTTGGGCCTCCACACAATTTTTAAAAGGTCTCAGCTCTTGGGCCTCCACACAATTTTTAAGAGGTCTCAGATCTTGGGCCTCCACACAATTTTTAAGAGGTCTCAGCTCTAAGCTTCCCTTACTGCTGGGGTGACACACTGTAACAAACCTCCTCCTGTAAGCTTCCCTGACTGCTGGGGTGACACAATGTAACAAACCTCCTCCTTTAAGCTTCCCTTACTGCTGGGGTGACACACTGTAACAAACCTCCTCCTGTAAGCTTCCCTTACTGCTGGGGTGACACAATGTAACAAACCTCCTCCTGTAAGCTTCCCTGACTGCTGGGGTGACACACTGTAACAAACCTCCTCCTGTAAGCTTCCCTTACTGCTGGGGTGACACACTGTAACAAACCTCCTCCTGTAAGCTTCCCTTACTGCTGGGGTGACACACTGTAACAAACCTCCTCCTGTAAGCTTCCCTTACTGCTGGGGTGACACACTGTAACAAACCTCCTCCTTTAAGCTTCCCTTACTGCTGGGGTGACACACTGTAACAAACCTCCTCCTTTAAGCTTCCCTTACTGCTGGGGTGACACACTGTAACAAACCTCCTCCTGTAAGCTTCCCTGACTGCTGGGGTGACACACTGTAACAAACCTCCTCCTGTAAGCTTCCCTTACTGCTGGGGTGACACACTGTAACAAACCTCCTCCTGTAAGCTTCCCTTACTGCTGGGGTGACACACTGTAACAAACCTCCTCCTTTAAGCTTCCCTTACTGCTGGGGTAACACACTGTAACAAACCTCCTCCTGTAAGCTTCCCTGACTGCTGGGGTGACACAATGTAACAAACCTCCTCCTGTAAGCTTCCCTTACTGCTGGGGTGACACACTGTAACAAACCTCCTCCTGTAAGCTTCCCTTACTGCTGGGGTGACACACTGTAACAAACCTCCTCCTGTAAGCTTCCCTTACTGCTGGGGTAACACACTGTAACAAACCTCCTCCTGTAAGCTTCCCTTACTGCTGGGGTGACACACTGTAACAAACCTCCTCCTGTAAGCTTCCCTTACTGCTGGGGTGACACAATGACACAAGAGGACATGTCTGACCACATCTCACACACACACACACACACACACACACAATGACAATTAGGGGTGGGGTCTATTTATTTTCCCCCTTGCCTATGCCATCTGTGGTTGTCATTAGGCAACGTGATTTTAAGGGGTGCAGAATTTTGTTCTTTTTTGTACAGTTTGGCTTGGGGTCCATGGCAATGTAGAGGAAAGAAGGTTTCCTTGTCTTGTCTCACTTTACGTAGAAGTTATATTGTGTTTGGAGTGTATTGTTGAGTGGCTGTGATAGTGGCGTAATAGTGCGACTTGGGCGCGTTATATGCACCCAGACATGCTTCCCCTGCTGTCCCAGTTGCATTCCAGCAGTGTTGGCATCATTTTCTGATGTTTCAGAGTGGACTTGGTGACCTCCAAGTGGTCGAATTGAGATTTCCAAGTGTCGAGCATTTTTT
Source organism: Gastrophryne carolinensis (assembly GCA_027917425.1). Lineage (NCBI taxonomy): Eukaryota > Metazoa > Chordata > Amphibia > Anura > Microhylidae > Gastrophryne > Gastrophryne carolinensis. The sequence goes on from CM051241.1 coordinate 9,081,731, forward strand.
TCCCATAGACTATAATGGGATTCGATATTCGGTCGAGTAGTCGAGTAACGCGGTCTATTCGAATCGAAATTCGAAATTTCGAATATTTCACTACTCGCTCATCTCTATATGGGACGACCTAGAGGGTTTCACACAGCGGGGCATTACGATTCTGGATACCCCGGGGGAAAGGGAAACGATTGGACTGGGAATCTATCGAGGTGGATTTTGGTCCACTTTAGTGTATGGGGCGACCTGGGAGGTATCACACAGCAGGGTATCCCGAATTTGGATACCCGGGGGGGGGGTGTCAAGGTGGTTTTGGTCCACTTTAGTGTATAGGGCGGGGTTTCACACAGTGGGGCATCACGATTTTAGATACCCGGGGGGGGGGAGAATCGAGGTGGGTTCTGGTCCACCTTAGTGTATGGGGCGACCTGGGGGGTTTACATAGCGGGGCATCACGATTTGAGATACCCCGGGGGGGGGGGGTATCGAGGTGGGTTCTGGTCCACTTTAGTGTATAGGGCGGGGTTTCACATAGCGGGGCATCACGATTTTAGATACCCCGGGGGGGGGGGGGGGGAGAATCGAGGTGGGTTCTGGTCCACCTTAGTGTATGGGGCGACCTGGGGGGTTTCACATAGTGGGGCATCACGATTTTAGATACCCCGGGGGGGGGGGGGTATCGAGGTGGGTTCTGGTCCACTTTAGTGTATGGGGCGACCTGGGGGGTTTCACATAGCGGGGCTTCACGATTTTAGATACCCCGGGGGGGGGGTATCGAGGTGGGTTCTGGTCCACTTTAGTGTATGGAGCGACCTGGGGGGTTTCACACAGCGGGGCATCCCAAATTTGGATACCCGGGGGGGGGGGGGGTCTAGGTGGGTTTTGGTCCACTTTAGTTTATGAGGTGGGGTTTCACACAGCGGGGCATCACGATTTTTGATACCCTGAGGGGGAGGGAATCTATCAAGGTGGGTTTTGGTCCACTTTAGGGTATGGGGCGTGTATTTCACACAGCGGGGCATCCCGATTTTGGATACCACGGGGGGAAGGAATCGATCGAGGTGGGTTTTGATCCACTTTAACAACACCCGGGAAAGTGAAATTCCTGTGTTCCATTCTGAAGCTTCCTGTAGGACAGGAAGTCCTAGAGATGTCACATGACCCCAGCAAAGGCCCCTCCTACCTGGCTGCTCTCTGGTTGCAGCTCTGTGAGGAGCCAGCAGAGGGCGGTGCTGCTCTTTAAAGAGGAGCTAGCCGCTGGAATTGCGTCGTCAGTATCCCCCGAAGCTTTCCTTCATCGCGGGGTGAGGTGAGTACCTAACTTCCGGGGCAACCTCTGGGGATAAGTTGATTCTGATAGTTATGTAAAAAATAATCATAGTCTTTATTTTAAAATGAATCATAAAGTACAAAAAAAAGACAAGAAAAATCGCGGAGCCGCGCCGCCAGTAAGGGAGGAAGGGCCGGGGCTTAGCGAGTCTCCTCATGCCGGATAAATGACAACGATTTCGCCATGAACACGGCGACGCAGCGACAAATACTTTATACAGCGGTGAGGAGGGGGCGGGGCTTGGGGGACAGTGCCGGCAGGGGCGTGGCGAGGTGGGGGGGGGGGGGGGGAAGGGGAGGACGGTGCCTTTAAATGTCCTCCTCCAGAACTTTCACCGTCTTCTTCCGGCAGCAAAACTGTTCGCAAAACTTTATCAGTTCCGACACGACAAACACGGAGGACGCCAGACCGGTGAGGAAGAGGAGATCTGCCGGAGAGGAGAGAGGCGGAGCATCAATTATTCAATCACGTGACAATCAGAAAATAGCATTAAAAAAAATCCTCCTACCAACAACCCCTATGTGCCCAGGAAATGGGACTTGCACCTGCGTCAGAGTTCAGCTTAGAAATGGGAGAGGGGCTTGTGGGGGAGGGGCTAGCATCCCTAATGAGAATTAGCTCCGCCCCCTAATGGTAAACCCTAATTAGCAGAATATCTGTACTGGTACATCAAGGCAACTGGACATTCTTACAGACGTTTTGCTAGTGATTTGACCTCCTGCGAAAAACCAGCAAGTCCAGTTGCCTTGATTTATTACTGCCAGTCACATGACTAGTCAAATGTCTTCAACTGGACTTGCTGTTTTTTTTTTTTCTTGAAGACAATTTGATTAGTCATGTGACTGGCAGTAACTGGACTTGCTGGAGATTTCTCAGGAGGTCAAATCACTAGCTAAACGTCTATAAAAAGAATACAGCAAGTCCAGTTGCCTTGATGTACCAGTACAGATATAAAGAAATCAAGGCAACTGGACTTGCTTTTTTTCCCGAAGACATTTGACTAATCATGTGACTGGCAGCAATAAATCAAGGCAATTGGACTTGCTGTTTCTTTGCTTGAAGACATTTGACTAGTCATGTGACTGGCAGTAATAAATCAAGGCAATTGGACTTGCTGTTTCTTTGCTTGAAGACATTTGACTAGTCATGTAACTGGCAGTAATAAATCAAGGCAATTGGACTTGCTCTTTCTTTGCTTGAAGACATTTGACTAGTCATGTGACTGGCAGTAATAAATCAAGGCAATTGGACTTGCTGTTTCTTTGCTTGAAGACATTTGACTAGTCATGTGACTGGCAGTAATAAATCAAGGCAAAAAAAAAACAAAAAAACAGCAAGTCCAGTTGCCTTGATTTATTACTGCCAGTCACATGACTAGTCAAACGTCTTCAAAAAAAAAAAAAAATACAAAAACCTGTAGAATTGTTTTTGTATCCATCCATTCCATGTCTAGCGATTGTTTAAGCTCTATGGAGAACCCCCCTTCCAAAAAGTATTCCTTCTGTACATACTTGGCGACCAATAAAGTATTCGTATTCCAGGCCGTCCAGTACTTACAGTTGAGAGTTTCGCCCCTAGGGGGCGCTGACTGCAAGCTGAAAAGTTATAGCCCCTCCCGGCCCCCTATAAAGGCAGCTGCCCGTCTATCCAGCCCCAGTGGTTTAAAAGCAGTACTCAACAAAAGAGGCAGGCCGGGAGGTCCAAACCAAAATTAGGAGACCATGTTACCTCACATAGCCTCCGCTTGTACTCTCTCGAATCAAAACTAAAAACCTGTAGAACTAGTGTCCTATGAGCAAAAATGGCTCAATCACTATAACAGGCATGCAGGACATAATAAACCACAAGGGCGGGGTGGATGGCCTGGAATGGATGCATACAAAACCAATTCTACAGGTGAGTTTCACAGAATTGTATTTTTCTCCTCCATCCAGTCCAGGCCCTCCAGAAGTACTTGATGGGACATCCAAAAGCAGTGTCCATTAGGGCGGGATCCCCAGTGCGGAACAGCATGTAGTTCATTTCACTACCGCCTGAAGTACCTTTCGGCCAAAAATAACATCAGCTGAGGCCCTGACATCCACCTTGTAGAACTTTGTAAGAGTATAAACTGAAGACCAAGTTGCGGCCTTACAAACCTGTTCCACTGATGCCTGGTGCTGAAAAGCCCAAGAGGCACCAATAGCTCTAGTAGAATGAGCTGTGATCCGAAAAGGGCGTTCCTTCCCCTTGGCAGAGTAGGCCTGAACCACCACCTGACGGATCCACTTACTGAGAGTGGACTTGGCTGGTGGCAATAGAGCCCTCTGTTAAGACAAAAAGCAAATCCGATTTCCTGAAGGATGCCGTCGCAGCCAGGTAATACCTTATGGCTCTGACCACATTCAAGGCATGGAGGGTCCTTTCCTTAGAATTAGCCGGTGCTGGACACAAGGAAGGTAAGACAACTTCCTCATTAAGGTGAAAAGGAGAAACGACCTTAGGCAAAAAATCAGTTTTAAAACGAAAAACCACCTTATCTCTGTGCATCTCAAAGTAGGGTGGTTTCATACAAGCATTAAAGAATTGGGGGGTACCCCACTAACACAATCCCCCCCAGAAGGTGATCAACAGAGTCTTATAACTGCACAACACCAAAAGGTACAATTAATGTATAATTTTATTATTCTCAGATATTACAAAAATCCATTTTTTTACAAACAAGACTCACTATTTAAAAAACATATAGACATCATGCTAAAATACATACTGCCAGGGGGGGGGGCGCTGAATAAGTATGGCTGCCTAAAAACCCAACAAAGATTATATACAGTGTAACAGCTTATCTGTCCAAAAAGTGCTAATGCTTAATAAAGTGCTGAATCTTTAAACCCACAAGTGCATCAATCAATAATAGAACTACAATTATGTAAGAAGATATAGTGACACTTAATCAATGACAAAAAACAGTGCACAGTAAAATGGAACCATTACTTATCCCTCCAAGAAAGTGCAGAGTGGCAGCGAGCGTCCCCCCGTGTTGCGCTAGCCCACGCGTTTCGAGACGTGGGTCTCTTTCTCAAGGCAGAGTGCGTGGCAGAAGGTGCTGAGGGAGCCATTTAAATACCCACCTGCCCCCGTTCCACCGCCGCGCTGAATGGTAGAACGCCGGTCGGCAGACGCGCTCCTGCCCGGCGGAAATGACGTCACTCGCGCTCCAGGTTGGAGCGCGGAAGTGCGTCTGAGTGAGTCAGGCGCCGTATGCCGTGTTGTCTCCCACTGCAGATGGGAGACACCGGCTGCGGCACCATACGAGTGCACGGCGCGGGACTGGCGGAATGGTACAGGTGAGTATTACCTGGCGGGACCCCTCTCTGCACCTAATGGACAGACAAACAACTTTGGAAAGAATGAATATCTTGGCATCCTTACTACTGTGTACAGGATTAGATCATATTTAAATACATCAAACATACAAACAATCAATAAACTATGGTATATCTATGTATACATCTAAAAGTTAACCTATATGAAGGTACAGTTTCGGATCTGTTCTTTATATATATTTACATATATCTCTATTATTAACACAGGGACAAAACAGTATATCTCCCCTACTTGTTCACAGTGTCTCCCCTGTTTCTTGCTGTACCCCATTCACATTATTGTGGGTATGTGTTCAAGCACTAAGAGCGGGGAGGGGGGGGGGGGAGGGGGAAAGGGGGGGGAGGAGGGGGAAAGGGGGGGGAGGAGGGGGGAAAAAAAGGGGTGGGGGGGAGGCCAAATTGGAAAACACAAAAGCGGGAAGTATGTGGTATACCCAATGCCCCTATATGGGGGCGTTCCAGGGTTTTATATATAAGGCCCGTATTTTTTCCCCCAAGGGAAAGCCGTGACCTAATTCCTCGCCCCGTAGAACACATATTCATGGTTTATTCACATATTGTGAGAGGAGAGACCCTCCAAAGGTCCCGGGGGCAGGCTTCGCCCTGTAAGAGGAGGGGGTGCTCGCCCCTCTATCTTGGATGGTAGATGAAGAAAGGAAGGGGACAGGGGAGATAAGGGAGGGTGAAGGGGGGGGGAGGGGGGGAAAGAAAGGAAGGGAAGTTGTTTGTCCATTAGGTGCAGAGAGGGGTCCCGCCAGGTAATACTCACCTGTACCATTCCGCCAGTCCCGCGCCGTGCACTCGTATGGTGCCGCAGCCGGTGTCTCCCATCTGCAGTGGGAGACAACACGGCATACGGCGCCTGACTCACTCAGACGCACTTCCGCGCTCCAACCTGGAGCGCGAGTGACGTCATTTCCGCCGGGCAGGAGTGCGTCTGCCGACCGGCGTTCTACCATTCAGCGCGGCGGTGGAACGGGGGCAGGTGGGTATTTAAATGGCTCCCTCAGCACCTTCTGCCACGCACTCTGCCTTGAGAAAGAGACCCACGTCTCGAAACGCGTGGGCTAGCGCAACACGGGGGGACGCTCGCTGCCACTCTGCACTTTCTTGGAGGGATAAGTAATGGTTCCATTTTACTGTGCACTGTTTTTTGTCATTGATTAAGTGTCACTATATCTTCTTACATAATTGTAGTTCTATTATTGATTGATGCACTTGTGGGTTTAAAGATTCAGCACTTTATTAAGCATTAGCACTTTTTGGACAGATAAGCTGTTACACTGTATATAATCTTTGTTGGGTTTTTAGGCAGCCATACTTATTCAGCACCCCCCCCCCCCCCCCCTGGCAGTATGTATTTTAGCATGATGTCTATATGTTTTTTAAATAGTGAGTCTTGTTTGTAAAAAAATGGATTTTTTTAATATCTGAGAATAATAAAATTATACATTAATTGTACCTTTTGGTGTTGTGCAGTTATAAGACTCTGTTGATCACCTTCTGGGGGGATTGTGTTAGTGGGGTACCCCCCAATTCTTTAATGCTTGTTCATAATTGGTTAAACAACAGAGCATTGCACCACAATTACCAATAATATTGCTTACTGGTGCCAGCAATTTGTATGGTGGTTTCATACAAAGCGCGGTCAGCTCTGATACACGACGCACCGAGGTGATCGCCACAAGAAAGACCACTTTGAGAGTCAGCATAGACAATGCAGCATCACGCAATGGCTCGAAGGGAGCACCCTGGAGAGCAGACAGCACTAGATTCAAGTCCCAAACCGGTAAGACTAATTTACGCGGTGGGCGGACATGGGTGACTCCCTGGAAAAAAGTCTTGATCAACCTATGGTTGGCAATGGACCTCTGGAAAAAAGGCCAAGACATGACCCTTGAGGGTGCTCAGCTGGAGGCCCAAGTCTAGACAGTGTTGTAGAAACTCCAGAATTCTAGAAATAGAAAATTTCCGGCAAGGAAGACTCTTGGCCTGGCACCAAGCGATATAGGCCCGCCAAACTCTGTAGTAGCTCATGGAAGAAGACTTTTTCTGTGCCTGAATCATTGTGTGAACAACCGTGGCCGATAACCCCTTCTGCGTCAGGATTGAGGTGTCAATAGCCAGGCCGTCAAAACCAGCGTCCGTAAATTGGGGTGCCGTAACGACCCCTGTGTGAGAAGGCCTGGATCGTCGGGCATGATGTAGTGATCTATTGACATCTGTACTATGTCTGCAAACCAACTCCTCCTTGGCCAGCGAGGAGCCACCAGGATGGCTAGTACCCCTTCCTGGGCTGCCCAGGAGCGGAAAAGGAGGGAATGCATACAGAAATTTGAACTCCGTCCAAGGGATCGCCAGATCCCCTCTGCTATGGCCAGAGGATCTCTTGAGAGAGAGACGAACCTTGGAAGCTTGTGATTGTGTCTGGACGCAAACAGATCCACGTCCGGCTGACCCCAGCGGAGACACAGAGCCTGAAAGACCTCAGACCCACCAGGCGCAAGGAACTCCTGCTCAGGGAGTCTGCCTCCTGGTTTTCCACCCCGGGGATGTAAACCGCCGAGATGCAGGGAACATTCTCCTCTGCCCAAGTCAGAATCCGACTTACTTCCTTGAGGGATCTCTTGCTCCGAGTCCCGCCCTGGTGGTTGATGTAGGCCACAGCTGTCTGATTGTCTGAGCGGACCTGGATTGCTTGGCCTTTTAAATGGGGAGTCAGGCGTAGAAGAACCAACCGAATTGCTCTCAGCTCCAAAAGATTTATGGGTAACCGATTCTCCTTCAGACCCCACTGACCCTGGATTTTCTGGGTCTGCCAAACGCCTCCCATCCTGTCAGACTGGCATCCATGGTAACTATCGCCCAAAGGGGAGTCAGGAAGGACTTGCCTACCAGCAGGTTCCGAGAGTCCAACCACCACAAGAGGGACTGCCTGGCCAGGGGGGACAGCAAAAGTCCTTGTTCCAGAGATTCCTGCGACCGATTCCAGCCGGTCAGCAGGTTCAACTGTAGAGGTCTCATATGAAATTGGGCGAAGGGCAGTGCCTCGAAGCACAACACCATTGGGCCCACCAATCTCATCCCCAGACGCACCGACAGCTGTTGACAAGCCAGCAAGGTCTGCACTTGCGTCTGGAGTCCCAAAACCTTCAGAAAGACTTTGTCCTGACCGGTGTCTATGGTCATTCCCAGGAAGGATCTCACTGTTGAAGGCGTGATATATGACTTGGGGTAATTGATCACCCAACCGAAGGCTTCCAGGGTTGACAGTACAGTCCGGGTGTCGCTCTTGGCCTCCTGAAGGGACCGGGCCGAGATCAGAAGGTTGTCTAGGTAGGGTAACACACGAATACCCCAACTCCTCAGAATAGCCATGATGCTCGCCAGCACCTTTGTGAACACTCGAGCTGAGGATATGCCGAAGGGGAGTGCTACAAACTGGTAATGTTGATCCTCCAGTGCAAACCTCAAGAACTTCTGATGTCCCTGGAAAATCAGGATGTGCAGATAAGCGTCCCTGATGTCCACCGTGGTCATGAAGTCGCCGGGGCGAAGCGATCTCACCGCCGACCACGTTTCCATGCGGAAATGTTTGACCTTTAAAAACTTGTTGAGACTCTTCAGGTCCAAGATCGCCAGCAGCATTCCGTCCCTCTTGGGAACCGTGAACAGGTTGGAGTAGTCTTGTGGGGGTACAGGGCAGATCACACCTATCCGCAGGAGGTGCTAAACAGCTACTCTCAAAGCCTGAGCTTTTAGTGGGTTTCGGGATATCCCTGAACATAGGAATTTCGTGGGTGGCCTGGCTGCCAGCTCTATCTTGTAACCAGAGGACACCACCTCCTGAATCCACCGATCCAAGACCTGACGTCTCCAGATCGAAGCAAACAGCAGAAGCCGTCCCCCCACCCGTATGGGTGAGAGCGCCCCCTCATGCCTGAGTAGGCTTGGCTGGGGGTTTGGGCTTAGCTCCCCAGGCGGGGTTGGGCCGGCTGCCCCAGGTATCTCTGCGGACACCGGGAACTGAAGAGCCTCTTCCTCCCCGAATGGACCGATAAGAGTGGTTCCGAAAGGACCGAGCAGGCTTTCTTCTCTGAGGGAGCTCACCATCCTTGACCAAAAAGGTCCAGTCGCTCCCCAAACAGCCGGCTTCCCACAAAAGGTAGACTTGTGAGGGACTACTTGGCAGCCGCATCGGCCGACCACTGCTTCAACCACAGCGAGCGGCGTAAAGCTACAAGCAAGGCCGGAATTCTGGCCCCAAGCCTGACCACATCATCCATGGCAGTAACAACAAAGCCGATGAAATCCAAGCAGGCTGTAAGGACTGTACCGGACACCTTTCTGTCTTAAGCTGATAATCCCCAATCTCCACCGCCTCTTCTGCCTATAGACAAGTCCCCGCTCGCAGGAGACGCGGATTATGCCTCTCCTGACTCGGTTACCCCCAGGACTTATAGGGCGCAAAGATTACCAGCTTAAGGTGGAGACTGATGAACGGCAGGGAATCCCAAGTGAGGATGCCAGAAGGCGGAAGTCCAATTAACAAGCCGAGGTCAAAGCCGGGAGATCACGGAGCGAGGTATCCAATGGAGGTAGCAAAGAGAAGTCAAACAAGCCGAGGTCAATTCCAGAAGGTCACGGGGCGAGGTATCAGAGGGGTCAGGCGAAATCGTGGTCAGGCAGGCAAAAGGTCAGGGCAGGCAGCAAGCAAGGGTGGTCAAAATACAAAGCCGAGTATGATTAGAGAATAGACATAATATAACGCTCCCAACAACCCAGAGGCTATAACGGGCACTGGGATAATGGAGCAGTCAGAATATAAAGGGGATACTGGCCACTAAGGAAGGGGGCAAATGGAGGGAAAGACAGCGATTGGTGCAACAGTCAAAACGGGAGCGGTCCCAGGAACTGGACGGCCCAGGCCAGACAGGCCGACCAGTCCCTGGGTCCGCTCTTAGGATAACTCCAGGGATTGGTTACTTTAAATTTACCCCCGGCAGGCGCGCTGGGGGAAGCGCCGCCGGGAGGCATAAACAGGACGTGCTCGCGCGCACGTTGGTGATCGGGCGCGCCCACGCCAAAGGGAGGAATCGCCACACTAACAGGAGGCCCGGCGGGGCCGCCCAGCCGCACAGAGCGGGCTGCGGCGCGGCCACCCGCACCACCCAACGCCGCCGACCCCCGGTCCCCACGACAGCGCCGAGGAGCCGGCACACCAGAGGACCGCCGGGTAGGAGACAGCCGCGGGCCACCCAACGACGCGCCGCGGGACCAGGGACGGCGGTAAGTGCCTAACATTACCCTCCCCCTGAGGAGGGGCCGCTGGACCCTCCAAGCTGGGCTTCAGAGGATTCTCCCTGTGAAATTTCTTTACCAAACTCTGCGCATGAACCTCTCTGGCCGGAACCCAAGATCTTTCTTCCGGGCCGTAACCCTTCCAGTCAATTAAATATTGAAGAGAGTTTCGAAAAAAGTGGGAATCTAGGACCCGGGCAATCTCAAACTCCTGATGCCCATCAACTAACACAGGACTTGGAGGACTATTAGGTTCATGGTTTCTTGCAGGTTTAAAAAGGGACACATGAAAGGAGTTACAGATTTTCATGGAGGAAGGGAGGTCTAACCGATACGTAACTTGATTGATTTTCTGTATTATGGGGAAGGGGCCAATAAATTTCGGGCCTAACTTAGCGGAGGGTTGGCGTAAGGCCAAATTCTTAGTTGAAAGCCAAACCGTCCCCCACACAATAACCAGAATTAGAAGAACGTTTATGATCTGAAAATTTTTTTTGTTGAAGGACAGCCTTGGATAGATGTTGTTGGATCTTATTCCATAACCCCGGCCATTTGGATACCCAATCATCCAGGGAAGGGACCCTAGAGGGTTGGTCTGATAGGGCTGAAAACTTCAGATCTTTACCATAAACACAATGGAAGGGAGAAACTCCAGTGGAAGAATGTGAAGCGTTGTTCAGTGCGAATTCAGCAAACGGAAGGAAGAACACCCAATCCGTTTGAGTATCAGCGGTGAAACAACGCAAATACTGTTCTAAAGATTGGTTTGTTCTTTCGGTTTGCCCATTAGACTGAGGGTGGAATGCAGAGGAAAGAGAGACGGTGAAACCCAGCTTAGCACAGAAAGCCCTCCAAAACCGGGAGACAAATTGGACCCCCCTATCTGAGACAACATCTTCTGGAATGCCATGGATTCTAAAAATGTGAGTGATAAAGAGTTGAGCTAAGACTTGAGCTGTGGGAAGCTTTTTTAAAGGGATGAAGTGAGCCATTTTGCTAAAGCGGTCCACTACTACCCAAATAACAATATACCCCTGGGAGGGTGGAAGATCCGTAATGAAATCCATGGCCAAATGGGTCCAGGGACAGGCAGGAATGGGCAGCGGTAGTAGAGGGCCTACAGGGGAGTGTCTTAAAGCCTTACTCCGAGCACACACCTTACAGGCTAGGACAAATCTTTGTGCATCTTTCCTAATGGATGGCCACCAGACTTGGCGGGACAGTAAGGCAATAGTCTTTTTGACCCCTGGATGACCCGCTGTTTTAGTGTCATGAAAGTGAGACAGAAAGGCAGCACGATAAAGAGGGGGCACAAACTGAACAAACTCAGGCTTTTCAGGTGGAGCCTCGGCCTGGAATTGAGTTAGATCAGGGAGTTGAGGTTGGATGGCGGCTACTTCCAAAGAGCGAGGCAAAATGGGAACATCTTCCCTTTCTGGTGAATTCGAAAAAGAGAAACTCCGAGACAAGGCATCAGCTTTTACGTTTTTGGACCCTGGTTTATAGGTTATGGAGAAGTTAAACCGAGAGAAGAACAAGGACCAGCGAGCCTGTCTAGGAGTTAGTCTTTTCGCGGATTGGATGTACTCTAAATTTTTATGATCAGTAAAGACAGTAACTGGGTACTGAGCCCCCTCCAGCCAGTGCCTCCATTCCTGAAAGGCCAACTTGATAGCCAACAATTCTCGGTTACCGATGTCATAATTTCTTTCAGCCGCCGAGAATTTTTTAGAAAAAAAGGCACAAGGATGAAGGCGTTCAGGGGACCCACGGTATTGAGACAGAACTGCCCCCACCGCAATCTCGGAGGCATCCACCTCTACAAAAAATGGTAATTGACAGTCCGGATGTACTAACACTGGGGCAGAACTAAAGACTCCCTTAAGTTTTTCAAAAGCCTGAACAGACTGAACCGGCCAAACCGGAGGATACCCCCCTTTCTTAGTAAGATTCGTCAAAGGGGCCACTAAAGAAGAAATTTTTTTAATGAACCTCCTATAAAAATTGGCGAAGCCCAGAAATCTTTGCAGACCTTTCAGATCCTTGGGCTGCTCCCATTCTAATACTGCTTTCACTTTGGATTGATCCATGGAAAGACCAGTATTAGAAACAATGTAACCTAGAAAAGGAACTTCCGAGACTTCAAATTGACACTTTTTTAACTTAGCATATAAACAATTTTCTCTGAGTTTTTGTAAGACCATGCGCACATGTTTGCGATGTTCGTCAAGAGATGAAGAGAAAATCAGAATGTCATCTAAATAGACAACTACGAAACGGCCTAGGTAGTCTCTAAATATCTCATTCACAAAGCTTTGAAAAACTGCGGGGGCATTACATAATCCAAACGGCATTACTAAGTATTCATAATGCCCTTCGAGAGTATTGAAGGCCGTTTTCCACTCATCACCCTGCCTAATTCTGATGAGGTTATAGGCGCCCCGGAGATCCAGCTTGGAAAAGACCTGTGCCCCAGCCACCTGTGTAAACAGCCCCTCAATAAGTGGCAGGGGATACTTATTTTTAATAGTGATATTGTTTAAACCCCGATAGTCAATACATGGACGGAGCCCCCCATCCTTCTTTTCAACAAAAAAAAATCCTGCTCCTGCCGGGGAAGGAGATGGCCGAATAAACCCCTTCCCTAAATTTTCCGCAATATACTCCCGCATAGCATGATTTTCAGCTTGGGTCAAATTGAAAATTCTCCCCCTAGGAGGCATGGTACCAGGAAGGAGCTCAACGGGGCAATCCCAAGGCCTATGAGGGGGAGTTTGTCTGCCGCCTTTTCGGAGAAGACGTCAGAGAACTCCAGGTATGGAGTGGGAACCTTATTTGGAGATAATTGCGTGACTCGCACCGGAAGTTCCAAACAAGTCTGAAAGCATTGGTGCCCCCACTTCACAATTTGCCCCGACACCCAGTCAATTTGGGGATTGTGCTTTTGTAGCCAAGGCAATCCCAGAACTAAAGGGGTGTTAGGCATACTTAAGACAAGAAAGCTGATGATTTCGGAATGACTGGTTCCCACTTTAAATGGTATAGGTAGGGTTTTAAACTGCACGAGTCCTCCTGCAACAGGCGTGCCATCAATGGCGGTGACTCGGATGGGTGTAGGCAAGGACTGGAGCGTAATTCCTAAACTCTGAGCTAACTCAGAGTCAAGGAAGTTCCCTGCTGCTCCGGAGTCTAAGAGGGCCTTCAAATTCAAACATTTTAGATCAACTTTAAGCTGAACCGGAATTAAAACCGGAGACGATACATGAGGTGATACCTTACAGCCTAGGAGGGCCCCCTCGAAACCCCCTAGGCTCTGAAGTTTCCCGACGGCTTCTTAGGGCATACTCTGACCATGTGACCAGTTCCGCCACAGTACAGGCACAGACCCTCTGACAGGCGCCGACGTCTTTCGACTTCGGTGAGTTTTGTGGCGCCCAGTTGCATGGGTTCTTCGGATGATTGCACCACTGGGGCCTCAGCTCTCAAAACTGAATCGGGATGTGACCCTTTCTCTAGGCGTCTTTCCCGAAGACGACGATCTATGCGGATGGCAAGGTGCATGATCTCGTCTAAACTCTGGGGTTCCGGATAATTTACCATAGTGTCTTTAATAGAATCGGCCAATCCAAGCCGGAATTGGCCGCAGAGGGCAGGATTGTTCCAGCGCGAGTCCACTGCCCAGCGCCGGAATTCTGAACAGTAATCTTCAGCCGGACGGCGTCCCTGACGTAGGGTAAGTAGCTTAGCATCTGCCGTTGCTCCTTTGTCAGGATCGTCATACAGAACCTCCATCGCAGAAAAGAAATTGTCTACTGAGAGACGAGCAGGATCCTGGGATGGTAGACTGAAAGCCCAGGACTGTGGATCGCCTTGAAGGAGGGAGATAATCAACCCCACTCGCTGCTCCTGTGACCCTGATGAAACAGGACGAAGCTGAAAATATAATTTGCAAGAGTCCCGAAAATTGGCAAACCTTGCTCTGTCGCCATGGAATTTTTCTGGGAGTGGAATTTTGGGTTCCACAGAGGCTGCGGCCGGAGTCCCCTGAGGACTGGTGGTGATAGGAGCTGGACGGTTCTCCTGGGCCGCAACCCGGTGAGCCAGGTGCTCTACAGCCGCCGTTAAGGCTTGCACCTGTTCCAGGATTTGGTCCATTTTTGAGGCCCGTTATACTGTAAGGACTGTACCGGACACCTTTCTGTCTTAAGCTGATAATCCCCAATCTCCACCGCCTCTTCTGCCTATAGACAAGTCCCCGCTCGCAGGAGACGCGGATTATGCCTCTCCTGACTCGGTTACCCCCAGGACTTATAGGGCGCAAAGATTACTAGCTTAAGGTGGAGACTGATGAACGGCAGGGAATCCCAAGTGAGGATGCCGGAAGGCGGAAGTCCAATTAACAAGCCGAGGTCAAAGCCGGGAGATCACGGAGCCAGGTATCCAATGGAGGTAGCAAAGAGAAGTCAAACAAGCCGAGGTCAATTCCAGAAGGTCACGGGGCGAGGTATCAGAGGGGTCAGGCGAAATCGTGGTCAGGCAGGCAAAAGGTCAGGGCAGGCAGCAAGCAAGGGTGGTCAAAATACAAAGCCGAGTATGATTAGAGAATAGACAAAGTATAACGCTCCCAACAACCCAGAGGCTATAACGGGCACTGGGATAATGGAGCAGTCAGAATATAAAGGGGATACTGGCCACTAAGGAAGGGGGCAAATGGAGGGAAAGACAGTGATTGGTGCAACAGTCAAAACAGGAGCGGTCCCAGGAACTGGACGGCCCAGGCCAGACAGGCCGACCAGTCCCTGGGTCCGCTGTTAGGATAACTCCAGGGATTGGTTACTTTAAACTTACCCCCGGCAGGCGCGCTGGGGGAAGCGCCGCCGGGAGGCATAAACAGGACGTGCTCGCGCGCGTTGATGATCGGGCGCGCCCCCGCCAGAGGGAGGAAGCGCCACACTGACAGGAGGCCCGGCCGGGCCGCCCAGCCGCACAGAGCGGGCTGCGGCGCGGCCACCCGCACCACCCAACGCCGCCGACCCCCGGTCCCCACGACAGCGCCGAGGAGCCGACACACCAGAGGACCGCCGGGTAGGAGACACCCGACGACGCGCCGCGGGACCAGGGACGGCGGCGAGGTAAGTGCCTAACACAGGCCTTGAGTTCCTTATAATCCTCCGCCCATTTGCGAGATTTAGTCTTAGCCACAAGGTGTCTAACCTTTCTCCTGTTGGCTAGCAAGACAATTGCCGAGGCACAAGCAGGCCGAAAAAGAGCATCAGCAAACGTGAACACATGGCAAACCAACTGATTCATGCGTTTGTCTGCAGGATCACATAAGGAAGCATTGTCAGGCGATGGCATAACCGTGGTGTTGGACAATCCTGACACCGGAGGGTCCACCTCGGGAGGGTGAGAACATAACCAAAGCAATTCAGCAGGGAAAGGATACCGCCTATCCAGGCCCTTAGGGACCGACGGTAACTTGTTGGGCCTTTCCCATTCCTTAAGAATCATGTGAGAAAAATGCGGCTGCTCAGGAAAGACCCGCCGTTGCCTTTCAGGCCAAAATAAGCCACCCTTTCTCCTCTTAGCCACTCTGGGAGGAACAATGTGCAATGTATAATAAACAGAATAAAGCAAACTTTCCGTATCATCCGGAAGGCAGGAATCCTCATCCGAGGAGGAACCAGAGTTGCTGTCGTCTCCTGCAGAAAGCAGCTCCGCCACTGAGAGCGAGTCACCTGGCAACTCACCTTCCTCAGCAGATCCCAAGAGATCATAGAAATCATCATCCGAATAAACCGGCTCCAGATGCTGCTTCTTACTCGAGGCCTTTTTAGGGGCTGCCAACGAGATCTGTTTCTCGAGACTAGCCAGCCTGTGCGCAAAATCAGCATGTGACCCCTTGCTGGCTCCCCCTTCACTAGGGGTTGACTGCAGCAGCGGAGGATCCGGAGAGGCCCATGGTAACGCCGTGCTAAGGTCAGGAGCGACTGTCTGCTCATAGTCCAAAGCAATGCCTCTAGCGCAAGTGGAACAAATTGTGCTGAATCCGCCCAGAGGATTCCGTCTGCACAAGGGGCAGAGCCTGTCCTGCCCAAGAGGGGTGCCCGTCTCACTATCCCCTGATGCCTCCATTATGGTGATTCTGAATAACAATATTCAATAAGGCTACTAGACACTAATGGCCCAAGCCTAATAGCTGATCACTCTTTTTAATAATGGGGACCGGGACAAAAAGAGAAAAGACAGCAATTACAAAATGACCCCACAATGTCATGCATTAACATATGAGAATCATAGAGTATACATGCAATCAATGAGAAAGTACAATGTCTTCCCATATAGCCAAAAAGAGGGACTCACGACCACCGCTCACACTGCCAGGAGACACGACAACGCTGTCTCCCCGTCACAATACAAAATCCACCCCGGGGTGACCTCAATGGACCCCCAATATATGACCCCACAGAAACTGACTATTGCACTCAAAAATTCAATTTGATGTAAACTTTATTACACATAAGTTAAACCGGACCTTCAGCGTGATTTAATGAAAAGCCCAAACTCTTAAAAAACGATTCCCCAGCATCTAAAATTAATATATTTTAAGTTTTTAGTCACTAACTTATTATTCTTTCCCCCACTGGGCTGCAACTCTGTTCAGGAATTTAGGATACGGGAGCCGCCATCTTGACTCAGAAGCATCACACTTACTGAGGAGAGGAGAGTGGGATAAGGTACAGGGGGTGGGTTATAGCTGTGCTTTGCTCAGACAGAGCAGAGCTGTGGTCAGGATAAGGTCAGCAATCCCAGAATGCAGAGCAGCACAGTTAGAAGGCACTTCCTGTTTGCAGGCTGCCTGATAAGATGGCGGCTTCCATAAGCCGCCATCTTGGATGTTTAAAGGCTCATAACATGCACTGTGAGCAATCTGTATGTACAGGGTGTGGGAAACATATAAGATAGGCTCTTATTTAGGGTGAAGGACCGGATTAATGTGGGCAATCTGTATGTACAGGGTGTGGGAAACATATAAGATAGGCTCTTATTCAGGGTGAGGGTCCGGATTAATGTGGGCAATCTGTATGTACAGGGTGTGGGAAACATATAAGATAGACTCTTATTCAGAGTGAAGGTCCGCTTTAAAAACACATTAAAAACATGGATTCTGTGCCTTAAACATGATTCACCACCAGGGGGAGCCCACCCTCATAAACCCACATTATATGAATACATATTTAACCTAACCATTAAAGTGAATACCCATCAATATATACAATTATTAGTATTATATACAATTATATAAAGTGCAAGTGCCTCTCCAAAAGGCCTATATCTCAAGTATAACATCCAATACACACATTCATGACCCATAAAGGCTGACAGCGCAAAATAGCAAAAAATAAAACAAAACAACAGAGATGTGCTTACAACAGTATCCAAAAAGCAGTGCGCCCCCCCCCCCCCGGGCTGTCTCCCCATCACAGCCGAGGGCCCCAGCAGCGCACACAGGATCCACAGCGCGTCTAGAAAGATCCCCCGGAGGGGCGTCACCAGCGCGTCGTCAGCCTACGCGCCGCCGCCTGACTCCGCCCCCCGCGGCGCGTGATCATACATAGTGCCTCGCCATGTCAGGCGGCGGTCCCCCCCAGCCGCTCGAGAGGAGCCTGCAGACGCGTGAGCCCGCGGGGCGCGTCTGCCAGCGTGCGGCGCGCGCTCCGGGCCGAGAACTGACGAGGGAACGAGGGAGGTAAGAATTGGAAGGAGCGGCCGGACCGCTTCTCGCCGCAGGTGCGACAGCGATGGAGCTCTCCAATGCTCCCAAGTAGCACCAAGCACAGCGCCACACAATAATAAAAACAAGTGAGAGAGGGAGGGAATATATGAAATATATATATATATATATATATATATATATATATATATATATATATATATATATATATACACAGGCTCACCATAAAGCCTGTGGCCGACTACTTTTTAATATTAAAGCCTGCGGCCCAGAGCATGTGCTCTGTCAGAGCGCCACAGACCCCGGCGTTTCACTCTACCGTCACGGATCCCCTATATCAGCCCAGGCTGGGAGGCAAGGATGGGTCAGAGGAGATCCATGGGAATAGGGTCCTGCAGCGGCCGACAGGCTATAGGTGGCCCCGCTCTGCTGCCAAAATTCTGTGAGAAGCGATCTTATGCAGCCAACTGCAAGATAAAGAACTGGGGACTGGATAGACGGGCAGCTGCCTTTATAGGGGGCCGGGAGGAGCTACATTTTTTGATCTTGCAGTCAGCGCCCTCTAGGGGCGAACACCCATCTGTAAGTACTTCTGGATGGCCTGGAATGGATGGAGGAGAAAAAACAGCAAGTCCAGTTGCCTTGATTTATTACTGACAGTCAGATGACTAGTCAAATGTCTTAAAAAAAAAACAGCAAGTCCAGTTGCCTTGATTTATTACTGCCGGTCGCATGCCTAGTCAAACGTCATCAAGAAATAAAAACAGCAAGTTCAGTTGCCTTTGTTTTATTATTACTGGCCAGCAGGTGTCACCACTTCCTCTCTAATCAGCCAATATTACTATACAGAGTGCAGGGCATGCTGGGGCTTGTAGTTCTAATCAACCAATATCACTATACAGAGTGCAGGGCATGCTGGGACTTGTAGTTCTAATCAGCCAATATTACTATACAGAGTGCAGGGCATGCTGCGGCTTGTAGTTCTAATCAGCCAATATTACTATACAGAGTGCAGGGCATGCTGGGACTTGTAGTTCTAATCAGCCAATATCACTATACAGAGTGCAGGGCATGCTGGGGCTTGTAGTTCTAATCAGCCAATATCATTATACAGAGTGCAGGGCATGCTGGGGCTTGTAGTTATTTAGCAGCCAATATTATACAGAGTGCAGGGCATGCTGGGGCTTGTAGTTCTAATCAACCAATATCACTATACAGAGTGCAGGGCATGCTGGGACTTGTAGTTCTAATCAGCCAATATTACTATACAGAGTGCAGGGCATGCTGGGACTTGTAGTTCTAATCAGCCAATATCACTATACAGAGTGCAGGGCATGCTGGGGCTTGTAGTTCTAATCAGCCAATATCATTATACAGAGTGCAGGGCATGCTGGGGCTTGTAGTTCTAATCAGCCAATATTACTATACAGAGCGCAGGGCATGCTGGGGCTTGTAGTTCTAATCGGCCAATATTACTATACAGAGTGCAGGGCATGCTGCGGCTTGTAGTTCTAATCAGCCAATATTACTATACAGAGTGCAGGGCATGCTGGGGCTTGTAGTTCTAATCAGCCAATATTACTATACAGAGTGCAGGGCATGCTGGGACTTGTAGTTCTAGTCAGCCAATATTACTATACAGAGTGCAGGGCATGCTGGGGCTTGTAGTTCTAATCAGCCAATATTACTATACAGAGTGCAGGGCATGCTGGGGCTTGTAGTTCTAATCAGCCAATATTACTATACAGAGCGCAGGGCATGCTGGGGCTTGTAGTTCTAATCGGCCAATATTACTATACAGAGTGCAGGGCATGCTGCGGCTTGTAGTTCTAATCAGCCAATATTACTATACAGAGTGCAGGGCATGCTGGGGCTTGTAGTTCTAATCAGCCAATATTACTATACAGAGTGCAGGGCATGCTGGGACTTGTAGTTCTAGTCAGCCAATATTACTATACAGAGTGCAGGGCATGCTGGGGCTTGTAGTTCTAATCAGCCAATATTACTATACAGAGTGCAGGGCATGCTGGGGCTTGTAGTTCTAATCAGCCAATATTACTATACAGTGTGCAGGGCATGCTGGGGCTTGTAGTTCTAATCAGCCAATATTACTATACAGTGTGCAGGGCATGCTGGGACTTGTAGTTCTAGTCAGCCAATATTACTATACAGAGCGCAGGGCATGCTGCGGCTTGTAGTTCTAATCAGCCAATATCACTATACAGAGTGCAGGGCATGCTGGGGCTTGTAGTTCTAATCAGCCAATATTACTATACAGAGTGCAGGGCATGCTGGGGCTTGTAGTTCTAATCAGCCAATATTACTATACAGAGCGCAGGGCATGCTGCGGCTTGTAGTTCTAATCAGCCAATATCACTATACAGAGTGCAGGGCATGCTGGGGCTTGTAGTTCTAATCAGCCAATATTACTATACAGAGTGCAGGGCATGCTGGGGCTTGTAGTTCTAATCAGCCAATATTACTATACAGTGTGCAGGGCATGCTGGGGCTTGTAGTTCTAATCAGCCAATATTACTATACAGAGTGCAGGGCATGCTGGGGCTTGTAGTTCTAATCAGCCAATATCACTATACAGTGTGCAGGGCATGCTGGGACTTGTAGTTCTAATCAGCCAATATTACTATACAGAGTGCAGGGCATGCTGGGGCTTGTAGTTCTAATCAGCCAATATCACTATACAGTGTGCAGGGCATGCTGGGACTTGTAGTTCTAATCAGCCAATATTACTATACAGAGCGCAGGGCATGCTGCGGCTTGTAGTTCTAATCAGCCAATATTACTATACAGAGTGCAGGGCATGCTGGGGCTTGTAGTTCTAATCGGCCAATATTACTATACAGAGTGCAGGGCATGCTGGGGCTTGTAGTTCTAATCGGCCAATATTACTATACAGAGTGCAGGGCATGCTGGGGCTTGTAGTTCTAATCGGCCAATATTACTATACAGAGTGCAGGGCATGCTGCGGCTTGTAGTTCTAATCAGCCAATATTACTATACAGAGTGCAGGGCATGCTGGGGCTTGTAGTTCTAATCAGCCAATATTACTATACAGTGTGCAGGGCATGCTGGGACTTGTAGTTCTAATCAGCCAATATTACTATACAGAGTGCAGGGCATGCTGCGGCTTGTAGTTCTAATCAGCCAATATTACTATACAGAGTGCAGGGCATGCTGGGGCTTGTAGTTCTAATCAGCCAATATCACTATACAGTGTGCAGGGCATGCTGGGACTTGTAGTTCTAATCAGCCAATATTACTATACAGAGTGCAGGGCATGCTGGGACTTGTAGTTCTAATCAGCCAATATTACTATACAGAATGCAGGGCATGCTGGGACTTGTAGTTCTAATCAGCCAATATTACTATACAGAGTGCAGGGCATGCTGGGACTTGTAGTTCTAATCAGCCAATATTACTATACAGAATGCAGGGCATGCTGGGACTTGTAGTTCTAATCAGCCAATATTACTATACAGAGCGCAGGGCATGCTGGGACTTGTAGTTCTAATCAGCCAATATTACTATACAGAGCGCAGGGCATGCTGCGGCTTGTAGTTCTAATCAGCCAATATTACTATACAGAGTGCAGGGCATGCTGGGACTTGTAGTTCTAATCAGCCAATATTACTATACAGAGTGCAGGGCATGCTGGGGCTTGTAGTTCTAATCAGCCAATATCACTATACAGTGTGCAGGGCATGCTGGGGCTTGTAGTTCTAATCAGCCAATATTACTATACAGAGTGCAGGGCATGCTGGGACTTGTAGTTCTAATCAGCCAATATTACTATACAGAGCGCAGGGCATGCTGCGGCTTGTAGTTCTAATCAGCCAATATCACTATACAGTGTGCAGGGCATGCTGCGGCTTGTAGTTCTAATCAGCCAATATTACTATACAGAGTGCAGGGCATGCTGGGGCTTGTAGTTCTAATCGGCCAATATTACTATACAGAGTGCAGGGCATGCTGGGGCTTGTAGTTCTAATCAGCCAATATTACTATACAGAGCGCAGGGCATGCTGGGGCTTGTAGTTCTAATCAGCCAATATTACTATACAGAGTGCAGGGCATGCTGGGACTTGTAGTTCTAATCAGCCAATATTACTATACAGAGTGCAGGGCATGCTGGGGCTTGTAGTTCTAATCAGCCAATATTACTATACAGAGTGCAGGGCATGCTGGGACTTGTAGTTCTAATCAGCCAATATTACTATACAGAGTGCAGGGCATGCTGGGGCTTGTAGTTCTAATCAGCCAATATTACTATACAGAGTGCAGGGCATGCTGGGGCTTGTAGTTCTAATCAGTCAATATTACTATACAGAGTGCAGGGCATGCTGGGGCTTGTAGTTCTAATCAGTCAATATTACTATACAGAGCGCAGGGCATGCTGCGGCTTGTAGTTCTAATCAGCCAATATTACTATACAGAGTGCAGGGCATGCTGGGGCTTGTAGTTCTAATCAGCCAATATTACTATACAGAGTGCAGGGCATGCTGGGGCTTGTAGTTCTAATCAGTCAATATTACTATACAGAGCGCAGGGCATGCTGCGGCTTGTAGTTCTAATCAGCCAATATTACTATACAGAGTGCAGGGCATGCTGGGGCTTGTAGTTCTAATCAGCCAATATTACTATACAGAGTGCAGGGCATGCTGGGGCTTGTAGTTCTAATCAGCCAATATTACTATACAGAGTGCAGGGCATGCTGGGGCTTGTAGTTCTTTGGCAGCCAATATCATTATACAGAGTGCAGGGCATGCTGGGGCTTGTAGTTCTTTAGCAGCCAATATCATTATACAGAGTGCAGGGCATGCTGCGGCTTGTAGTTCTAATCAGCCAATATTACTATACAGAGTGCAGGGCATGCTGGGACTTGTAGTTCTAATCAGCCAATATTACTATACAGAGTGCAGGGCATGCTGGGGCTTGTAGTTCTAATCAGTCAATATTACTATACAGAGTGCAGGGCATGCTGGGGCTTGTAGTTCTAATCAGCCAATATTACTATACAGAGTGCAGGGCATGCTGGGGCTTGTAGTTCTAATCAGTCAATATTACTATACAGAGTGCAGGGCATGCTGCGGCTTGTAGTTCTAATCAGCCAATATCACTATACAGAGTGCAGGGCATGCTGGGGCTTGTAGTTCTAATCAGCCAATATTACTATACAGAGTGCAGGGCATGCTGGGGCTTGTAGTTCTAATCAGCCAATATTACTATACAGAGTGCAGGGCATGCTGGGGCTTGTAGTTCTAATCAGCCAATATTACTATACAGAGTGCAGGGCATGCTGGGGCTTGTAGTTCTAATCAGCCAATATTACTATACAGAGTGCAGGGCATGCTGGGGCTTGTAGTTCTAATCAGCCAATATTACTATACAGAGTGCAGGGCATGCTGGGACTTGTAGTTCTAATCAGCCAATATTACTATACAGAGTGCAGGGCATGCTGCGGCTTGTAGTTCTAATCAGCCAATATCATTATACAGAGTGCAGGGCATGCTGGGGCTTGTAGTTCTAATCAGCCAATATCATTATACAGAGTGCAGGGCATGCTGGGACTTGTAGTTCTAATCAGCCAATATCACTATACAGAATGCAGGGCATGCTGGGGCTTGTAGTTCTAATCAGCAAATATTACTATACAGAGTGCAGGGCATGCTGGGGCTTGTAGTTCTAATCAGCAAATATCATTATACAGAGTGCAGGGCATGCTGGGGATTGTAGTTCTAATCAGCAAATATCATTATACAGAGTGCAGGGCATGCTGGGGATTGTAGTTCTTTAGCAGCCAATATCATTATACAGAGTGCAGGGCATGCAGGAGAAGCCCGACGTTCATACAGCGAATGTAAAAATTAAAAGGGGGGCGTGGTTAGGCATTGGGAGCCCCGCCCCCCGCGCGCACACCCCCCCCCCCCCCTCCCCAGCGGCTTACCCAGCACGTGCAGGTTCTGGGTCAGGAACACCTTCTGCAGCGGGGGGATGTAGATGACGGCCATCTGCCCCAGGATGGAGCCGACCACCGACAGCCAGAACATCCGGTTCCGGAAGATTCCGATCTCGAAGATGGTTTTGTTCTGCAACAAAAAAAGAAAGAGGACCCAAACTCATCATTAAGTAAGGCCTCCGGTGCTACCAGCGCCATACAGGAGACACGAGGGTCCACCTGAGAGGCCACGCCCCCCCCCCAAGGCTTCAAACACCTGGGATAGGGGTCTGCATCACTATCCCGTATATACACATCCAGAGATTAAAGTGGACCTAAACCCTCCCTGCCAGGTAGGACCCTAACTTAACCCACTGCCAATGCATATGAGCCCTGAATAGGAGATACTAGCGAAGCTCTGTGTGACGGGGGACAGGAAAGGGATGCATGCTGCAGTAAAACGTGTCTTCTAATGTAAGGGCGTGCAGCAGGGGGGAGGTGAGGTTAGTTTCCTGTCTCCCATCAGATGGAGCTCTGCTAGGAAAAGGTGAGTATCTCTCTAATGCAGGGCTCACTGATGGTGTGAGGAGGGAGGTGAGGTTAGTTTCCTGTCCCCCATCAGATGGGGCTCTGCTAGGAAAAGGTGAGTATCTCTCTAATGCAGGGCTCACTGATGGTGTGAGGGGGAGGTTAGTTAAGTGTCCCTCCCAGGCATGGAGCTGCAATGAAGGGTTTAGGTCCACTTTAAAGAGGCGCGGTCAACAGACTGGACCCCCCCCCCCTATTCCCTGAGTTACTCACCAGTGAGCGACACGCCAGGGCGTTGAACATGTCGAAGAACACGAAGCAGGTGAAGGTCATGGTGGTTGTCCTGGGCGTCACCTTCCCGTCCGGGATCTGCAGGGATCACACGTTGTACGAGGGTCACATGACACAATTAAAGGGGGATCCCTATAAGATCCCCGGGCCAATCAGCATCCAAAATTGGGATGCCCCATACACTTTCCTTGCTTCCCGGTCCAACGGCGTATGCGCGAGCCGCGGTCGCATCCCCGCTATCCCTCTAGCAGGGCCCGCGCCAGGCATTTGTGAATGGGCGGCGGGGGATGCAGACGTCAGCGCGCTGATTGGACGAGCAGGCCGCATATGCACCGTAGGCCGGGAAGAGGTGAGTTTGTTCAGCCAATCTGGCAGGTATCCCTAAACAGCGTTCCCCCCGGGGGAAAGGACCAAAACCCCGGTCAGTCAAAATCCTGGGTTTTGGTCCACATTAAGGATTAGGGTGAAGTCTGCCCCGCTGTAGTGATGTCCTTTAAGGATTAAGGTGCAATGTGTTTCCTTGTGGAGATGCCCTTTAAAAGCAGAACAAAACCTGGGAATTTGCATTTTCCCCGGGGGCATCCCGAATCGGCCAGAAACCCCCAAACAATGCTCCTCTTTCGCGTTCCAGCGATGCATGCGAGCAGCCAATCAGAACCGATGGCCGTGTTTACATCCTTCGGGAAATGGCTCTTACTGACTTCAATGGGGAGGCTGCTACATCCTCTGTCCCAGCCTATTTGAAAAGCTGGGGTGGGAGCGTGCGCTGCTACAGCCCCTGTCCCAGGCCGGCAGCTGGTGGGTTTTGTTCCCCTTTAAGGATTAAGGTGCGGTTTGTCCTCTTTTCCTCGTGTACAGCACGGCTTGCTTCATTTCCGTTCATAACGATTGGCTATTCCGCCACAAGGTGGCGCAGTTGACTGCAGAAGACTTGTGGCTCCCCCCGGCCCATAAAAGGCCAGGAAATTACCCAGAGACCCCCAGTGTTTCTCTGCAGTCCTGACTGCGAAGACAGAAGATGGCTCTCTCTGGTTATTCGCAGGTGAGCGGGGCAACCGAGCCCGTCAGCCCTGTAAGCCTATTTCCACCTGTTTCCGGACCCTCATGCCTCCCAGCCTTGGCCGACGGATCGGGTGACGGTAGGGGAACGCCTGGGGTCGGGTGTTCGGTGAGCTTTGCTCCGGGCCGCAGACCCTGTATTTGAAGAGTAGCCGTCCATAGGCGAATGGGGAGCCTATATGGGGGGAAAGGAGAAACCACTCTGCTGTGTTGTGTGTCTCTGGTGTTTTACTTTCCACTGGGGTGAGTTACTTAAGATGAGGTGGGGTGCTTGTTTGGCGTTTTGCACTTCGTGCCACTTTTTTATTGCACTTGGGCTTCCCCCCCCCCCCCCCCCGGTCCACTGTCCCTCTGCCTCCGGCGGGCGCTGCGGCCTTCTCTTCCCGCCCCTCGAGGATCGTAGCGCCATCTTGCCTCACCGCTCCTGAGGATTGCTGTGGTGGGGGATTTGCTTGGGGGACGCCGTCCTCGTCTGCGGCTGCTGCGGGACATCGCCGGGTGTTCCTTCTGCCACTGTGGTGCTGCGGACGCCATTTGCGAGCTGGTCCGTGAGTCGATCCCTCCCGGTTTCTCTTTGGGTGCATGTGCTGTGGGATGCTCAATTATATTTTCGTGCTTATGTCCTTCAGACGGGCTAGCAGGTTGTGGCTTCTCCCGGTTCCATACCCCTCCCCCCACCCCTGTCCCTTCTCTGTAGTTCATCCCTTGGGGGCATCCCAGGTGGGCTTTTCGTTAGCCCTTATACCGTGTTGGCTGATTGTGCCCTTTTTGATAATCACCATATGGAGGCTTCTGGGGATAGCGAGCTTGGGGGCCCCTCGGGGCAGGCTCGGCTGTGTGTCATGTGCGGGGCATCCCCTTTGAGTGGGGGCAGCGCGGTTTGTGTCCAGTGCGCCCAAAGTGTCATCGCGGAACAGGTTGGGCTGAGCGACTCTCTTCCCAGCCCTGTCCTTCCTGCAGCATCACCTCCTCCCCTGCGCCTGCATTTAGCTCCCAGCGAGGGGGAAGCCAGCGCGTGGCCAGCATTGAGCGACAACTGGCCAATCCGGCCGCGGGCAAGGCCTCTAGCAAGAAGAGGCACCTGGACGCGGACTTGTCCCTCTTTGCCGATGAGGACGAGGTTTTTGATGCCTATGGCGGCCGTGACTCCCTAGAGGAGGGGGGAGTTGTTCCGCGACTTGGATTCCTCTGGCGATCGTCATGGCGATTAGGTTAGTGATCTAGGGTCTTCCTCAGACGAGGATACTTGGCTCCCGGATGATACCGACAGGCTCTTGTCGGCTATTTTTTAATACCCTACACATTGCCCCCCACTAAGGCAGCAAAGAAGAAGCAGGGTGAGCTCTTCCGCCCTGAAAAGCAACGCTTGGAGTTCCTGGAGCAGGGTCATTTTTCCAATATGGTCCTCAAGGAGTGGGAACGCCCCAACAGGTTACCCTCGGTGCCCAAGGGGTTGGACAGAAGGTATCCCCTTCTTGGCCGACTTGGTTCGCTGCTGGTCGTGTCCCCCTGAGGTGGACGCTCCAGTCCTGGGGCTGTCCAACACTTCGGTCATGCCGTCTCCTGACACCACAACTTTGCGCAATAACGCAGACCGGCGTATGGATCAGCTAGCATGTCATGCTTTCACCTTTGTAGGGGCTGGCTTGCATCCGGCCTGCGCCGCGGCTATTGTGGCCATTGCTATAAAAAAGGTCAGGCGCCTTTCCGAGGCCGCCCGGTCTCGCAAGAGAGCGGAGGATTACAAGGACCTTTTGCTTTGTTCTGACCTTATTGCCTTTGTGCTGTCTGCCATGGATGATGCCGTCCGGCTTGGCGGTAGGGCCTCGGCCCTGTTGGGCGCTATGCGTTGCGTCAGTGAGTGGCTGACACTGCCGCTAAGAAGTCTCTCACCGGGCTTCTGTCTTTTCGGTGAGTGCCTTGATGTTCTGACCAAGGATGGTAGGCTCCCCCAGCGTAGAAAGCAGGCTCGGCCCTTTCGGGGATCCTCTTCCTTTCGGCGTTCACCGGGAGGTCGTGGGTCCTCCTTCTCAGGTAGCTGCAGAGACCCTTGGGTCGAGGCAGATCCCGCGGTCGCCCCGGTCTCTCCTGGGGAACCAAGCCCAACCCCCCCGCCAAGGCCCCTCAGGCATGAGGAGGCGCCCTCACCCTTCCGGGTGGGGCAACAGCTTCTGCGTTTTGCTCACATCTGGAGACTGCGCGTCTCGGACCGGTGGATTCAGGAGGTGGTGGCCTCCGGTTACAAGATAGAGCTTGCAGCCTGGCTGCCCCCAAGATTCCTACGGTCCCGGATCTCTCAAAATCCTGCGACGGCTCAGGGCCTGCGGTTGGCCGTACAACGTCTTCTGGCATCCGGAGTGATTTGTCCGGTACCTCCTCAGCAACAGGGTCAGGGGTACTACTCCAACCTGTTCACGGTGCCCAAGAAGGACGGCTCCCTGAGGCCCATCCTGGATTTAAAGGCTCTCAACAAATTTGTTAGATTCAAGCATTTCCGCATGGATACCTTACGTTCGGCTGCGAGTTCCCTTCGGCCGGGCGACTTCATGACCACGGTGGACATCAAGGATGCCTACCTTCACGTTCCGATCTTCCTAGGTCAACAGAGGTTCTTAAGGTTCACTCTGGGGGATCAACACTACCAGTTTGTGGCCTTGCCGTTCGGTATCACCTCGGCTCCTCGGGTGTTCACCAAGGTACTGGCGGGTGTCATGGCTCTACTGAGGAGTCAGGGCATTCGCATTCTTCCTTACCTGGACGACCTATTGATTGCTGCTCCATCTTGTCATCGGGCCGAGAGGGACACTCGGGTGGTGACGTCCACTCTCGAATCCTTCGGCTGGGTAATCAATTATCCCAAGTCTTCACTATCTCCGTCTTTGGTGAGGTCCTTCTTGGGTAGGACGCTGGATACCCCTCAGGTCAAGGTACTTCTCCCTCAGCAGAAAGTGGAGGGCCTTCAAATGCAGGCGCGGGCCCTGCTCTCGTATTTGCATCCCTCCATTCGGCAGGGGATGCAGTTAGTGGGCCTCATGGTGTCTTGCTTCGAGGCGGTTCCCTTTGCTCAGTTCCACATGAGACCTCTTCAGTTACATCTCTTGTCTGTTTGGGATTGGAATCAGGAGTCCCTGGAGCAGGAATTTGCTCTGTCCCCTCTGGCCAGGCAGTCCCTATCGTGGTGGCTGGACTCGAGGAATCTTCTAGTGGGCAGGTCCTTTCTGCCTCCGTGCTGGGAGATTGTCACCACGGACGCCAGTTTGACCGGTTGGGGGGGGAGTTTGGCAATCGCTGAAGTTCCAGGGCCAGTGGGGTCCTCAGGAGGCCCATGCACCCATCAACCTTCTGGAGTTGAGAGCGATCAGGTTGGTTCTTTTCCAGTTGACTCCCCGCCTACGGGGTTGTGCTGTTCAGGTCTGCTCGGACAATCAGACGGCGGTCGCTTACATCAATCATCAGGGCGGGACTCGGAGCAAACGAGCCCTCAAGGAGGTGTCCCTGATATTGTCTTGGGCAGAGGAAAATGTTCCCTGCATCTCAGCGGTTTACATTCCAGGGGTGGAGAACCAGGAGGCGGACTCCCTGAGCAGGGGGGGGGGGGGACGTCTCGTCTGGGGGAATGGTCTCTCAGCAGCAAGGTATTTCATGTCCTGTGCCACAGCTGGGGTCAGACGGACGTGGACCTGTTTGCGTCCCGTCACAATCACAAGCTCCCAAGATTCGTCTCTCTGTCAAAAGATCCTCTGGCCTTCACCACGGACGCGCTAGCAATTCCTTGGATGGAATTTCGGCTCCTTTATGCATTTCCTCCCTTTCCTCTGCTGGGTCGTGTGCTGCGCAAGATTGCCCAGGAGGTGGTACCGACCATTCTAGTGGCCCCCTCCGCTGGCCGAGGGGGGTATGGTTCACGGACGTCGTCCAGATGGCAGTGGATCAGTACGTCTTGCCCGACAATCCAGAGCTTCTCACTCGGACAGCTGCTCTATCCCAATTTACAAACGCTGGCTTTAACGGCTTGGCTGCTGAAACCTCCATCCTGATGAGTAAGGGATTGCCGGCTTCGGTTGTCAATATTTTGATTCAGGCTTGGAAGAAATCTTCGTCTATGATTTACTACAGGGTCTGGCACGCTTACATTGCTTGGTGCGAGTCTAAGTCTTTTCCTTGTCGTGACTTCTCCATTACCAGGATTCTGGAGTTTTTACAGCATGGTCTGGAATCGGGTCTACAACTGAGTACCCTCAAAGGACAGGTTTCGGCTGTGGCAATTTTTTTCCAAAGATCTTTCGCCAATCATAGGCTTGTCAAGACTTTTTTCCAGGGAGTTACTCATGTGCGTCCACCGCATAAGCCTCTGCTACCGGTTTGGGATTTAAACTTGGTGCTTTCTGCTCTACAGGGTCCCCCCTTCGAGCCTCTGCGCGATGCGGCTCTGCCCATTCTGACTCTTACGGTGGCCTTTTTGGTCGCTATCACTTCGGTGTGTCGCGTCTCCGAGCTGGCGGCGCTTTCCATGAAACCTCCTTATTTTGAGAGGCATCAGGATAGGGTGGTGTTCCGTCTTAAGCCGGACGTTTTGCCTAAGGTTGTATCTGCTTTTCATCTCAATCAGGATATTGTCTTGCCTTCGTTGTGTCCTGCCCCTTCTAATTCTAAGGAACAGACCCTTCATTCCCTGGATGTGGTCAGGGCGCTCTAATTTTATTTGGTCGCCACTTAAGGAAGTCTGATGCTCCGTTTGTTCTTTCTGCTGGGCCAGCCAAATCCACTATCAGTAAGTGGATCAGACAGGCGGTGGTGCAGGCTTATTCTGCTAAAGGGAAGGAACCTCCCTTCCGCGTTACTGCGCACTCTACTCGCGCTATTGGTGCCTCTTGGGCTTTTCAGCACCAGGCTTCTGTTGAACAGATTTGTAAGGCCGCTACTTGGTCTTCTGTTCATACTTACAAAGTTGATGTTAGGACCTCAGCTGTTTTTGGCCGCAAGGTTCTGCAGGTGGTAGTGGCTTGAACTGCCTGCTGTTGCTCACTGGGGATCCCACCCTTTTTTTCATGGACACTGCTGTTGGATGTCCCAATCGTTATGAATGGAAATGAAGCAAGCCGTGCTGTACACAGTAAAAACAATTCTACAGGTGAGTAATCACAGAATTGTATTTTTGGAGATGCCCTTTTAAGGATTAGGGTGCGGTTTGTACTGGAGATGCCCTTTAAGGAATTAGGGTGCGGTTTGTACTGGAGATCCCCTTTAAGGATTAGGGTGCGGTTTGTCCTGGAGATGCCCTTTAAGGATTAGGGTGCGGTTTGTACTGGAGATGCCCTTTAAGGATTAGGATGCGGTTTGTACTGGAGATGCCCTTTAAGGATTAGGGTGCGGTTTGTACTGGAGATGCCCTTTAAGGATTAGGGTGCGGTTTGTCCTGGAGATGCCCTTTAAGGATTAGGGTGCGGTTTGTACTGGAGATGCCCTTTAAGGATTAGGATGCGGTTTGTACTGGAGATGCCCTTTAAGGATTAGGGTGCGGTTTGTACTGGAGATGCCCTTTAAGGATTAGGGTGCGGTTTGTACTGGATTTGCCCTTTAAGGATTAGGGTGCGGATTGTACTGGAGATGCCCTTTAAGGATTAGGGTGCGGTTTGTACTGGAGATGCCCTTTAAGGATTAGGGTGTGGTTTGTCCTGGAGATGCCCTTTAAGGATTAGGGTGCGGTTTGTACAGGAGTTGCCCTTTAAGGATTAGGGTGCGGTTTGTACTGGAGATGCCCTTTAAGGATTAGGGTGCGGTTTGTACAGGAGATGCCCTTTAAGGATTAGGGTGCGGTTTGTACTGGAGATGCCCTTTAAGGATTAAGGTGCGGTTTGCACTGGAGATGCCCTTTAAGGATTAGGGTGCGGTTTGTACAGGAGATGCCCTTTAAGGATTAGGGTGCGGTTTGTACCGGAGATGCCCTTTAAGGATTAGGGTGCGGTTTGTACTGGAGATGCCCTTTAAGGATTAGGGTGCGGTTTGTCCTGGAGATGCCCTTTAAGGCTTAGGGTGCGGTTTGTACTGGAGATGCCCTTTAAGGCTTAGGGTGCGGTTTGTACTGGAGATGACCTTTAAGGAATTAGGGTGCGGTTTGTACTGGAGATCCCCTTTAAGGATTAGGGTGGGGTTTGTACCGGAGATGCCCTTTAAGGATTAGGGTGGGGTTTGTACCGGAGATGCCCTTTAAGGATTAGGGTGCGGTTTGTCCTGGAGATGCCCTTTAAGGATTAGGGTGCGGTTTGTACTGGAGATGCCCTTTAAGGATTAGAGTGCGGTTTGTACTGGAGATGCCCTTTAAGGATTAGGGTGCGGTTTGTCCTGGAGATGCCCTTTAAGGATTAGGGTGCGGTTTGTACTGGAGATGCCCTTTAAGGATTAGGGTGCGGTTTGTACTGGAGATGCCCTTTAAGGATTAGGGTGCGGTTTGTACTGGAGATGCCCTTTAAGGATTAGGGTGCGGTTTGTCCTGGAGTTGCCCTTTAAGGATTAGGGTGCGGTTTGTACTGGAGATGCCCTTTAAGGATTAGGGTGCGGTTTGTACTGGAGATGCCCTTTAAGGATTAGGGTGCGGTTTGTCCTGGAGATGCCCTTTAAGGATTAGGGTGCGGTTTGTCCCGGAGATGCCCTTTAAGGATTAGGGTGCGGTTTGTCCTGGAGATGACCTTTAAGGATTAGGGTGCGGTTTGTACTGGAGATGCCCTTTAAGGATTAGGGTGCGGTTTGTACTGGAGATGCCCTTTAAGGATTAGGGTGTGGTTTGTCCTGGAGATGCCCTTTAAGGATTAGGGTGCGGTTTGTCCTGGAGATGCCCTTTAAGGATTAGGGTGCGGTTTGTCCTGGAGATGCCCTTTAAGGATTAGGGTGCGGTTTGTACTGGAGATGCCCTTTAAGGATTAGGGTGCGGTTTGTACTGGAGATGCCCTTTAAGGATTAGGGTGCGGTTTGTACTGGAGATGCCCTTTAAGGATTAGGGTGCGGTTTGTCCCGGAGATGCCCTTTAAGGATTAGGGTGCGGTTTGTACTGGAGACGCCCTTTAAGGATTAGGGTGCGGTTTGTCCTGGAGATGCCCTTTAAGGATTAGGGTGCGGTTTGTCCCGGAGATGCCCTTTAAGGATTAGGGTGCGGTTTGTCCCGGAGATGCCCTTTAAGGATTAGGGTGCGGTTTGTACTGGAGACGCCCTTTAAGGATTAGGGTGCGGTTTGTCCCGGAGATGCCCTTTAAGGATTAGGGTGCGGTTTGTCCCGGAGATGCCCTTTAAGGATTAGGGTGCAATCTTCCCACCCGAGGGAGGCAGACCGTTTCCTAATACTTAAAGGGGATCTCCGCCTTCGGCTATCTCAGCTGCTCAGACCCCCCCAAAGCTGAGAGCACGTCGGTGGATCTCCTGCTCATCAGGAGACATGTGGGAGGAGCAATAGCAGCATTAAGGGGTCCTCTAACCCACCGTCAGCTGTTACAGACCAGCAATGTGATTGGCTCTCCCTCTATTTACCCCACCGCTATCTGCCCCGCGTTGGGCCCCACAAGGCGCCGATTGATCGTTTTCCAACCTCTTTCCAGAAGACGAAGAGCGTCCCGCTGATGATGATGATGGCGGAGATGAGGATCTTCAGCAGCAGCGCGCGGCTCAGGATGGCCTCCTTGGCGTTTCGCGGCGGCTGCTTGATGGCGTCCTTATCAACAGGCTCCACCCCCAGGCTGCGCGAGACAAGAGGAGGTCGTCAGTGGCGGCAAAGACAGTGTGATGTCATCAGTGGCGGCAAAGACAGTGTGATGTCATCAGTGACGGCAAAGACAGTGCGAGGTCATCAGTGACGGCAAAGACAGTGTGAGGTCATCAGTGACGGCAAAGACAGTGTGATGTCATCAGTGACGGCAAAGACAGTGTGAGGTCATCAGTGACGGCAAAGACAGTGTGATGTCATCAGTGACGGCAAAGACAGTGTGAGGTCATCAGTGACGGCAAAGACAGTGCAAGGTCGTCAGTGACGGCAAAGACAGTGTGATGTCATCAGTGACGGCAAAGACAGTGTGATGTCATCAGTGACGGCAAAGACAGTGCGAGGTCATCAGTGACGGCAAAGACAGTGCGAGGTCATCAGTGACGGCAAAGACAGTGTGATGTCATCAGTGACGGCAAAGACAGTGTGATGTCATCAGTGGCGGCAAAGACAGTGCGAGGTCGTCAGTGATGGCAAAGACAGTGTGAGGTCATCAGTGACGGCAAAGACAGTGTGAGGTCATCAGTGGCGGCAAAGACAGTGTGATGTCATCAGTGGCGGCAAAGACAGTGCGAGGTCGTCAGTGACGGCAAAGACAGTGCGAGGTCGTCAGTGACGGCAAAGACAGTGCGAGGTCATCAGTGACGGCAAAGACAGTGTGATGTCATCAGTGATGGCAAACACAGTGTGATGTCATCAGTGGCGGCAAACACAGTGTGATGTCATCAGTGGCGGCAAAGACAGTGTGATGTCATCAGTGGCGGCAAAGACAGTGTGATGTCATCAGTGACGGCAAAGACAGTGTGAGGTCATCAGTGGCGGCAAAGACAGTGTGAGGTCATCAGTGGCGGCAAAGACAGTGTGAGGTCATCAGTGGCGGCAAAGACAGTGTGAGGTCATCAGTGGCGGCAAAGACAGTGTGAGGTCATCAGTGGCGGCAAAGACAGTGTGATGTCATCAGTGACGGCAAAGACAGCGTGAGGTCATCGGTGGTGGCAAAGACAGTGTGAGGTCATCAGTGACGGCAAAGACAGTGTGAGGTCATCAGTGACGGCAAAGACAGTGTGATGTCATCAGTGGCGGCAAAGACAGTGTGATGTCATCAGTGACGGCAAAGACAGTGTGATGTCATCAGTGACGGCAAAGACAGTGTGAGGTCATCAGTGGCGGCAAAGACAGTGTGATGTCATCAGTGACGGCAAAGACAGCGTGAGGTCATCGGTGGTGGCAAAGACAGTGTGATGTCATCAGTGACGGCAAAGACAGTGTGAGGTCATCAGTGACGGCAAAGACAGTGTGATGTCATCAGTGGCGGCAAAGACAGTGTGATGTCATCAGTGACGGCAAAGACAGTGTGATGTCATCAGTGGCGGCAAAGACAGTGTGATGTCATCAGTGACGGCAAAGACAGTGTGATGTCATCAGTGGCAGCAAAGACAGTGTGATGTCATCAGTGGCGGCAAAGACAGTGTGATGTCATCAGTGACGGCAAAGACAGTGTGAGGTCATCAGTGACGGCAAAGACAGTGTGATGTCATCAGTGACGGCAAAGACAGTGTGAGGTCATCAGTGGCGGCAAAGACAGTGTGATGTCATCAGTGACGGCAAAGACAGTGTGAGGTCATCAGTGACGGCAAAGACAGTGTGAGGTCATCAGTGACGGCAAAGACAGTGTGATGTCATCAGTGGCGGCAAAGACAGTGTGATGTCATCAGTGACGGCAAAGACAGTGTGATGTCATCAGTGGCGGCAAAGACAGTGTGAGGTCATCAGTGACGGCAAAGACAGTGTGATGTCATCAGTGGCAGCAAAGACAGTGTGATGTCATCAGTGGCGGCAAAGACAGTGTGATGTCATCAGTGACGGCAAAGACAGTGTGATGTCATCAGTGACGGCAAAGACAGTGTGATGTCATCAGTGACGGCAAAGACAGTGTGATGTCATCAGTGGCGGCAAAGACAGTGTGATGTCATCAGTGGCGGCAAAGACAGTGTGATGTCATCAGTGACGGCAAAGACAGTGTGATGTCATCAGTGACGGCAAAGACAGTGTGATGTCATCAGTGACGGCAAAGACAGTGTGAGGTCGTCAGTGACGGCAAAGACAGTGTGAGGTCGTCAGTGACGGCAAAGACAGTGTGAGGTCATCAGTGGCGGCAAAGACAGTGTGAGGTCATCAGTGACGGCAAAGACAGCGTGATGTCATCAGTGACGGCAAAGACAGTGTGATGTCATCGGTGGTGGCAAAGACAGTGTGAGGTCATCAGTGACGGCAAAGACAGTGTGATGTCATCAGTGACGGCAAAGACAGTGTGAGGTCATCAGTGGCGGCAAAGACAGTGTGAGGTCATCAGTGGCGGCAAAGACAGTGTGAGGTCGTCAGTGACGGCAAAGACAGTGCGAGGTCGTCAGTGACGGCAAAGACAGTG
Organism: Gastrophryne carolinensis; assembly: GCA_027917425.1. Taxonomy (NCBI): domain Eukaryota; kingdom Metazoa; phylum Chordata; class Amphibia; order Anura; family Microhylidae; genus Gastrophryne; species Gastrophryne carolinensis. The sequence continues at coordinate 9,117,456 of CM051241.1, forward strand.
TGAGGTCATCAGTGACGGCAAAGACAGTGTGATGTCATCAGTGATGGCAAAGACAGTGTGATGTCATCAGTGACGGCAAAGACAGTGTGATGTCATCAGTGACAGCAAAGACAGCGTGAGGTCATCGGTGGTGGCAAAGACAGTGTGAGGTCATCAGTGACGGCAAAGACAGTGTGATGTCATCAGTGACAGCAAAGACAGCGTGAGGTCATCGGTGGTGGCAAAGACAGTGTGAGGTCATCAGTGACGGCAAAGACAGTGTGATGTCATCAGTGATGGCAAAGACAGTGCGAGGTCGTCAGTGACGGCAAAGACAGTGTGAGGTCATCAGTGACGGCAAAGACAGTGTGAGGTCATCAGTGACGGCAAAGACAGTGTGATGTCATCAGTGATGGCAAAGACAGTGTGATGTCATCAGTGGCGGCAAAGACAGTGTGATGTCATCAGTGGCGGCAAAGACAGTGTGATGTCATCAGTGACGGCAAAGACAGTGTGATGTCATCAGTGATGGCAAAGACAGCGTGAGGTCATCAGTGGTGGCAAAGACAGTGCGAGGTCGTCAGTGACGGCAAAGACAGTGCGAGGTCATCAGTGACGGCAAAGACAGTGTGATGTCATCAGTGACGGCAAAGACAGTGTGATGTCATCAGTGACGGCAAAGACAGTGTGAGGTCATCAGTGACGGCAAAGACAGTGTGAGGTCATCAGTGACGGCAAAGACAGTGTGAGGTCATCAGTGACGGCAAAGACAGTGCGAGGTCATCAGTGGCGGCAAAGACAAGATGATATCATCAGTGACGGCAAAGACAGTGTGAGGTCATCAGTGGCGGCAAAGACAGTGCGAGGTCATCAGTGGCGGCAAAGACAGTGTGAGGTCATCAGTGGCGGCAAAGACAGTGTGAGGTCATCAGTGGCAGCATTACATTACAAGGGCCCTGCGGCTTGGGAGGAACCACAAATCCCAGCATGGCCCGACGGTCGCTGGCACCCCATAGACATGACCGTAGAGCCCCGCAAACATCAGACCACACTGGCCCATTGCTTTATAATTTAAAAAAAAAAAAACTTCTCTCCCCTTTAATAATCAGGATTTGGGATTCCTCTCTAGTTAAATTCAGTAGAGCCATGTTTGATAGCAAACATGAAAAACATGCGTGCAGCCGTTTCCTTTCCCTTGTCAGGTGGAGCTCTGCTAGGAAAAGGTGAGTATCTCTCTAATGCAGGGTTACTGATGGCGTGAGGAGGGAGGTGAGGTTAGTTTCCTGTCCCCCATCAGATGGAGCTCTGTTAGGAAAAGGTGAGTATCTCTCTAATGCAGGGTTACTGATGGCGTGAGGAGGGAGGTGAGGTTAGTTTCCTGTCCCCCATCAGATGGAGCTCTGTTAGGAAAAGGTGAGTATCTCTCTAATGCAGGGTTACTGATGGCGTGAGGAGGGAGGTGAGGTTAGTTTCCTGTCCCCCATCAGATGGAGCTGTGCTAGGAAAAATACCGTTTTGCGAGTACTCACCTTTAAAACGGATATTATAAGTGTGCCATACACTCCGCTTCAACTCTTCATGACAGTTGGGTTATTTTCCAGTAGAGGGCGACCTTCTGCAGAGATGAATGCAAAAAAGGAGCTCCTCCTGGTCCATAACTACCTGGGACCTTCCACCAATTCCCCAGTGTAAGGGGACCAGGAAGAACCAAATATAACAATACTAACAACATAACCATAAACAGTAAAGAATGCACCAACTCAAACCACTGCAGCTTGCAGAACTTTGCGGCCAAAAACAGCATCCGCTGAGGCCCGAACATCAACCTTGTAAAACTTGGAAAAAGTATGAACGGAAGAGCAAGTAGCAGCCTTACAAACTTGTACAACAGAAGCCTGGTGCTGAAAGGCCCAGGACGCTCCAACCGCACGAGTAGAATGAGCAGTGACCCTAAAAGGGGGAGTCCTCCCCTTAGCAGAATAGGCCCCAACAATGGCCTGACGAATCCATTTGCTAATGGTAGACTTGGCGGGTGCCAAACCTTTCCTGGTCCCGCAGGGCACCACGAAAAAGGTGTCCGTCTTGCGGAAGGAAGAAGTAGTCACCAAATAGTACTTCACACAGCGAACAACATCCAAATTGTGCAGAACCCTCTCCTTGTCATTGTTAGGCTTAGGACACAAGGAAGGGAGAACAATGTCCTGATTGAGGTGGAAAGCAGAAACCACCTTAGGAAGGAAATCTGGTTTAAAGCGAAAGACCACCTTGTCCTAGTGTCTTTCAAAGTAAGGGGCCTGAATCGACAGAGCCGCCAACTCAGAGACACGCCGAAGAGAGGTAATGGCCACCAAGAAGGCAACCTTCTGAGTGAGAACCGAAAGAGCAATATCCTGCAGCGGCTCAAAAGGAGGACCCAGGAGAGCCGAAAGAACCAAATTCAAATCCCAAACAGGAACCACAGCCTTCTGAGGGGGTCGAACATGAGTGACCCCCTGGAAAAAAGTCTTAACCAGCGGGTGTAAGGCAAAAGACCTCTGGAAGAAAACAGACAGAGCAGAGACCTGCCCTTTCAAGGTACTAAGCTGGAAGCCAAGATCCAGACCGTGCTGAAGAAACTCCAAAATCCTAGGGATCGAAAACACCCTGCAAGGCAAGGCCCTAGCCTCACACCAATCAATATAGGACCTCCAAGTCCTATAGTAAATGCCAGAAGAGGACCGCTTCCTAGCTCTAATCAAGGTCTGAACAACAGCCGCAGACAAACCTTCCTCCTTCAGAATGAAGGTTTCAGCAGCCAAGCCGTCAAAGCCAGCGTTTGTAAATTGGGATAAAGTAGTTGACCCTGAGATAACAGATCCGGAAACATGGGAAGCCGGTACTGATCTACCGCCAGCCTTACAACGTCTGCGTACCAAACCCTTCTTGGCCACCTTGGAGCCACCAGAATTGCTGGTGCCCCTTCCAGAGCCAGTTTGCAAACCACCTTGCCCAGCATGGAGAAGGGAGGAAACAGGTACAGAAACTTGCCAGAGCTAGAGGATCCTGAGATAGAGACACAAAGGCCGGGAGTTTGTGATTGTGCCGTGAGGCAAAGAGATCCACCTCCGGAGTCCCCCACTTGCGACAAAGAGACCGAAAAACCCCGGGGTTGAGAGACCACTCTCCTTGGCGAGAGGATCCCCTGCTCAGGGAGTCCGCCTCCGTGTTTTCCACTCCTGGAATGTAGATCGCTGAAATGCAAGGAACATTGCTCTCTGCCCAATGCAGGATCAGAGAGACTTCCCCGAGGGCACTCCTGCTGCGAGTCCCTCCTTGGTGATTGATGTAGGCTACCGCCGTCCGATTGTCTGAACGAATCTGAACCGGAAGACCCTGCAAGTGCAACGTCAGCCGTGACAGGACAAGCCGGATGGCTCTGAGCTCTAAGACATTGATGGTGTTGTGAGCCTCCTGAGGACCCCACACCCCGCTGAATTGATGACTTTTCCAGAAACCTCCCCAGCCCGACAGGCTGGCATCCGTGGTAACCGTCTCCCAGTGAGGAACCAGAAAGGATCTGCCCCTCAACAGGTTGCTCGACTCCAGCCACCACCAAAAGGACTGCCGAACCCTGGGAGACATCCTGAACGGTTGATCCAACGACAGCGGACACCTGTCCCAATGCGTCAATAGGTGAAGTTGAAGAGATCTCATGTGAAACTGCGCAAATGGGACCGCCTCGAAGGAGGACACCATCAAACCCACCAGTTTCATCCCCTGTCGGATAGAGGGACAAGGACTGTCCAGAAGAAGGCGGATCAGGTCCTAAATCCCCTGCACCTAGACCTGGGGTAGAAACACACGTGATGGCGAGAGAGAGGACTTGGGGTGATTGATCACCCACCCGAACCTCTCCAGGGTCGACCACCACCTGGTGGGTGTCCAGCTACGCCTGACGGAGGGAAGAAGCTGAAATCAATAGGTCGTCCAGATACGGCACAATGCGAATTCCCTGAGCTCCGAATAGGGCCATTATGCCCGCCAGAACCTTGGTGAAGACCCTCGACACCAACCCGAAGGGAAGGGCTACAAACTGAAAATGTTGATCGTCCACCTCGAACCTGAGGAATCTCTGATTGCTTGGAAAAAATTGGAACATGCAAATACGCATCCTTGATGTCTATGGATGTCATGAAATCCCCTTGACGAAGGGAATTGATGGCCGAGCGCAGAGTCTCCATGCGGAACTTCCACCACCCGAGTGGGTGAGGGCGCCCCTTCATTGCTGAGCTGGTTTACCCGCAGGCTTGGGTTTTGAACCCCAGGCAGAAGCGGGACGGGTCCGACACCTGCCCCTGTTCCAGGAAGAGCCTCTGACACCTGAGAAGGCCAAACCTCTACCAGCTCTGGCACCGCGAAAGGAAGGATTGAAAGAGCCTGCCCCCCGAAAGGGACGGCGCTGTTTCTTCCGCTGAGGTAACTTACCTCCCTTTGCCACAGCATCCAACTTATCTCCAAACAGCTGCGTACCCAAGAAGGGAAGAGCTGTGAGCGATTTCTAGGCTGCAAAGTCGGCGCATGGCCACCAATAAGGCTGAAGTCCTACTACACATAACAATAGTGTCTTCCATAGCAGCCAAGACAAAATCCATGAACAATTCAAATCTTTTAAGCGTAGTGAACTCAGCACTCCCCGGATCAAGGTGAGCGTCATTTAACCAGTCCCTAATCAGAGACCTAGCAGCCACCGACACTAGCGCAGATGCACAAACAGGCCGCAAGGCCGAACCAACACATGCAAAGGCATGGCATGCCATCTGATCAAGGCGCCTATCCTCACCATCCTTTAGGAAAGTGGCATCTGGGGTGTGAAGCATGGAGGAGTTGGTCAACCCCAAAACTGGCGCATCGACCTCGGGAGGAGAAGCCCAGCGATTAACCGCTTCCACCGGGAAAGGATACTTCTTATCCCATCTCTGAGGAACACCCGGAAGCCGACTAGGTTTCTCCATTCCCTAAGGATCAGTGCATCAAAATGACCCTGGGTAGGGAACTCCAAACGAGGCTTGTGGGCCCAAAAAAAATTCCCCCTTCTTGAGAGGGGGCACCTCAGGCGGTGCGATATCCAAAACCTCCAGGAGATGTGACAAAACCGTGGCCATTGTCAACAGCATTCCCCAGCGCCTGCCCAACGTCAGCCTCGCCAAACCGTACATCTTCAGCCTCTGACTCCTCATACAATTCCCCCTCCTCTAACGGGGAATAATCTGACACATCAAATGAATCATCATCCATATCCCAAGTCACCTGGACCGACGACAAATGTCTCTTTTTAGCCTGGGCCTTCTTGCCCACCGCGCTAACCATACATTTCTCGATGCTGGCCAACCTAGCACAAACATCAGAAAGCGAATCCCCACTGGCACCAATGTCACTTGGGGTACGGATAAGGCGGGGAGGGGAAGGCGATGAAGCGGGGGGAGCCGACCAAGAAGGCTGGGCACCCGACTGCCGCGATATGGCCTGTTGTGCACATGGTATACAAATAAGCACATCCTCACTCGTAAGGGATGCCCCACAACCCACACATGGCCGGGATTGTCCCAGAGGGAGCCCCGAGCCCGGTATCCTGCGGAGCCTCCATATGGTGATTCTTGTGGTCAGTCGCAAGACCGCAGGGGATTTAAGCTGATAAGCAACCCGGGATGCCCCTTTAAAAGTCCCTGTGGGAGGATTTTTAATGAACAAAATTTTGGCAAGGGACCCTAGGACCGGGAAAAAGCCCCTTTAGCATGCACACACACGTGACAATCTGAAAGACACGTGAAAAAGGCCCATAAGAAAAAACATCTATAATCAATATATATACATAAGCAACTAAATATAGCACAATGAGGGCCATAAAACCAACAAGGATATATACATACAGACATGTGCTAGGATAAAAAGAGGCCCCCCGAAAGCAAATGAAGTGGCCCGGAAGCACTTACAGACCACAGTGATCGCCGCAGCAGGAGCAGCCAGAAGCCCAAGATGGCCACCGCCGAGCAGGAGAGTGTGAGGAGGAAGGGGGGCGGGCCAGCGCGGAACGCAAGCGCTCGCCAGGTCACGCCCCCCTCCCAGAGCCTCCAGCAACGCGGATCCCAGCCGGAGGGCCGGGCCGCAGTAAGGCGCCAAACAGGAAGGGGGGGGGAGGGGCAACCGCGGCAGCACCGAGGCCAGGCCCCGCCCCCCGCCCTGAATGCAGCCTGAGGGAGGCATGCTGAGGTACGAAGTGCAGCTGCCCTGCCAAGCACCAAACGACTGTCTCAAACACACATACACAAAGCGAAAATGACAGCAGAGGGGCGCACCCCCCCAGGAGGGTTAAGGAAGGGACCCGGAAGGGGAATAAATCCAACATCAGGGTCTGGTTATGGATAAATATATGGGACAGGGCATCCCAAACCGGGATCACCAACCCGGAAATCCGCCTACCCCTTGTAATGGGGTCTCACGGAGGAGCAGCGCTCCCTCAACACCTGAATAGGTGCTGCCTACCCTCACCAGGACCTGCAGCCAAGGCTGGGAGGCTCACATAGGGACAATTTAGAAAAGGTCCTGGCAGCAACAGGGACAAAAAAGGCCTGCAAGTAAGAGAAGTCCTCATCTTCTGCCTTGCTCGCTTTCCTGCAGAGAAGAAACTGGGGAATTGGTGGGAGGTCCCAGGTATATATGGACTGGGAGGGGCTTCTTTTTTGCATATTCATCTCTGCAGAATTTCGCCCTCTACTAGAGAATAACCCAAATGTCATGAAGAGTTGAAGCGGAGTGTATGTCACACTTGGAATAGGTGAGTATCTCTCTAATGCAGGGCTCACTGATGGTGTGTGTGGTTAGTTTCCTGTCCCCAATCAGATGGAGCTCTGCTAGGGAAAGGTGAGTTTCCTGTCCCCCATCAGATGGAGCTCTGCTAGGGAAAGGTGAGTTTCCTGTCCCCCATCAGATGGAGCTCTGCTAGGGAAAGGTGAGTATCTCTCTAAAGCAGGGCTCACTGATGGCGGTGTGTGACAGTGTGTGGGCGGAGCATGTAGGGGGCGGGGCCACACCTCTGCGCGGGCGGCCCGTCCATGATGATGTTGATCCAGAGGATCTGCATGGCGTTCAGCGGGTTGGGCAGGTTCATGATGGTCGACAGTGTGATGAGGCTCAGCGCCGAGATGCTCCTGCAGGAGAAAGAAGAAGGGAGGGGGCGTGGTCAGAAGGAGGAGTGGGCGGAGCTTAGGGACCGCTCTGTGATGTCATCACTCACGTGCTGAGCTGGAAGCGGACGAAGTTCTTGATGTTGTAGAAGATCCCCTTCCCCTCCTCGATGGCGTTCCTGCAAAACAAGGGGGGCGGGGCGTCACCAGCGTCCCAAACAAAAGCCCCTCCCCCCGTTCATCTACCCCCTTGCCCCCAAGCCAGGGGCAGATTATTAACCCCTCACTGGCCGCACTGCGGAGGCAGCGTCTCTATCTGCGCTTATCTCTATGGGCAATTTCCTCTTTCCCGGCAGCAGAGATAAATGTGTTTGATGAGCGGCCCATAGATTGTGTGTACACAGCGCCGGCCAATCAGAGGAGGCGAGGACAGCGCTTACCCGCCGCGCTCCATTACCCCGCAGGACGCGTCCGCCGCTAATGCTGCGCAATGGGCCGGAAATGTTCCGAGTGTCAGCGGATAAAGCGAGGAGCCCACGCGCTCACCTGCAGAGCATCGCTCCATTCATTTTCCATACATGAGTCTATGACGTCTCTGCAGAGCATCGCTCCATTCATATTGTATAAGAGTCTATGACGTCTCTGCAGAGCATCGCTCCATTCATATTCCATACATGAGTCTATGACGTCTCTGCAGAGCATCGCTCCATTCATATTCCATACATGAGTCTATGGCGTCTCTGCAGAGCATCGCTCCATTCATATTCCATACATGAGTCTATGACGTCTCTGCAGAGCATCTCTCCATTCATATTCCATACATGAGTCTATGACGTCTCTGCAGAGCATCTCTCCATTCATATTCCATACATGAGTCTATGACGTCTCTGCAGAGCATCGCTCCATTCATATTCCATACATGAGTCTATGACGTCTCTGCAGAGCATTGCTCCATTCATATTCCATACATGAGTCTATGACGTCTCTGCAGAGCATCGCTCCATTCATATTGTATAAGAGTCTATGACGTCTCTGCAGAGCATCGCTCTATTCATATTCCATACATGAGTCTATGACGTCTCTGCAGAGCATCGCTCCATTCATATTCCATACATGAGTCTATGACGTCTCTGCAGAGCATCGCTCCATTCATATTCCATACATGAGTCTATGACGTCTCTGCAGAGCGTCGCTCCATTCATATTCCATACATGAGTCTATGACGTCTCTGCAGAGCATCTCTCCATTCATATTCCATACATGAGTCTATGACGTCTCTGCAGAGCATCGCTCCATTCATATTCCATACATGAGTCTATGACGTCTCTGCAGAGCATAGCTCCATTCATATTCCATACCTGAGTCTATGACGTCTCTGCAGAGCATCGCTCCATTCATATTCCATACATGAGTCTATGACGTCTCTGCAGAGCATCGCTCCATTCATATTCCATACATGAGTCTATGACGTCTCTGCAGAGCATCGCTCCATTCATATTCCATACATGAGTCTATGACGTCTCTGCAGAGCATCGCTCCATTCATATTCCATACCTGAGTCTATGACGTCTCTGCAGAGCATCGCTCCATTCATATTCCATACATGAGTCTATGACGTCTCTGCAGAGCATCGCTCCATTCATATTGTGTAAGAGTCTATGACGTCTCTGCAGAGCATCGCTCCATTCATATTGTATAAGAGTCTATGACGTCTCTGCAGAGCATCGCTCCATTCATATTGTATAAGAGTCTATGACGTCTCTGCAGAGCATCGCTCCATTCATATTGTATAAGAGTCTATGGCGTCTCTGCAGAGCATCGCTCCATTCATATTCCATACATGAGTCTATGACGTCTCTGCAGAGCATCTCTCCATTCATATTCCATACATGAGTCTATGACGTCTCTGCAGAGCATCGCTCCATTCATATTCCATACATGAGTCTATGACGTCTCTGCAGAGCATCGCTCCATTCATATTCCATACATGAGTCTATGACGTCTCTGCAGAGCATCGCTCCATTCATATTCCATACATGAGTCTATGGCGTCTCTGCAGAGCATCGCTCCATTCATATTCCATACATGAGTCTATGACGTCTCTGCAGAGCATCGCTCCATTCATATTCCATACATGAGTCTATGACGTCTCTGCAGAGCATCGCTCCATTCATATTCCATACATGAGTCTATGACATCTCTGCAGAGCATCGCTCCATTCATATTCCATACATGAGTCTATGACGTCTCTGCAGAGCATCGCTCCATTCATATTCCATACATGAGTCTATGACGTCTCTGCAGAGCATCGCTCCATTCATATTCCATACATGAGTCTATGACGTCTCTGCAGAGCATCGCTCCATTCATATTGTATAAGAGTCTATGGCGTCTCTGCAGAGCATCGCTCCATTCATATTCCATACATGAGTCTATGACGTCTCTGCAGAGCATCGCTCCATTCATATTGTATAAGAGTCTATGGCGTCTCTGCAGAGCATCGCTCCATTCATATTGTATAAGAGTCTATGGCGTCTCTGCAGAGCATCGCTCCATTCATATTCCATACCTGAGTCTATGACGTCTCTGCAGAGCATCGCTCCATTCATATTGTATAAGAGTCTATGACATCTCTGCAGAGCATCGCTCCATTCATATTGTTTAAGAGTCTATGACATCTCTGCAGAGCATCGCTCCATTCATATTGTATAAGAGTCTATGACGTCTCTGCAGAGCATCGCTCCATTCATATTGTATAAGAGTCTATGACGTCTCTGCAGAGCATCGCTCCATTCATATTCCATACATGAGTCTATGACGTCTCTGCAGAGCATCGCTCCATTCATATTCCATACATGAGTCTATGGCGTCTCTGCAGAGCATCGCTCCATTCATATTCCATACATGAGTCTATGACGTCTCTGCAGAGCATCGCTCCATTCATATTCCATACATGAGTCTATGACGTCTCTGCAGAGCATCGCTCCATTCATATTCCATACATGAGTCTATGGCGTCTCTGCAGAGCATCGCTCCATTCATATTGTGTAAGAGTCTATGACGTCTCTGCAGAGCATCGCTCCATTCATATTCCATACATGAGTCTATGGCGTCTCTGCAGAGCATCGCTCCATTCATATTCCATACATGAGTCTATGACGTCTCTGCAGAGCATCGCTCCATTCATATTGTATAAGAGTCTATGACGTCTCTGCAGAGCATCGCTCCATTCATATTCCATACATGAGTCTATGACGTCTCTGCAGAGCATCGCTCCATTCATATTCCATACATGAGTCTATGACATCTCTGCAGAGCATCGCTCCATTCATATTCCATACATGAGTCTATGGCGTCTCTGCAGAGCATCGCTCCATTCATATTCCATACATGAGTCTATGACGTCTCTGCAGAGCATCGCTCCATTCATATTGTATAAGAGTCTATGGCGTCTCTGCAGAGCATCGCTCCATTTATATTCCATACACGAGTCTATGACGTCTCTGCAGAGCATCGCTCCATTCATATTCCATACATGAGTCTATGACGTCTCTGCAGAGCATCGCTCCATTCATATTCCATACATGAGTCTATGGCGTCTCTGCAGAGCATCGCTCCATTCATATTCCATACATGAGTCTATGACGTCTCTGCAGAGCATCGCTCCATTCATATTCCATACATGAGTCTATGACATCTCTGCAGAGCATCGCTCCATTCATATTCCATACATGAGTCTATGACATCTCTGCAGAGCATCGCTCCATTCATATTGTATAAGAGTCTATGACATCTCTGCAGAGCATCGCTCCATTCATATCCCATACACGAGTCTATGGCGTCTCTGCAGAGCATCGCTCCATTCATATTGTGTAAGAGTCTATGACGTCTCTGCAGAGCATCGCTCCATTCATATTCCATACATGAGTCTATGACGTCTCTGCAGAGCATAGCTCCATTCATATTCCATACATGAGTCTATGACATCTCTGCAGAGCATCGCTCCATTCATATTCCATACATGAGTCTATGACATCTCTGCAGAGCATCGCTCCATTCATATTCCATACATGAGTCTATGACGTCTCTGCAGAGCATCGCTCCATTCATATTCCATACATGAGTCTATGACATCTCTGCAGAGCATCGCTCCATTCATATTCCATACATGAGTCTATGACGTCTCTGCAGAGCATCGCTCCATTCATATTCCATACATGAGTCTATGACATCTCTGCAGAGCATCGCTCCATTCATATTCCATACATGAGTCTATGACATCTCTGCAGAGCATCGCTCCATTCATATTCCATACATGAGTCTATGACATCTCTGCAGAGCATCGCTCCATTCATATTCCATACATGAGTCTATGGCGTCTCTGCAGAGCATCGCTCCATTCATATTGTATAAGAGTCTATGACGTCTCTGCAGAGCATCGCTCCATTCATATTCCATACATGAGTCTATGACATCTCTGCAGAGCATCGCTCCATTCATATCCCATACACGAGTCTATGACGTCTCTGCAGAGCATCGCTCCATTCATATCCCATACACGAGTCTATGACGTCTCTGCAGAGCATCGCTCCATTCATATTGTGTAAGAGTCTATGACGTCTCTGCAGAGCATCGCTCCATTCATATTCCATACACGAGTCTATGACGTCTCTGCAGAGCATCGCTCCATTCATATTGTATAAGAGTCTATGACATCTCTGCAGAGCATCGCTCCATTTATATTCCATACATGAGTCTATGACGTCTCTGCAGAGCATCGCTCCATTCATATTCCATACATGAGTCTGTGACGTCTCTGCAGAGCGTCGCTCCATTCATATTGTATAAGAGTCTATGGCGTCTCTGCAGAGCATCGCTCCATTCATATTGTATAAGAGTCTATGACGTCTCTGCAGAGCATCGCTCCATTCATATTCCATACATGAGTCTATGACGTCTCTGCAGAGCATCGCTCCATTCATATTCCATACATGAGTCTATGACGTCTCTGCAGAGCATCGCTCCATTCATATTCCATACATGAGTCTGTGACGTCTCTGCAGAGCGTCGCTCCATTCATATTCCATACATGAGTCTATGACGTCTCTGCAGAGCATCGCTCCATTCATATTCCATACATGAGTCTATGACGTCTCTGCAGAGCATCGCTCCATTCATATTCCATACATGAGTCTATGACGTCTCTGCAGAGCATCTCTCCATTCATATTGTATAAGAGTCTATGGCGTCTCTGCAGAGCATCGCTCCATTCATATTCCATACATGAGTCTATGACGTCTCTGCAGAGCATCGCTCCATTCATATTGTATAAGAGTCTATGACGTCTCTGCAGAGCATCGCTCCATTCATATTGTATAAGAGTCTATGACGTCTTTGCAGAGCATCGCTCCATTCATA